>JALNQK010000023.1:0-330032 GCA_028458525.1 Ophiosphaerella herpotricha
TGTCGGTCTCTCTCCTCTATCTGGTCCTACTTATAGCCACCTGCGGAGCCGCCATGCTGACCTAATGCTCCCCGATCACGTGCGTTTCTACTACACCACAATATATAAGAGAGTCAGCCCGGCTTCATACCGGAGGGCAATTTCACCCCTTGTGAGGCTGAGATTTGAAGCAGCCAGCTAGGCCTGTGCAGGATTTGCACGAGAATCAGACAAGGGACGGTAATTACAACGGGTAAGCAGTTACACGCAAGCGCTGTGGGGGACATTTTGTGACCAAAAGCAACTCATGTCGCAGCTGCAGACTGAGCCTTAGAATGCTACGCCCGCTGATTATGTTATGACATGCACGGTCTACCAAGGCGTTGTGAGTTGCGCAAATGGTCTTTGTTGTAACATGAGCATCCTATGGCATCTGTGTATGCATTTAGCTATTGCGCTTACTAGACGCCAAGCATATGAGAGCCTTGGAAGTGTTCTACAACGGGAGCCGCGAAGATGCTGCTTCTTGCTTCAAGATTCACATAGGGGCTCCAGGCGTGACTGAGAACCGAAGGCAAATCTTTCATCTTGACTCGTTTGGAACGATGCTGGAAGCTCATCAAAATTTGCTCTCCTCTAGAATCGAGCTTGCTCGAGGTAACGAAAAGTGATCCGCATCCCTACCCTAGCTTATAAGATTCTGACTAGTTGTCTCCAAGAGGTAATCGATACTCTATAATATATCCATCGGCTATTACACGCGGCCCATTAATTTTTGGTGTGGCTGTAATTGTCTAAGGCGATAGGAGACAAGTGCAATCTGTGTTAACTCGGTGCCCGGCTAGGACGCTAAATAGGGAAATGAATTGGGTTGTCGGCAACGTTGAGACCATGCATTGACCTACAAGGAACCACCAAGTTTTGTGATTCGATAGACATATAGTTCCGAGGTAGGATGTATACGCAATCGTGCTGCATGACGTTGGCTCAATGACCACCATTGGTTTTATGTCATCTAAGTCTAGCATGTACTCAAAGGCCGCTCTAGCATACGTTTAGGCATTCCCTAAAAGTTACTCAGATTCGTATCGCTTCTTTAGCATTTTTTCAATGTCGCCTCAGTTCGCTGTTGAGCAAGACTGTCGATTAAGGCATTTGTATCTATTCTCGCTACTACATTCCAATAACTAAACATCGCAAATATCATCGTGACTTTCCTTCGGGGATGTTATGTGAATGGAAATGCTCACACTAGAAGTACAAAGCGTGAGCTACGACGAACGTAGCAAGCCTGTCTAGCAAATTTACTTTGATAAAAAACAATTCAAGCTCGAGAAAGTTCTATATGCTCACCAAATCGGGCGAAGACGCTTCTCAGCTTATAATATATATATTCTTCTAAGATTTCACTTATTATATCAAGTTTTTCTATCGTTATTGTGTTATGAATGAAGAGTAATAAGGTGGCTAGTGCAGCGAGTATACTACGGTGGAAGAATCCTTAATTCAACTCAGATCAGGTTCCAGTTATGAATCATTCGTGTCATGGATATTTAAATGGCAAGAAGTCTTTCAATAATCTGTTATCTCTCTAGTTATGAATATTGATATTGATAACAGCTACACCACTCCCCATTGTCACGACTTTGCTCTCCGCAGTTCGGATTATTTAAGGTCTGACATCAATTCACTATGAGGCGAGTTAGCCACGCCAAATAGATATTCAAGGAGTGTAGCCTCCTAAACGAAGTTTGGAGGATAAATAATTGTGAATGAATGTGCGAATATTTCCTCAAATCCCCTCAATCCTCTTAGATATATCAATATCATAGCCCTTGGAAGGCATCGAGATCTTATAGTATGGACAGGACAGATCTCTATTCAGTTTTTTTGTTGAATGCTAGACTTTTAGTCTAATGTCACGGGTATTTCCCTAGGTCCCCATCGGGCGGCCCTGGGCCGCCATGGGGTCGGCCGGAGGCCGGCTAACCTGATGGGTTACTTACCCATGTATATATACTATACCTTTTTAGGCTACGTATGGTCTGGTGGCATAGAACCCGGCCTTACACCTAAATACTAGCTCCTTGAATACTGTAGTATAACAATAAAAGCCTTTTTCAAAATAATTCAAATAGACGGCACGGATGAATAATTATTTCGCAGTCTCCCCCCTTCGTCATACCGAATCGGACATTAGTGTTCCGGTCAAGGAATCACGCTTCATCACTTGGTGCTAAATGATTACGGTTTCATTCTCGAGGGGAAAGTTTTCAAAAATTGGATTAACAGTTTAGTTTCACCAAGTCGACCTTTCAACAAAACTTGCGCCTTAAAAAAACCAGAAGCTGAGATGGAATTCATGAGAAGTTGATCCCGTTTCATGTAGATCTTCTATACACGCTCTTGTTCAAGATAAGATGCTAGAATTTAGCGCGAGATTAAACACGTCTAGGTACTATTGATAATGGTAGTCACTTCAGCCTTATCCGATGTACTCAGCCGATCAAGATCTGCACTCCCCCTACTCGAAGTGGCTTCAGTATTGGTTGTCGACCCTCCATACCTCCTATTCGCACTTACGTTCGAAGCCGGCAATTCTATAGCATGGGTAGCAATGTTGGCTCTGTCCGCCTCCGCTCGGACAAGAGTATCTGCAGCTTCAAATCTCCATTCCTCCCCACTCATTTCGTAGATACGCTTTTCTTCAGGTGTAAGCTCATACTTGGCTTTCTCGTCTATCTCAGAAATATTTGTGGAAGTACTTCGATCCGCCGAAAGTTCAGCTATTTTCGCTAGTACACGGCGCCTGCGATAGAAGTAGAGCAAGCAAATAGTAACAAGCAAGAGAACGACACTCAAGACCGTCACACTTGCGATAATTGCCGATCGTGTACTAGAGCTCATTTTCACCGGCGCTTGGGGTCGTATTATACGAAGGGTGTTGTCGAGATCGGAATAGATTCGGGTGGTAGTCATAATGTCCCTGACTTTTGATGATTTCCATCCAGCCTCTGGTGTTCTCTTCGTGCTACCACCTTGCGGTGTTCCGCCTATTTTATCTACTACGCCTGCACTGACTTCATACTGGCCATGAGTAGCGTTATAAACGCTTCCCCATGTCATAGTTGGCATGTCCAACACCGCGATTCCATGCAGTTCCCAGTCACAATAATCGGTAATGTTGCGACGAATGTTTCGGCCTCCAGTGGTAATCATTTGACGACCTACTGCATGACATGTATGGCCATAGCGTGGGGATTCAGCCTCGTACATCTTTACCCATGTAAAAGATGGCACAGACAAAACATAGACATCGTCATACCACTTATTCGGCTGCGTCGGATCCCACCCACCAAAGAGATAGATGTTGTGCGAAGAATTATCAGGAGCGGATCCAAGTACGACGCAAGTGTCAATGCGCGGAGGCGGTATCTCGCCAGATGCCTTCTGTTGGTACCACGTTCCATTGCTGGTAGGATCGCTGTGGTAGGATTCGATGTCAAATATATCAATGGTTTCGAAGTCTATTAAGCGACCCGTATCCGCGGACGATGGCCGATGTATACCGTCGTATACTCTACCGCCCAGCGCAAGCAGCACACCACTTTCTCCAACTGCAGGCAGATACTGCAAGGAACCTCCGATACGAGGTTGGGGGTCCTTCATTGTAATTGAGATGTTCTTCGCAGTTTTATTAACAAGATCAATGACCATCATGCCGTTTAGTAGAGTGGAACTATCACCCACAGTTCTTGTGTAAGGTTCGGTGCCGTTATCAACCTGCCCGCTAATATAGAATGCCAAACCTTGGTCTGGAGCTTCAGTAGAGAGACCATGGCTTGGTGTTGTCGTTTGTCTGAGATCATATTGGTTCCATATTTGAGTATCGTTGTTGAAGGAAAAAAGAGGGTACTGGTTCGCATACACTTTGTCGGCTGCCAAGAACGACGAGTTGCCTCTGAATGTAGTACCACTATAAGTCCATATTTCTGAGGTGTTGTATGGTCCATGATACATAGCACCGTTGGTCATAGCATGCCGAACGTAGTCTCCAGTAGTGGGGTTGTTCTTAACCTCAAGAGCGATCCAGGAAATATTCGTCTTCCAATCCCATGATTTGGTTAGGTCGATTTCGAGCAGAAATGGGTCTAGAATTGGTCAGAGATTGTCAATCGCTCAGTCTTCATTACTACAAAAAATTGGAGATTTCAATTGCTCGAGTTGTTGGCCAGATGAAGATAAGGAAAACTCACTATATCCAAGGGTGTTATTCTGTGACTTCACCGTGAGATTAGGCACATTGAAAGTCTGTATGCCGCCATATAGGAAGAGAACGTCATTTTTGACAACAGCTAGTAACTGTCAGAGGGCCTCACTCTCAAAAAAGGTATTGGGACTTGCCTTGATGATACCACCGCGAGCAGTAGTATGTGACGACATCGAACGGTTTCCATACTGCTGGTACCTGAGCGGCAGAATGACCAACAAGGTAATCCAAAGCCAAAAGATAAGAAACCCAACGCCTCATTTTTGCAGCTGCCTAATCAAATCTCACTTAGTTCTTCACATTCAAAAGACCTTATAAGCTGGCGAAATGGAATAGTTAAATATTCATGAGGCTTTCGGCTTGGATTTTAAATAGAACATGACTCGACGAAGGCGTCGTTAGACTCGGCTTCAATTGCGTAAGAACACAATCGGGAAAGCCTGGAGCCATGCAGTGGTAACTGTTTGCATTGTAAGATGCAAAGCACAGTCGGTGTGGCTTACACCGAGCTTGGGTTAGGGCATGCAAAGAGAATCCTTTGGAGGTTGAGCTAAAAATATGCTACCAATGACAATTCATCATTGTACACTAGCGTTCTGCTAACACAATTTTCAGTTAGAGCCATGCATGCCAACCACATTATCTAAAACTTTTCCCGCTTACCTACTCACCCGGATAACTGTATGCGCCCCCAACGGAGAATCCCTAGAATCTGAGTCGTGCCTCTGGAGCCGCCCGCCATGAATATATACGGAGATGCAGATAATAAGACTGAATCCTGAGTTGGCAGTGGCTGCCGAAATACAGGAATTCCAATGCTTTGGGTTAGCAAGAGCATTCCCGAGGGAACAACAGCCTCAGCAGTCGTATGTTCTTGCGCAATGGGCCTTCATGAATAGCCATACTGTTTTTTCCACCATCGCCTGAGTTCCGCGTCGTTAGGGCCGAAGCCAATACGAACTCGGTAAAGAGAGGAGTGGCACGAGAAACCAGCGGGTGGTCATACTATTTCGAGCAAAGACGTCTGAGTAGCGTACACTCCCGCTACACATTCTTTTTATAAAGGCACCACGCTTGAGCCGGTCAGAAGACTTTCTTCCGTCTTTGAATTCAAGACTAAATTTTAGCGTAATAAACTTAGCTTCGCAACTGGATATTGACTGTATTGTCCCGGTTCGTTGCCCTTGCGCACTGGATGGGGATGCTATTGGCGACATGTTGGCTTGCCACAGCGCCAATGCCTTCTAGAGAGCATTCAAAAACTAGGTCCAATCGAAATAATTAGGTATTGCTTTGGGAGAGCAAAATTGAGTAAAACAAGAGGTTCTTATGTGTGTAGCGTTAGGTGACTTTCGCTTCCCGGCTACCAGGATTTGGGACTGGTCTAGCCTAAAGCTGCAGTGGAGAGGACTGCTTTGGGATAAACCTGAGCTATCACCACCCTCTTACACATAATTATCCTGTCTCTTTCCTTAATTTTCCAGCAAACAGTAAAATAACTATACAATCTGCACATATAGCCATGTGATGCCAAGGCAATTCCAGTAAGAAGTCTTGATCTGAGCTCGCTTAGGGATTTAACAGGCTGTCCAAACTTTAATCGAGACAAGCACCCAGCGATAGGGTAAGCAGCAAAACATGGGCTTTTCGACCAGGGGTTAGTTACCCATGTCAAGGGATATCTCTGGTTCTTGGACTGGTTATGACGCATTCTGTAATTGTTCTTAATCGATTCTATCCTGAAGTTTTGGCGCCTACTCTAAGTAGTCTACTTACTTACCGTTGTGCCGCTGTGCAGAACGGCTACTGATACTATATATTTTGACGTTGAGGAGCGCTGCACTGACTGCCTTTCCTATGACTCAATCAATGAATCGTTTCGTCATTTCCATGGTTGGCACATTTCACAGTAACTTATTAAAACTTATATCAAAGTCATACAGACGAGGACTGCTTTCAACATAAAACTCCACAAGCCAGATAGCGGGAAGTTATACTACAAGGATAAGTGTTATCAACGGTTATAGGTTCGCTTCACTCAAGGCGTTGACATTAGTTTGACTAGGCTAACGTTAACCCGCTTTCTTAGTTTTCATTTGTAATTATCGATGATTTATTCGACGGGACTTGGTCTCAATTCAGCATCACGCCCAGGAATGACGATGTAGGCAATGACATTTGAAATTACCATGATCTACATACGCAGGCTAGGGAGAAGCGCCAACTCATTGCCGCGGGTACGACACATGCTCTCATTATTGTTGAGATCTTCGCGACTGTCACTGCTGCAGTGGCTATCCTAAGGTTTGCCGGACTACTCGTCTTCTTGAATCCGTTGACATCTGCCTTGTCATTGTTGATTGTGGCAGTCCAGTTGGTCTTAAATACGGTGCTTGTTGGTGTCATTGCTTTGTTGAACTCGCTGCTTACCACGCTAGCTCTGGGCGTTTCGGGACTGTAGAGTCATTTGTTGGCTCACGAATTCTTACTAGTCATTAGACCTACAGTCAGGAAATAATTCAGTAGTCTGAATTCTGCTATGGATCGGAAACGTCGTTGCCTCGAAAAGCAAGCCCGATAATTCACAGGGAAAGTTATGAAAGTGCTGTTAAGATAGAAGTCATGCGAGTGATTCGAACGCAAAGTTTCGCGGCTGTTCCATCATCTACCTGGAGAAGGGGCTGCGGTAAGATTGGAAGCACGAGACGGTATAATAGCTCTATACAAACTTTTCAATATATTCGAAACCAAAGATTCGGCATAAACTCTCTGGGAAAATACGATAATTACTAGGTGCCGGTATTATTATATACAAAGCACAAAGAATGAAGAAGCCGTTCCGTGGCGTAAAAACCGGGTATATCGCAAAGCGCAGCAAAAAGCCCATAACTCCTCGTTTCCAGTATGCCCTCTACTATTCCAGATGACCGCCCTCATTCTCGCCACTCCTTTGCGCATTTGGTGCACTACCCTTCGTCAGCAAAAGACAGCCGCACCAGCCGCTGCACATACCTTGTAGAAGGCAGTCATGGGTTCATCAGCGCTCCGAATCTGCAACTGATACCAATACGCCTCGTCATTCCTGCATTTTTCATTCGGACATTGTACTGCATCCTCGTTAGCCAATGCGTACGGGACTGGTGCGCCGAACAACCTTGTGTCTTGTCCACATTGTCCCATGCGCCTTGACCGCCCAGGATATCCTCGACTTCCTTCTTCTTTATAAGCTTGCGCTCGTAGTAGCGCTTGTTTATGACGAAATGATATGGACAGGTCAGGCACTCGAAGCGGTTTTGGCCGACGTATTGCTCAGTCGTGGGGTCGCCTGGTGGGACTTCGGAGACGCGGAGCATGTTGCTGCATGTCGGGCAGACTATGGCATATTAATCAAGGAGTAAGGCGGAGTGGGGTGTTTGGAGGCGTACAGAGTAACATGGCGAGCAAGAGCTTGAATTAATTAAAGTGTGAACCGGGATAGATCCAAAAGTTATGGCGGGACCTGAGAGTCTGCATGCGCTATGCCAGATTGGGCAAAGTGCGGGGGGGTGTCATTGACCGCAAATCCACAGGTGCTCTTGTAGCTCAGTTCAACTGCAATAACATCACTATGGCTGACGAGGTGCGGTCCGTGGCTCGCGTTACATGCTATTAGTACTAATGTCTGCCTAGGGCGCATCCCCCCAAGAACTCATCTTCGAATCATGTCGGCGCAACAACAGCACGCTGTTGGAAGATACAATAGAGGAAATAGCCACTTCGGCCGAAAAGTCCGGAGCCAAGGCAACCGAGCTCGTGGCGCAGACACTCAATAACGCAAGAGATGGTGTAGGAAACGGTATCTTGCATGTTGCTGCAGCCTATGGAAGCTGTTCGTTCGCTATCTCTGAGTTGTGCTACGCTTAAGCTAACATGCGCCCTAGACGAAGTTCTTGACATTCTTCTCGACCAGGAAGGACTTGAAATCGACGAAATCGACCGCTTGGAAAAAGACACACCATTGCACAAGGCCGTCCGCTTCGTCAACTCGCTTGACAAGAAGGAATGGGCGCCGCATGGCCACCCGATCGTAGAGATATTGCTAGATGCAGGTTGCGATCCTAGGATACGGAACGGGGCTAAGCTGAAGCCGATCGAGCTCACCGACCCGAGGAATACCGAGCTGAGGAGTATATTGCAGAAGGGCGAGTTTGCGATGCAAGCTGGCGGTGACGTGGTGCAGGATGATGATGATGATGACGGACCAACGGGGAGCGCGAGCGATAGTGATTAGACGGTCAGAGATGCACTCGATTCCCTTGTTCTGCATACGTTGACCCCCACAGTCTGCCTGTCTCGAACATTTTGCCCATCATACCCTTGTGCCCTGAACGCCTGCCATGCCTTCCTTGCTGCCGCTCAGTCCTGTTGCTAAAACACAATCAGCAAAGCGGTCTCGCCCCATCTCAAGCCTCACTCACCTCAGGCGGCGCCCCCACGGGCCTCACCATTCTCTCCAGCAACTGCACACGCGTCTTCTCGCGCGTCTGGCCCAGCCCGATGCTCATGTATTGCAGCAGCGACGGGTGACCAATGTAACTAGTCAACGAGTCGCGCGCAATGTTGGATGTGAATTCGTGTTTGGTCGTGTCGGAGCTGCCGATACCGATGTAGCGCGCCTGCAGAGCCTCGAGCTGTTGTTGTGCGCGGAGTTTATCAGCCATGGTGAAGCTTGCGATTCGGTCAAGTTGAGGTTCCCAAAGTGTTGTCGCAGCAAGTTGTTAGTTGGGCGAAAGTTGTCAGAACTAGCTTAGTCATGCGCAGGCGCTCATGCTGCCCCCAAGTTCCAGCATGTGACGTTCAATCCCTCCCCAAACCACCCATCTATCTACCGCGCAGCTACAATGGCGCAACTCGACACGCCAATGTCCAACGCCCCGCTCACTCCCGTTGAGCCGGCCAGTCCCTCGTCTATCCCCCAATCTCAACCTATCGTCGATTTCTCCCCCGCAACAGTTCCCTACAATGAATCCTTCGAGAACGCTCTCATGGACCTGATCCTGCACCCGCCGTCGCCTCTCCCGGACCCCCCGCCTATGCAAGACACCATCCCCATGATTCCAGCCTCTCAACTCCCCATCCCCCTATCGTCGCCGCTGCGTACCCACACCTCGCCCATACCTGGCTTGTACCTGACGCATGCGAACGGCTACCACACTGGTGGCCCTGGGCCTGCGCCAGAGACTGTGCGCGCGTTCGCCGAAAAGTTCATTTCGGAGCATGGCATACAAGATGCCGACGAGTTGCAGCGGCATGTTAGCGAGGCAATCAACGCGCGCAAGTCGCATGCGAAGAACAGGATGTTAGAGAGGGAGAAGGCAGTGGCAAGGAACAGAGAGGTGGACGACGAGTTGGCCAAGCTAAGACTTCAGCGCGAGGACGAAGTAAGGGTATTGGAAAAGATGAAGGGCGGAAAGAAATAGAATCGTCTATGGGCAGGCGACCATGAAGCCGATCGTGGCATTAACTCTCCCTCTGATTCCGAACCTCTCCAAATAGCGGCACCACGCTATCGCTCATTCCCTGCACCCTGTCCACTACACCCACCCCGCCGTCTACCCCAGGCCTCGGACTCCCCATCGCCGGCGTGTTACTCGGCCACGCCCATAATGCATCGAAATCAATCTGCTCATCGAGCCCCGACTCCTCCGAATGTAGGCTCGGCACCCGCGTTCCTCCCAACGCAGACAAGTCCAGCATCGTAGAAAGCGAGGCCGGTTTAGGCAACGGCGTGTTGAGCGGGTTGGTTGATGCATTTGTGGCGAAGAGGTCCATGGACGGCGGTACGGGGTCGTGGATAGGTGACAGGTGAACGGAGAAGTCTTGGGGTTGAGAGAGGTGGTGGAGGGGGAGGTGGGGCTGCGAGAATGTTGGGTTCGGGGAATCAATCGGCGCTGTTTCCATGCCGGGATAGATGTGGATGGGGACTTGGTGGAGGCGCTTGACTGTGTTCAGCCCATCAGCGGAGGAGGATAGACCGCCCACGCTGGAGCGACTCCGTGGGGGTTGCGGTTGAACGCCGTACAGTTGCGACGATATGCTAGGCAGGCTAGCGTTGTCGTCGCTTGTATTTTGCTTTCGACGTTGCCGCTGTTGGACTACGACGTCTCGGAACGTGCCGAGAATGTACACAAGTCGGCTAGCTTGTTGATCGCTTTCCGCGCAGTAGTTCATGATATTTACTGCATTGACGATGCACGTGTCCGATGCGTCTACCCGGTAAAGGCCCGCGAATTCGTTAGCAAGGATGACAAGGGCGGCGGCAAAGAGGAAGTAGATGACGGCTGGGTTGCGCCGTGAGAGATAGCCAGCGTCGAACGCATTCTGAACCAGTAGAATGGTATGTGTGGATGCGATGACACACGCTTCACTAAATTTCTCCATGCGGAGGTACGGTCTCGGGCCCATACTTGCGGTTTGCCCAACTTGCCGTTGAGTCTCCTTGTTAAGTATGAATAAGAAGAATGGCCGAGTTAGCAGGACAATAGAGTGGCAATAAAATAGATTGACATGAAGGATTGCGACTCCTTGGCTCGGTGACGCATTCGCTGCTTGTCGCCAGTGCAATATAGATGGCAGAGCACGAGGCCATGCTTTGCAAATGTCCGCAATTTCTTGAGCAAGACGGGTGCTTATCTTGCGTTGCTGGTAAACCTTTCTCAAGATTACGCCAATTACAGAACAACTCCGCACAGCTGCTTCAAGGGCACATGAGCCTGTTATGTTGTAGTCGTGGATAGGGCTCAAGTTAGGATTGAACAGCTGCTCCACAGACGAATCGGCAGGGTGGAGAGCATCTCCTGAGCAATCATCCTCCGATATAGCAGTCGGCCGGCCTAGAGAGCAGGAAAGTAGTCGATCAATGACAAATAATGATTGCCAAAGATTTCTTCGCGCAGTCTGCTCCTCTTGACTGAAGATCACCATAGTCTCTTCGCGGTGGAGGCCAAGTGCATGCGCAGAACGTGCTGCCATACCCAACAGAGCAAATGCGGTGTTTCTTTTCGACTTGGCTAGCATGTAGACAGACATTAGCAGCAGCGCTTGAACTGCCCAGAAGTCTTGGTCTTCAAACCCGTTCATGGGATCGTTCAGATCCTTCGCGTTAAGATAAAACACCTCTGCCCTGTCGAGGTGCTCACTTCGGAGCTTGTCAATGATGAGAGCTTCAGGGCTACCAGACAACGGCGTTGCCATAGTCAATCCAATAGCGAACACGAGATTAAGCAAGCACAGCCATGATGTCTCCACAGACAATGGATCTGAATAGCTCCTGTCCAGTTGTTCGAGGAAGCTATCACGCTCAAAGACCTGTAGTAAACCATGGGTGTTGATGAAAAATGCTTCCACAAGGACATGGGCGGTCTGGAGATCTGGTAGCAGATGAGTGTGCCGGTATCCAGGAGGGAGGGAATATTGTCCTTCGACAATCTTGTGTCGTCGAGGATCTGAATAGGGGAGCTCAGTCAGCCATTGCTCGAGGTAACAGATGGGGTGATACAAACGTAACAAAGAAAAAAGCTTATAAAACAGATTCCGAAACCTTGAATACTGAGCAACATGTTGAAGGTTTTGTGCGCCTGCTAGTTTGGGAAATGGGTAGAAAATTGCGCACCGTTTGTAAATGTTGATGACCCAGCAACAGTCTCGACCATCATGCGCAGTAGCTGGAGGAATGACAGAGTTGCCGAGTCTCCAATGTACAAGACTCTCCCTGTCGGATCCTGCAGCATTCTGCTTTGACTGTAGATGACGGCTTCCTCGTCTGGTCCGCTGTTGACAGTGGTACCCCGAGAAAGAAAGGCATTTTGTTGAATCCCATTGGCATGACTGGTTGGTAAATGCAACCCGTTGCCAAGAAGTTCAATTGTTGGCCTGGGTATTGGCGACTTGAACGGCGGCTCTAGCTTCACTGCCAGTTGCTCAGAGTTGCTTGCAGGGGGGCGCTGGGTGGCGGAAGATCTACGTCTGCGCGGTGACAATGGAGATGCGTGATTTTGGGTAATACTCGGTGTGCCTGACGTGGAGTGATCGTTGACTATGGGACTATCGAGTTCAACCTCGTCCACGGCTCGTCTCTTGGCCGGTGGCCTTCCATCAGGAGAGGTAGGGTCTCGGTCCGTGTATATGCATGTGAACTTTCGCTAATTCGAGTAAGCATGCGCTGCGATGATCGATACTTAGAAGAACCTACCTTGTCGCATGTATTACAAGGACAAAGACCATTACACTTTAGGTGTGTCAGCCGGAGTCTCCAGTAATGCACTGACAGAAAACAGTGGCTTCAACGAGAACGGCTTGGCCGTTCAGGAATCGAGTGTTTAGTGTCGAACTTCCGAGCAAGCTTCCGACAAACCAAATCTTTGACACGCCGAAGAATGCTCAAAATACACAGGATACGATACTAGCAGGGGTTCGCGACTCGCGAGTCCTACCTACCCGGAAGCGCATCCAATGAATTGGGACAAGGATGATCTTGGAAATGGCGTACAAATGGTATGATTTGATAGATGGATAAGAATGATAAAACTTGGAGTGGTAGGATGCAATCAGAACGAGTATGCTTGGGCGGCTACAGCCGTGCCCAGTGGTAATGGCTGGCCACGCAACATCAATGAGAAGCGTGTACTTGCCTTTTGCTTTCTTCTTTTACAGCTTTCGCACGCCTGTGCTGTCCGCTGTCTTTGTTCTGTAGCGAATCATGTCAGCGAGAACAGTTTACCCTGGCCAGTACATGCAGCGACTCACCAGGTGGGACCTTGGGCCGTGTCATCTTGAAGCCTTAATGCCTTTGCGGCCGCAGTAGTAATCACGTGTAACTTCGCGACAGGGCCTGGCTGGACCGAATGGGTGCTTGCCGATGCGGCCGCAGGTGATGATGAGTTCGTCGGAAGAGGGTTGAGATTGTAGGACAGCACACAGAAAGCCGAGGACCCGGGCTGCTCCAACCAACGCGGGGAATCGTGACTGACTGCTTGGCTCGTGACAATGCCAACGAATTGGCGATAACGATGATGCTGCAGACCGCGCCGAAGGACCGTCTTGAGACGCATCCCCTCAAGGCTGGAGGCGCTCGTGCCGCCGAGCATGATGGGATGGAGGTTCGCGCATCGTTTCCGGACGGCGCCGAGAAACGCCATCGGGTAGCGTTCTCTGATTGCCGATCCTAAACCCCCTATTCTAACCATGATTCACACCTTGGAGGGGCCATGCGCTTGCCGAACGCTTGAGTGTAACCGCCCCACGCAAGGAGGCCAGGACCCGGCTTCATTGCCACGAGTAGACAATTTGTACCCTTACTATGCGGCTATTTAGATTTTGCAACGGCCTCGCGTCTCCCTTTTCTTCCTCTACTTCTCAAGAACTCGTGGTACACTTAGCTTTCCGCAAACTTTTTCAGTCTTTTGAACCATAGTGACAGTACAGTATGACACCTTACTTAGGATCAGAGGGCACCCCAGCTGGTCGGGCTAACCAAGAAAATACCCTCCTCGCTGGCACCTATGCTGCGCTCCAACAATTGCTGGAGAAAGCAAAGACCCAACTACCAGAAGAAAGCTTGTCCCACATCAACAGAATTGAATTCTCTACTGCCAACACAGGAACTCCATACTTTCCTAGTCCACTAAAACAGACCGAGGCCATATCAGCCCTCAAAGCCGTCGAGGCTGGAGTTGCATCTTCAATAGCTGATCTCAAAGATGGATCAGTTAGCCGGACTATCAACGTCGACCTTGAAAGAGCTACCGCTTTCCTATTCTCGACGTATTTAGCGACCGTCGGGGGCATGGACAAGGCGCACCCAAAGGTAAAGAAGTTGCTCAAAGGTTAGTAGTACGATTCATTACCATCGCAAACAGTTCATTGACTTTCCTAGATACCGACCTTCTTCAGGCACAATCCATTCAGTATCGAAGACTATCCGCAAATCTCTATGAAACCAAGAATCCAGGAGAGTATTTCCATCTTCATGGCTCGCTTGAAGCAACAAAAGCTTTGAACATGATAGGTCTGAAGGGCCATCGACCAGATCTAACCGACTACCATGAGTGTATCAAGGTGATTGAGGATCACGTCAAGCAGTTCACAGTTGACCAGCTTGAGGAGATGAATTGGAAAATCAAGCAGGCTGGCGTTACTTGTTTGAAGTGGGACGACTTCAAGTCGACACAGCACGGACAAGAGCTCCTTGCACAACCACCATGGAAAGTGGAGCTTTTAGAGTCAGAGACACCACCTGTACCTTTTCCCTTTGCACTCTCTCGCGCACCGAAACCGCAGATTCTATCCGGCATTCGAGTCCTTGAACTCTGCAGGATCATCGCTGGTCCAGCCATGGGTCGTGGGCTTGCTGAGTATGGCGCCGAAGTCATCAAAGTCACGTCTCCCAACCTTTCCGACGTGCCCTTTTTCCAGGTAGATGCTAACATTGGAAAGCACACTGTCGATCTCAACTTGAAAGAACCTCAAGATCGCGCAACCTTTGAAAAGCTACTATCATCCGCCGACGTAGTACTAGATGGATATCGCCCTGGTAGCTTGAATCACCTCGGCTATGGGCCAAATCAGCTGGTAGAGATTGCTAAGCGACGTGGTCGAGGGTTTGTGTACGTCGCCGAGAACTGCTTCGGCCACACAGGACCCTGGTCATCACGACCTGGTTGGCAACAAATTGCAGATTGCGTGACTGGCGTTGCATGGGCTCAAGGAATAGCCATGGGCCTTGATGAACCTGTTGTTCCACCTTTCCCAATGAGCGACTATGGCACTGGTTGCATGGGGACTATCGCTGCTCTTACTGGACTATTCAAAAGAGCCAAGCAAGGTGGAAGCTATCTTGGTACGACTTCTTTGAGCCAGTACGACATTTATCTACTTCAGCTCGGCCTATACGATGATGAGATGATGGCAAATTTAAGAAAGGAGCATGACAGCGAATTTTTCGAGCTCCGTCACCACGACTCAGTGGACGAAGTCGGGAAGCGAGCATTGAAAACAATGCGGAGGACGCATCCTGAGTTATTTGAAGAGCGCCATATGCAAGAATGCTTCAGCCGAGGTTTCAACGCAAAAGTCAGAACCATACGTCCTGTGGTAAATATTGAAGGTTTTTGGAATGGTTTCCTGCGCAGCTCACGTCCAAACGGTTTCGACACCCCGTCTTGGGACAACTGGGAGGTTGACAATGAACTCTTGGAAACATAATGCTCTGGATGCAGCCTGGCTTGGGTATACTATTCTCGTGTCTCCCCAGTTATGGCGACTAATTAGCAAACATCGGCATTTGTCTCGATACAATCACTCCACACTAGCACCATATTTTTACCTGTTGCATCAGCATATGCTTTGTTATGTTCTTTCCGCATAGAGTGCTCTAGCCCAGCACGAATATTCTCAATTATCGATGTTGTAAGATGCCGTGGCCGAGCCCCACAAGTGCCTTCAGCTAGTACAAACCCCCCCCCCCCCCGTAAACGGCCCTTCATCGGATATAATCATCCTATTAGCTTTTGATCTAGTTTACCCCGCTATCGCCTGGCGATCATCATGGAATCTAGTGTATATACGACGTACCTACGTCGCTAGGATGGGACTAGGATTGAAATTGCTCTTTCGTTGGGTATTAAGCTCAGAAATAATTAAGAGGTAGGATATTAGCTCTACTAATTAGTGGGGACGAAACTATATTTTATATATCAAAGACTGCCAGATTGTTGCGGAGCACAAGGTAGAGGCCGAACTCTATAGTTCTGCTCCATTGAACGGTATTCGCACTGCGACACAGATCAATATTTACCGTACCTACCCTGTTTAGTGAGTTCGTTATTTCCTTTCCTCTTGAACTTTCTGCTAGCAACAATACGACCTCATCATACTACTTTGTCTATCTCTCTGCACCAAGCAGCCATTAACTTTGCTTCCAAAATAACATGTCTTGAACAATACCAGCGTACTGTCTCTTGTCGACTATCCTTGCGACACTTAGGTATCCTACAATCACTCCAAGGTTCAGGTTGCGCATGCACAGTGGGCAGCTATCTCCATGCTGACCAACACTCGTTGCATAGACACTGTGCACTTTACGATTGCCACAATCGTGGCTATCATCTAGCCCTGCGTGCTAAGGCCACCTTCAAGTATACTTACTCTTCAGTGATGTTTGAAATTGACTTCTGCACATGAGACGGTGTGGAAACTTGTTCACGACGTGGACGCAAGCTTGGAATGATCGATTCTGCCCCCCCGCGAGCAATCACACGGCATTGATGCTAACGCCCGTGGAGTTATGATCATGACCTATCATGACCTATCATGACCTAGCGCACAGTTTGAAGCCTCTGAAAAATGCTCGTAAGACCGCACAACTAGTTCAAAACATTGGAGCGCGTCTCGCTCCCGAAGTCCCATTTTTTATGCAGCCCGCTAGGACTATTAAACGCCGACTGTATTCTCTTTTTGGACCACTTCTCTCTAGAATAAACCAATCCTCTTGCCTCGCCATCTATGATTTGCCTTTAACTTCGTCACGGCTACAGTAGTCGGACAGCACGAGGCTCCAGCCAAGGGTGCGGGTCGTCTTTCTAGACACCTGGGCGTCATTTGTCTGTGTACGCGGGACATCGCTTGTTCATCATACGTCGATTTCCTGCTCCATCATTCAAGCTCAAACACATCTATATGTATTGCTGCCCTCTAGTCCGCGCCAGCCACCATTGTCGCTATTATGTCTTCTACGTGTGGATCTCATATGCCTTTGCTGCCCTGTCTAGGTACTGTGTATCTGCCACGGTTATGTTAACCGCTGTTCGCTGCTCATTTAACTCTATTACCTTTGGCGTATCGTGACGTATGGATCGGAGGCCGAGAATCAATCAAGTCGAGGAGGTTTTCATGCGTGCTAGCTATGAGGCGAGCCTAACCCAGCGTTGACTTGGGCGCCAATAGCTATGGCTTTTAATGTCCTCTCATTGTTAAATTGAAGTCTTTTACATGCGCTGATACGTTTGCTGTTCGCGCTGACGAGGTTGCGGGTTCGATGAGTGCTTGCAATGCGTCGGCCGTATGCGGGCTGGGCCACCTCTTGCGGAAACCTTGGAATGTCCCAATTGCCTTTGTCGGTTCTAGTAAAGGCTGCAGCTTATTTCTCTTATTTCTGTCTTGAGTCAGATTGGGTTTCAATGTGCTATGTCGCGGGAGAAGTTTGCCTAGGTAGTGTCACCGCCTAGGCTGCCGTCATCTGCACATATCATCGTATAGGTGCACCCATGTGCTTGTCGTTGGGGTTTGAGCTCAGAGTTGCTTCTCAATGCACTCTGACTTCATGTGCGGTCGTAAATCAGTGAATAGCTAGCATGTGGGCGTTGACACTGCTCTGGGTGCCCACTTGGGCAGGTGTTTCAGTGCGTCTCAACGCCATGCCAGTGCTTTGCACATTTGGCTTTCAAGTTCGAATAGCTGCTCTGCAATGAGTAGCCGCTCTTTTAATGCATCTATCTCGTCACATACTGCGACACATCTCACTCTAAGACATTACATAGGGCAGATTTCCAACCCTGATAACACCTCAAACAGTCAGCCCAACAGCTCGGGGAGCAAGGTAAGTCAAGCAGGCACTTCTCCCCATCCTCTTTGACGCCTTGTTACGCGTGGCAAGCTTCTAGGCACTCACAAAAGCGCCTTTAGAGCGTCTGTTACCGGCCTATTGCTATAAGCCTTGCCGAAGTCGAGTTATTTTAGATCTCAACATCACTCAAGCATCGTCACTGATCTTTTCTAGCAATAAGTGTCCCTAAAGCCCTCCACCGATCTTCTTGTTTACATCCAAATGTTCGTACCTGCTGGTCCTCGCTCGCTGCCTTCGGCTAATCCTGCCACCCGGCTGGTCTGCCAGTTCTTATCTTTCATTCACCTCACCTTCCACTGGCTAAACCTACCGTTTTCAATCGCTAAAACCCCGGCAACTGTCGATTCTCTACCTTCACGTGATGCTAGCGCCACACTAATGCTAGCGTCGTCTGCTGGCATACTTAATCCCTCAACCTCCCTCCCCACGACACGACTTTTCCACTCACCACCACAACAATCTGCTCCAGCAGCTTTAAAAAAACGAAACTTCAATCCTCTTTTAACAAGTCAATACATTCTCTTCTTTGATCAATCCATTCGATAACTTCAATCATCAACCATGTCGTCTTACATTCACTCATTTGGTCTTGGCACTTGGCACCAACACACCTCCATCATTATCAACCTCTTTCATTGACCTCACCACGCCCATCCTATGGCGCCAACATCATCACATCATGGTCTCAATCTTCAACCAAGTGCTACTCATTACGGCCTCGAAGCCTCTTCGTATGCTCCCTTCCTTCGTTGTTGTTTGCTGACGTATCTAATCATCCTAAGAAGATACATCAAAAACAAAACAAAAAATCATCTTCTCCACACTCCATTCTTGGTGGCGGCTTCGGCTCAGGTCAATCCAAGAGTGTAGTTCATCAATCAATCCTTTCACCAAAACCGATCCATCAACCGACCTTCTTCGACCGCGGCGAGCGACATTGTTGGTGCACGGATTAATTCAAGGGCTTGCATGAAGCAATTCAGTTGATCACTCAGTGGTAGCTCTTATCTTGGTGTGGAGGACAGATTGTCTTTGTACGAGGCCTACCTTGATCAATGAACTCCCTCAGCTCCATGCAGGCGGCTTCGGCTCAGGTCAAACTTGGCTCGCTGTGTGAGTGCTTCAACTGACTTGCTTCATGCAAGTACCTCTCGGGCGAAAGACAGAAAGAGCGTGGATTATTTGGCTGTTGGCGCATACGAACCGCATCAAACAATTTTTTTTTCAATCAAACTTGGTCTTTGGTCTCTCAGGCATGGTTGCATTGCAACTTGGAATGTTTGCTGGTCTTGTTTTTTTTTTTGTGTTCTTGGTTGTTTTTGTCGGTGCTTGGAACAATCACTGGTCATGGTCATAAATCATCTTGGGCTGGTATCGTTCTTTACATCGGGTTGTTGGTGCTTGGAACAAATATAATCGTAGTTGCCACATCACATCAATCAATGGCATACACATCACCACATCATCTTCACTGCTGCTCTTGTTGTGGCTTTATGCTCGACTTGCTTGTTGCATGCAATCTCCTCCTTCTCATTCATTGTGCCTTTACCATCGCCTTCGCCTACGTGATTACCTTACCATTACCATTATCTCTTGACCTACCTCCCCCACATGCGGTCCACACTCAGCACCTACGGTAAGGTAGCGGAACCCAACGCTCAGAGCAATACTGTCACAATCGATAGCCCCACATTGAAAAGCATACACGACACAAGCCGCGGCTTTAGCAGTACAGAACTTACCCAGCGTCCGTAGTTTGAGAGCATATTGTAATTCAACCGTACCTACAATTCAACCCAATTCCGAGTCTCAGCACAAACAATCCACGCGGCCCTAGTAAGCCGCCGATACTTCACTTTAAGGAAGAATCGGGTCTCAGATTCCTTTCCAGCATCCAAGGAAATTTTTTGTAGTCTATCATGGTTTTCCGAGAAACTTCTCGTACATCATCTTGCTGCCCCCGAGCGAACCCCCCCCCCTAAAAAAAAAAACTGAGACAGGAGCGTGGCAAAAAATACAAAGTAGCAAATACTTTGGATATTCACGATGGGGCGCACACAATTTACATGGGTATCCGTATTCTGCAGGAACAACAGTAATTGGGCTTGAGCACTTGGCGCTCTTTGTCAGGGGTTTATATGCGACTAAACACCATCGGATACCCTACAAGGAAAAAGGTTTACTAGGTAGAGACTCTAGTAATAGTGTATCAAGGCTCTCCTGTAGATAAAGGCAGTTTCTTCAATCGATGCAAGTAGAAGATCACAAGCCGGTATCGAGTTGGCGGTTCTCTACCTATCGCCAGTGGGCGAAGGTATATCCAGAGGATCTCCGTGCCAAACTTCAAAAGTCCGACACACGCATACAAGGTAAACTGTGCTTGAACTGCAAATATACTCGCCGAGTGGCCCATGGGTTTCACTTTGATTTTGCGGGGGCTCAAAGACATAGATGTCACTGATTGATTATACTTTGAGTGGGTTTTTCCACTTGCAGACGCAAGAGTTGATTTCGTAGTTTTCCGTAAAAGCATTGAACTTTTGCTTCGCAGTAATGCCAAAACGTACTTTGTCCAAAAGCACAAGCACAGCACTAATCCACAAATCTGCACACACCCATGCACCCATACCACCCACTAACTAGAATGCACTACATCACGCCAAACAAGCACACCACAAATCCCGGTCCAATATTTGTTCATCATTGCTTCATATTTATCAAAAAATCTAGTCCTGTCCTCACACACACAACTCTATACATCCCTGACTCCAGCTCCCCGTCTCGGAATCTCCGTCTCAACCATTTCCAACCCGCTCAGACTGGGGTATCGCTTACTAAATGTATCAACATCCCATTCTTCCTCGCCGCCGCCGCCGCCGCCGCCGACACTTGGCAATGTTTTGTCACGTGTTGCTTTTGTAGGACTTGCTGCCGATCCTCCCGTTCGCAGCGCCTTAGGCTTGGGTGGGAGCCGTGGCGCGGGTCCAGAAGGGATGCGCGGGTTAATTGTGGGTGGCGCCGAGGACGAAGGAATGGGGGGTGGCATGTTTGGCCGTATAGAGCTTGGCTTGTTGTATGTGTCTGTTGGTGTAGGCGTGGCAATGGGTTTGCGTGCTATGGCGGGTGGTTGGCGTATACCAGATTGGTCTTGAGGACGCTGGGGAAGGGGTTTACCCGTGTCGGTATATTTGCCGTATCCCTCTGCGGTGCGTGACACGGGTGCTGGTTTACTGCTCTCATCGAGTAAGTTCTTGACGCGGTTCTGGATAGTTGACGCTTTAGAAGGAGGAACAGGCTTGCCAGAAGCTTGTTGCGTGAGACGTTGACGGTATTCAGCGGCTGCGGCCTCCACACGCCGTTCTTCTTCGCTAAGACGTCGTCGCTCGAGTTCCCTGCGCACTTCGGGTGGGAGGTCTTGCGTTTCATCAATGGCACTGCGGTCGTCGTCGCTAAGACCTCCGGTAGCTTCAGAGCCTGCTATTGGTGTGAGTGTCGTCTTGCCGCCTCCAGAGTCGATTAATCGATCCGTCGGAGTCATGGGTGGTTCGTCGCGCTCGTGCTCGGAGGTTTTATTTTGTTCAAAGCGGCGAAATGCATCACCAAACCTCCCTTTGACAATATTCTTGGTGTTACTAGTCAAGGATGACAAGCTTCCACGCTTTACATGCTTCGACTGTGAACTGCTTCTGCGGTGCTTGTTCTTGTGGTCTTGATTGTCGTCTCTCTCAATAGCACGAAGGAAGTCGATGCTCGATCTAACGTTCTTCTCCTCTGGATCGTGTATGGAGTCATCAGTTGTGCGACGCTGCAACGAAGGAGCATTAAAGTTACGTCCGGGAGCCATTTCGCGGTCACGCAGGTAGTCTAGATTACTCTCGACATACATGCTTGCCGGGCGGGCACCCGAGTTGGCAGATTTCGACCGGTCGAGCGCATTGCCAAGGTCCATGGCAGACGGACGTTGGCTCTCGAGTGAGGGTCGAGAGGACGCTGGGGACTTGGGTATGCTAAGATTTGACATGTGTGATCTCGACCGCGAGTCTAGAGATGGTCTGCTTGGTAGCGTGAATTCAGGCTCGAGTGAATTGTTTTGGCTCATAGCCTGGTCGTGATGGTTGGCCGTGGGCACTTTCCATATCGGCCGGCTGTTGACATCTGGCGGTTTTGGCTGTGTAGGCGCGGGTGATGTTCGGGGAGAAGTCTGCACACCCGTCGATACCATGGCAACTCGCAGTGGCAGTGGCTGTGCGATTGTCGGATCGGATGTTCGAGGGCTCTCTTTCGCCTCAAAGGGCTTTGGTTTCTTGAAAGAGGTAGACCTCGATGGCACATTGGAGAGAGGCTTCGCAGCAGGGACAGCATCCACTTGTGGGCCTGGTAAAGCAAAGGCGTCATCCGCCAGGGCTGCTACGACTCGCTTGTTCACCGAGGGGTCGGGGGTGGTGGGCGTCTGCCCAAACTCGAACTTCTGCCCACGGTCATGCAGCAAGGAGAACTCATCGAGGGAGGGGAAGCGCGAGGCCAATTCGTCTGCGGCTGCACGGCGGACCTGGACATCCTGGGAGTCGAGAGCGGCAAAGGGGTCGGAGGCCGAACCCCGCATAGGAGACGGGCTGGGCTTGGCTGCGGTGGGCTGCTGGGCCGGGGCAGTTGGCCGGCCTCTCCTCATGGGGGTTATGTCTGGTATCTGCTGCACTTGCTTGACAGGCGCAACCTTTTGCAGGCCGATGACAGGAGGCGAGGCGGCGTCTGGCTCAGGAGGCAGCTGGTGGTTTCTTCGAGCGTCTGGCTGTGTCCGGTTCGAGTATATCTGGGGGCATCAGCGGGGTGAGTGTGAGTAGGAGCGGGTGGGGTCAGGTACATCCTTGATGGGGACGGCGCGGTGCCTCATAGAGCAGACCTCGGCCACGACCTGGTAGATGTTGGGGCGGTGCTGGGGGTTCTCTCGCAGCGTCCACGCAATCAGCTTCTTCAGGCGGTCGGAGAAGGGGGGGTAGGCGGGGTAGGTGAAGGAGGCGTTCAGGATGGCCATCTGGCCAACCTCCTCGAAGGGCGTGGTGTAGTAGCACAGCTTGTAGAGCAGCACGCCCAGGGCCCAGATGTCGCTCTTCTCGTCAATGGGCTGCTTGCGGTAGACGTCGATCATCTCGGGGCTGCGGTACTGCAGGGTGGTGTGGCGCTGGACGTCCTCCTCGATCAGCCGGCCCTCGGCCGCGGTGGCGGCCGCCGCGCGGGGCGGGGCGGTCGAGCCAAAGTCGCACAGCTTGTATATCTTGGCGCTGTCGGGCGCGGTGGTGATGAGCACGTTCTCGACCTTGAGGTCGCGGTGCAGCAGCGGCGGCCGGAGGTAGTGCATGGTCGCAACGCCCTCGGCCACGTCGGCGAAGATGTGCAGGATCTCGGGCTCCGTCAGGCGGTGCTGCAGGCGCGTGTTCATGAAGTCGATCAGGCCGCCGCCCGAGCAGTACTCCATGAGCAGGAAGACCTCGTAGCCGCCGCCCTTGAGCTGCGAGGCGTGCGAGTCCATGTACGTGACGATCTTGTGGTGGCCCTTGAGCCTCTTCATCGTCTCCACCTCGGTGCGCATGTTGGCGAGGGCATCTTTGTCGGGCACGGCCACGCGCTTGAGCACCGCGAGCTCGGGGGGGCCGTGGGGCCTGGGGACGCGGACGAGGTAGACGTGTGCGAAGCCGCCCTCGGAGAGGTATTTGTCGATGGTGACGCGGTGGCCGCCCACCTGGACCTTGGTGCCGGGCGAGAAGGTGCCGGGCGGGGGGTGGGCGCCGGCGGCGGACATGGGACACGCAGCGGGAGGGCGTTGTCGAGGTGGTGGTGGGTGGAGGAGAGCGGTGTCGGGTGTGCAGACAACGTAGCAGCCCGGCCTGCGAGGGGCTGCATGTGTGTGTGGAGTGGAGGCGTTGCAGAGGCGTGCGGCGTGGGCGTGGGCGTGCTTGTGCTTGTGCTATGTGTGCATCCGTCGCCTATCTCGTCTCCTCGCCGTGCCAGTCGACCGCCCTCTGCATGTTTGCAGCCGTCGTTGCCCTGCTCCGTCAGAAGTCTTGGCCCCCGCCTGACCTGCACCGCCCTGCCAGCAACCGTCACCACCGCTGCCACCACCACCTCCACCTCCTGGACAACCGCCGCCCTCGCCATGCACGACCGCTCCAGGCTCCCCGTCTTCACCCGCAGCTCTGCCCTCCGCCACGCCGCCATGGCGCGCGCGCGGCGCCAGGAACGCGACCCCTCGGCCTCGCGGTCGGCCTCCTCAGCATCCACCTCGCCCGACCGCGGCTTCGACGACGACAAGGACTCGCTCATGCTCAACTCCAACGACTCGCTGTCCTCGCTGGCGCCCTCGGTCGCGCCCGACTCGGACGACGAGGCGCGGCGGCGGGCCATCGACGAGCAGAACCGGCGGTCGCCCGTCTCGCGGCTGCCCGCCGAGCTCATGATAGCCGTCTTCGCCAAGCTGGCGTCGCCGGCCGACCTCAAGAACTGCATGCTCGTGTCGAGGGACTGGTCGCGCAACAGCGTCGGCCTCCTGTGGCACCGCCCGTCCACCAACAAGTGGGCCAACGTCAAGTCGGTCATCCACACGGTGCGCACCGCCGCCAGCTTCTTCGACTACAGCTCGCTCATCAAGCGCCTCAACCTGTCCGCCCTGGGCAGCGAGGTCAGCGACGGCACCCTGGGCCCGCTCTCCGTCTGCAAGCGCATCGAGCGCCTGACCCTGACCAACTGCACCAAGCTGACCGACCTGAGCCTGGTCGCCATGCTCGAGGACAACCGCAGCCTGCTGGCCCTCGACGTCACCAGCCTCGATGCCATCACCGATAAGACCATGCTTGCCCTCGCCAACAACGCCGTGCGCCTGCAGGGGCTCAACATCACCAACTGCCGCAGGATCTCGGACGAGTCGCTGGAGGCCGTCGCCAAGAACTGCCGCCATCTCAAGCGCCTCAAGCTCAACGGCTGCTCCCAGCTCACCGACCGCAGCATCATCGCATTTGCCATGCACTGCCGCCACATCCTGGAGATTGACCTGCACGACTGCAAGAATCTCGCCGACGAGTCCATCACCACGCTCATCACAGAGGGCCCCCAGCTGCGCGAGCTGCGGCTGGCCCACTGCCAGAAAATCACCGACCACGCCTTCCTCCGCCTGCCCGCCGAAGCCTCGTACGAGAGCCTGCGCATCCTCGACCTCACAGACTGCGGCGAGCTGCAGGACTCGGGCGTCCAGAAGATTGTCTACGCTGCGCCCCGCCTGCGCAATCTCGTCCTCGCCAAATGCCGGCACATCACTGATCGAGCGGTGCTGGCCATCACCCGTCTGGGAAAGAATCTGCACTACATCCATCTTGGCCACTGTTCGCGCATCACCGATGTGGGCGTTGCCCAGCTGGTCAAGCTGTGCAACCGAATCCGTTACATTGATCTGGCTTGCTGCACAAACCTCACAGACACGTCCGTCATGCAGCTCGCCACACTCCCGAAACTAAAGCGGATAGGGCTGGTCAAGTGTTCCGCCATCACCGATCGCAGCATCCTGGCACTTGCAAAACCAAAACAGGTCGGCGCTGGTGGGCCGATCCAAGCCAGCGTGTTGGAGCGGGTGCATCTCAGCTACTGTACCAACCTCACACTTACTGTAGGGCATACCCCCCCACAATTACATATGAATTCTGCTAATTTCCATCAGGGCATCCATGCACTCCTGAATAACTGCCCTCGCCTCACGCACCTCAGTCTAACAGGTGTGCAAGCATTCCTACGCGAAGACCTACTCATGTATTGCCGCGAGGCTCCGCCCGAGTTCAACGAGCACCAACGCGACGTTTTCTGCGTCTTCAGTGGGCTCGGTGTCACCCGTCTCCGTGCCTCCCTCAACGTGCATGGTGGTCAGCCCGGGGATCGAGACTACGAAAACGAAGCAACCATGTACAACGAGGCCGAAGAAGGCGACAGCATCGTCAACGTCACTGCTCAGGCTAATGGCATGATGATTGACGAAAATAACGAGGACGAGGAGTTCAACGATAGCGAGATGCTAGGTTTGGACTAGTTTAGCCTTCGATTCCATTTCTTTCTTATACCACTTTTTTTCCTTTAATATGCATTGTAGCGGAGTTTGAGATATTATTGTATAATCGGCATGGCTTGCCTTCATTGTAGGGGACGACTGATGATGGTCAGTACGGACCATGGGATACCCTTTTGCGTTTTTCTGTATGACGAGGGTGACGAAGAGTGTAACGTAGCATGGTCAGACGAGGCAGTACGGCAGCACAGGCTTTGTTGATATAAACACAAGCCACAGAGTCACAATAAAACAACCCCCATATCTTATACAGGGCCCAAACTCCCGTCCCATCCCCATGAGAACGAAGGCCCCTCCCCACCCCCATTCCCCCCGCCCCCCTACTTCAACAACCCACACATACACCCACAATCCGGCACCGGACACATGGCATGCCGACTAAACCAATCCCGCGCATGATGCCCGTGAAACCCATGACTACACCCCATACAAAAAACCATGAGCCGCGCCTCCTTATCCTCGGCCGCCAGACTCTCGGCCGCCCCAGGCTTGGCCGTATCCGGACTCCCAAGCCACATCATGCAAAGCCCACACCGAGGCATCTGCGTGCCGCAATTCGGGCATGCAAGCGCGGGCGAAGTCGGCTTGGCCGAGGGCCGGGCATGCGCAGGGGCAACGGGGAGTAGCCTGCCTTTGCCGCCCCCGGCGCGCGGATCCTTGCGGAGGGCGAGGTTCTGCTGGCAGTTTGTGCAGCGGAGGGTGAGGGAGGGCTGGGAGGGTTTGGAGAGGGAGCGGCCTTCGCGCGTGGTGGAGAGTTGGTTGTGTTGGCGAGTGTAGCGCGTGCGTTCGAGGAAGGTGCGCCAGGTTTGCATGTGGGCGAGGTAGATGTCTTTCCAGAGGTGCCAGCGGGGGTCTTGGATGTAGAGGGGACAGGCGCGGGAGAGGAGGAGGACGGCGTCTTGGAGGCCGGGCGGGTGTTGGGAGATGTAGACAGTTAGGAGGTCGAGGGCGCGGGTGGTTAGGCCGGTGAAGAGGAGGCCGGATATGTTGCCTGAGGTGATGCAGGTGGCGCTTGTGGTGGTGAGGAAGGTAGTGAGGTGGGTGTCGGGCAGATATTTCAGGGCAATGGCAACGCGGTCGGAGAGGGAGAGTTGTGTCATGGCAACGACGGGGGTCCAGGAGCCGGATATGAAGTAGGTTAGGAGCGATTTGAGGTAGGGGTCTGTGGTCATGTCGGCCATCCAGGCACAAGCTTCGCGTTGTTCCGAGGATGAGGATGTGGGCGATGCGCAGGCAATTACGGCGGCGAGACTGATATCGTCTTGTGGCAGCTTCTTATGCTGTACCGAGGAGCGCAGGATGGAGAGAGCAATGTCCTTGTGTCCTTGGAACACAGCGCGGACAATAGCTTTGTAGATTTCTCCTTGGGAAACGAGCTGGTTGCAAGATGATCTAACGCCCTCCTTATGGAGAGACCAACCGCAGAGACTTAAGCATAGTTGTCGATTTTCTGGCCATTGTGTCTGGGTACCCTCGAAAGGTGGAAGCTCCATCACCTCGACTATCTCTTTGACGGCCTCGCCGAACATTTTCTGACTCGTCTTCGCATCGGGATCAATGAGTCGCTCATCGTACATGGTAAGTTCATTCGACCAAATTGCGCTGACCCCAAGATACTTGAGGTCCAGCCCATTACCTACCATACCATCACCTGACGCATGAGAGTCCATGCGTTCCACCAGCGTCCACGCATCTACTAGCCATGGATCGTTGCGAACGATACTCTTGTTCTTGCTACACGTAAGAGAGTAGCCCTCTTGGGTCCGTCGTTTGGCTGCTTGTAAACTTGCAAGATAATCCTCCAGGGGAATTTTGACATCAGGGTATCCTAAATGAAGAAGATCTTCATGGCCCTCATGCGTGAGGTTTGTTGCTGAGAGAGGATATAAGCTCCGTTGACTATTAGTAAGACTAGCCCTACTCATACTCTCTGATAGACTTTGCCCGGGATCTTGATCAAGGCTGTACTTGGTGCCCAATGCCATCCCCTGGACTTCGATAAGATCTTCAGCAATCGCACCGTGGCGAGAGGTCGGCCTCGCAATACACAATCGATCTTTATATATCTCCTCCAAAGCACTGACGTTGATTCTTGGGGCGGTTGGAGGCACTTTGAGCACCTCAATCTCACGGTTAGGAAGAAGAGCTAGGGCGCACTGGTCGCCTAGCGGGTTTCCAGCGGTCATGAAGTCGTATGCAATGACACGTGACTTGTCGCCCTGACAGTGTTCTTTGTCGTGCCATGGATATCGAAGATGGTGTGAGACTTTCGTGTAGTATGGCGAAGACCATGCTGTGCTGGACGGTGCCTTTGTGCTCTGGTTTAGATGGTGTGTGTGCTGCGCCAATTCGATTACCTTCAATTCTCCTGTACTGGCGAGGACGCCAAACATTCCCCTTTTGGTCCCAGAATAACGCAAACTCCATATATTGGCCAAGTGGCTATTGTCGACAACAGGATTGAACTCTAGAACAGCGCCGGTATTTGCAGTATCATTGGAAGTTGAACGCTGTTTGATGAAACGCTGGTCCCACACACTCACAGTAGGATCACCAGTAGCCCCTGCCGATAAAAAGAAGTTCTCGTCCATGGGATCTATGGCGATATTGTGCACTTGGCGAGTCTGGAATTGTGCTACTCCTGAAGAAGTCGAGTCTGATCGTGTGAGCATAGCGCTATGTTGTTATCTCAACTTGGGAAGCCTACCTCTGAGGTCATAAATGCGCAAATACTGCCTGGATACACCTGCAACGAGCGTATCTGGCTGTCCAGAGAAGAACTTGATACTGGAAATGGCCTCTGAGCTCGCCAGCTTCTTATATGGTTCATCCTTACTAGTTATCCTTGAGTCATTCAAATCGTAAATGTTCAAGCAAACATCGTTCCTGACTCTATCCAGTCCAGTAGCCAACAAATTCTTGTGGCTGAACGCAATTGAATTACACTTTCGTTGATGCCGAATGGGGAATATATGAAGGAATTCATTATTAGGCCTATCCGGGTCCAAAGTAACAATAACAGCCTCTCCGGAGGCTGAACCAACACCAACAAGGCCGTCATCTCTTTTGGACCAATCGAATGCGGTGTAATTGGGAAGCTTGTCACGTATGCATATCTGTTTATAGGTGGCCTTCCTCTTTGAGATGTTATCAAGCTGGCAGAGTCGAAGCCGATTACCTGCCACATCAATAATCAAGAACTGTGGGTCGCTATTTGCGGAGTGCGGCGACCACCTGATGGCAGCTTCCATGTTACTGGCTAATGGTTGGAGGGCTTAATCGAAGAGGTGTTGTTCGGCGTCGTATTGAAAGTCTTATCGGTCATGGAGCATTATGTAAAACATTATTTCTAACAGGTTCTTTTCGGTGTGGCATTTAAAGTGCCGTCGCCGGCGAGGAAGTCTTGGTTCGGATGGTCGACGACACCTGGGTAATGAGGTGAAGGCCTTACTCGTGACATCGCCCTGACCCAAGCTAGCGCGCCCCGCTAAAACTTCCAAAGCTCGAAGTTCACCAACTTTACAATCACAAACTACAAAACGGACAACACTACGAGATCACACAATGTCACAAAAGCGCAAACATGTTGAGCCCTCCGACGACGCTTCTACCGCGCCTAAATCTTTTAAGAAGCACCGCGCTTTTAAGCCAGGACAACATCAGCAGCAATTCAAGCAACGCAGACCCAACCCTACCCACGATGACGACAGCAGTCGTAGTAATAACGCGCTCAAGAGCCGGATACGAGATCTGAAGCGACTACTTGCACACATCGACAACGTGCCAAAACACAAAATGTCAGCTAGCGCGCGGCAGGAAAGAGAGCGAGAGTTGGAGGCCTGCGAGCACGAGTTGGCAGAGAATCTAAATGCAAGTCGAGAGGCAGAATATAAGAGCAAAATGATCGGGAAGTATCATCAAGTTCGATTCTTTGGTATGTCGGCCCAGGTGAAATGGTGGTTGCAGGAAGGATGTGTCGCTAATACAGGCAGATCGACAAAAAGGAACACGCATACTAAAGCGGTTGAAAAAAGAGCTGGCTGTATCGGATAGTGAATCGAAGAAGGTGCAGCTGCAACAGAAAATACATAATGCCGAAGTGGATGTCAATTATGCCATATACTATCCGCTCATGAAGCCCTACTCTTCGCTGTACCCAAAGTCGAAGGCTCGGAAGACCAATAATGCGGACGTAGATGAGGAAGATAGCGAAGATGACAAGAGCAGCAAGACAGAAATTGACGGTGCTAAAGGGGACGTGGAGATGTGGAAAGCCGTGGAAAACGCTATGGAGGATGGTACATTAGAGTCGCTAAGATATAACAAGGATGCACTTCCCGAGCCTCCAAAGAAGAGCAAGAAGTCGAAGTCGAAGGAGAGTAAGAAAGAAAAGTCGGGTGGCGCGCCTCATGCCACAAATGGAAAGGCTGTAGGCCCCAAGAGCTCTGTTGCGCAAGAGGATGAAGATAGTGACGGCGGTTTCTTCGAGTAGGAAGCTCAGAATAGCATTGATGAGCAGGACAGAACTTGATCGTTCACATTAGATTCCCATGCATAGTTGCACAACAACCTTCACTCCAACACACACTACTTGCCACCACCAGATACCTTGAACGGATGCGCCTCCGTGTTGAATACCCACCTGTCCCTCCCCCCAGCTCCAACCTGCCACTCCGCATCCGGACTCTGAATTAGATAGCTATACTTCAACACCTCCGCAAACCAAAAACTTTCCTGGAAATCTGTAAAACCGCCACCTCCTTCGACATTCACATTGCGAATCGAACTATACCCACTGCCCACTCTTGTCGTCTGGTTAATTGCTAGGAACGCGTCCCATGCCCAGTCTTGATACTTGGCGTCGCCAGTTGCGCGGTACGCGTAGTAATACGACTCAATGACCTCTGGCCTCAACTGATATCCTCCATCAACGATGTAAAAGCCGGTCTTGTTGTAAAACGCAGCTTGCTCGGCTGGCACAAGGCTTGGGTCCCAGCTGAAAATCTCTGGGCCAATGCGCGTCGCAGTAGCCGTGTATGTTGCACGGCAACCCTCCACAAGCTTCAGTCCGTAATCAATGTACTTTTGTGCACCCAGGACCTGACCTGCGAGAATAAAATTGCCCCCATCGAAGCACGCAAGGTGCTCCGAGCGTAGGTCCAGCGTCTGGCCATTGTACGCAGCTAGGAAGGTCAGGTCGGGGCGTGGAGCTGGGTGCGAGGTCAGGTACTTGATCGTGCTGTCCGCGGCTACGATCCAGCGTTCTTTTAGCACAGCATATCGTGACGGATCATAGATCCACATTTTTATCAGGTACTCGTAGAATGAGTCTGCGCCGCCGATCCAGCCGCCTCGCGCGTCCTTGAACTCCCCTGTCAGCGGTGATATATTCATACCTAGTAGACCTGGAAACGGCTCTGAGGACGCGGGGGATGGCTTCAGAAGATAGGACTCTGCTCTCTCTACGAGTTTGGCATAGGTAGTATTGCCGGAGAGGTCCGCGAGGCGGACCCATTCGAGAATAAGGGTGCCGACGGTAGCGAGTCCGTTGTCGTTGCCAGTGTTGCCACGATTGGCAAAAATGAGATTATTCCAAGGGACGCCTGATGGCGTTTCGAATGCATAACTGAGGTTATTGGCGAGATTGATGGATTGCGTAAGGAGAGCTGCTACGTTCGTCTTGTTGTTTGCTAGGCTTGCCAAAGGTCCAGTGAGGAGATCGTAACCAGAGATCATGCCACCTAGATAGCGAATTGTGGTTTCGAAGAGTGAGACATCGATAGGCGTTTCTGACCAATTAATAGTAGGCACATAATCAATGATTTGGTTCGCGATTTCTTTCTCTCCCATGATGAGGGCAGTGGAGAGGGCGTCGATGGCTGACGCACCCCATTTGTTTCTATGAGATTAGTGAATACCATGAGGCTTTGCGGAGTATACATAAAAACTAGTTTGCGCACCTTGAGTTGCTGAAGCTATTCGTGACCGGCTTGAGCTCATCGTTCGGAAAAGCATACTTGTGGTACCCTTGATAACTCAATCTAAACGTATTGATAACAGCCTGAGCTCTCGATGACCGCGTCCTCTTCCCAAGCCCTTCCAAAGTCGCATCCACGGGCACGGTCGCTGGTAGTGCAAATACCCCAGGAAGAACAACAGCTCCGAGAGACAAAACAGTTAACCACGCCATACTCACCTTTGTAATCGTAAAATGGACAAACACCGCCCAATTCTATCTAACAAGAAACTAAAGTCTAACGGGTGTTAGGGCTGTATAAGTAGTACAAGACTTGTCTTACCGGGTACGTTCCACCGCAATATTGGGTGCCACTATATTTTGCCCATGTTCTCGCCATAACAGGGGAATTAGACCGCGCTAAACCGTACACTGCTTCAACCATGATCTTGTGCATGCCCTGGTGTCAGCTAAGGGTGCCTCAAATGCATCGTTCATGTGGTCGGCGTGCATGATAAGCTTGCTTTTCGGGAAGGCGCGAAGGTTCTATTGGAATCGACATCATCCGCCATGTGCGTCCCGCAAGCGTGCCGATCACCCAGCTTCCTGAAGCCAGGTTGATCACCTGGTATAAAACCAGGTTGGAGGTGAGAAGCTGCCAAGGGGGGTAAATACCATCGATGAAGATGGCTTACGTAGTACATGCTGTGCACACAGGTCTGGGCGAATAGGCGAAAGAGCGAAGTAGATGCATGGCCGTTGTTATGTTCGAATTCAAGATATACAGGGGTGAGCGCCGTCGGAAGTGTACCTAGTTCGTATTTGGCCGAGTGCGGGGCGATCTTTACCACCGTGACGCCCCACCCGCTTCTTATTCAAACCTCAGCCTCTCACTATTGGCTCCGCGCTGTATTCGTTGATTTACATACAAATAACGATCGTACATCACAAATCTAGGTGCTGTTACGGTCTTGCCCAAAGAAACGTGCTTCGATTGTATATTGAAATGGGTTTCTACGCTTGTCCGCACTGGTTCCTGCATTTATGTAGGTTCCGACCAATCGACCTGCTCGGTTATGGGGCCGCCACCTGCGGAGTAACTGACCTTGAGCCTTAATCTTAGTCGAGCCGGCGGAGGCTATGTACTCATCAGCATTATGCGGACCGACCTTGATGGTTCTAAAACTTACCCCGTTCACGGCTGTGACCCGCATCTGTTGTGTGGCTTCCTGGCCGGCGTCTAGCTCATTTGTGCTAATCGGTTGTAACTGTAATTTCTGGCTTTTCGGCACCGCAGCCTGCAAATTGACGCCTGACAATTGGCCAAGGCTACCTGTGTTTCGGAAACGAGCAAGTAGTTGAATTGCGTTGGCATCCCGTTTCATCTGGAAGGCAATCTGAAGGTCATTCTTGTTATACACAGGGTGAGCGGTAGGTCCCGAGGCAGCCGAAGGCGCTGGTGGCTGAGATGATGATCCTATGCCGCCAAGAAGATCCATGGATGCTGCTTGTGGAGGTGGGCGAGACTGTACTGGGGCAGGGGAACTGGTGGGACCAGAATTAAATAGATCCAGGATGTTTGCAACATTGGACTGTGATCCTGGGGTTGATGTCTGAGGTGGTGGCGACGAAGTAGAGCCGCCTCCACCAAGAATATCTGCAAGTAAATCTTGACTCTGTTGAGTGCCATGAGCTGTGCCGTTCGTCTCCGTAGATGGACCTGAGTCACCCATAAGGTCGAGCAGCAGATCTTCGGTAGCTGCCTGTGCAGGTTTCTTTTTGATAACTTTTGATTGTCTCTTTTTGCTCGTTGCTTCCCCAAGAACTCGTTGCTCTTCTCGAATCTCTGGTGGAGGCATCTTCTCGAGAACGCCTCTCCTAATTTGGTCTTGTCCGAAGAGATTTCCATACTCCACTGCTCGTTGTTGGGTCTCGACGTCCAGGTTCGTGTTGTATCGCTGTAGTAATCGTCGTAACCGGTCGATCTGAGCGGGCTCAGACAGTCGAGTCGTTAGTTTTATCGAGGCGGTTACGATATATTGTTGTACGATAAGGCCTGCATAGCTGCTCCCAAGGATAGTTTCGAAAAGATCGACAATAGCACTTTCTTTGACTTCTCTTACGAGTTCCTCTTCCTCGTACTGACCACCCCTGAGCAATGCATCACCATATTCACCAATTACCCAAGACCCAGCCAGTGTTAAACCCTCCTGAGTGATGTCCTCCTTAAGAGCCGCATAGAGCTTTTGTACGGAATATGTTTGCAAATCTGGAGTCGTGGCAATCAGTCGGACAAAAGACGATAATATTTGCTCTTTGACATAGCTCCCGGCCTGCAAGATTGTGAGTACAAATGCGAATGTACGCCCAGCGAGCTCTACTAACCAGTTTCAAAACACGCAGCATGGTATCGACGTGCCATCGTTTGTTTGGCGCAAAACGATCTGCTGCGATACCGATTTGAGAGGTCATGACAGGTTTAAACTCGTTATCAGCAACCTCCAAAAAAGCAAGTAACTCCCGTATCAACACTCTGACATTGCTCTCATTGATCAATGTAAAACTGAGATCAAGCGCTCTCCTTCGGATACTGATATCAGGATCGCGCAAGCAGTCCAAGATCGTGTTTCTGTGGCGTTGAACAGCATTGGGTTCAACAGCAACCACCTTGATCAACGTGTTGAGGGCGACATAGCGGATGTTGTTGTCACGGTTCGACAAGAATTTACCGAGAATATTTACGCCGAGCACACGGAGGCCTGAGTCAGCTTCGATGTCGAGAATAGTGAGTACTGCCTCGTAGAGAATAGAGTTTCCCACGTTTTTGGATGATTCCGTGTTCGTAGCAACCTGGATATGTCAGAAGTTGCTTCTCCGCACGAACGCGATGACATACCTGGGCCAAAATATCATTAATCTGCTCGCTGACGGAGACATCGCCACGAGCCAGTACGCGAAGTAGTTGCAAAATCTTGCATTGTAGGAAGGGGTCAGTTATGCCTGTGACATCGTGCTCCGGTGCATAGCCGGAAGATGACAGTCCTTTGAGGATCTTAACCAAGCTCGGAACCACTGGTTTGAACAGATCACGCACGCCGTTTTCGTCATCCTCAGCTTCGTCCGCTTCGCAAAGGTTTGCAACTAGTGTGATGCCACAGAGTAGGACGCCATGATTGCGGTCTTGCAGCAAAAGTTTCGCTTTTTCAAGAAAATGCTCCTGCAGATCAGGCACCTTGCGACAGATCCTCATGGCGCAAAGGGCGGCTTTCCGGCGAATGTAAGGATTGGAGCTGGCGATTATTGTTTCGACTTCGGGGAATAGGTCTCGGGCCATTTCGACAGAGGCAATATTTCCAAGTGTGCAGAGGGCCAGACCAACAATGTACTGGTTGGAATGGTTCAAATCACTGAGGACAGTCAGCAACGGAATTGTCTGGCGATCCTCGGGTCATACTTCTTGGTCGAATTCGTAACCAGTGTCAAAACCTCCTGGTTCTCGTCAAGTAGCAACATGGTCCCCAGGTAGCCTAAGCGCTTGTCGGCGAAGCGTGGAGAGGCCAGCAGCTTCAGACATTCAATCTGGCCAAAGTGGGTTCGCTCACCCAGCGTGAACAGATATAGTAGCTTGGCAACATTGTTTCTCCTGCTCGAGTATGAGCGGATGTTCGTCGAACTGGGGCAAGGCAACACACCTCACGTTGGAGTCATGGCTTTCTTCTCGAAAACTGGCGCGAATGGCAGCACTCTCCTTTTGCACCACGGCCCGCTCATCGGCAATCGTCTTTGCGGCCCGCACGTTCCTAATAAACTGCTTCACTGTACGGTCTTAGCATATGCGAATAACTGGGCTCGCAATCTTGGCGTACACGAAGTCATTGTGGTGGCCTCTAGGACCCCACGGGGGCGGCGCTTTGAATCTCACTGGAACAGGTGCTTCGGCGGGCTTGTGTGGGCATGAATTGCGCAGGCCGGGCAAAGATTCAAACAAAGGGAGCTTCTGCGACGAATTACACGAACCGCTGCAGGCGGATTATTCGACGAGTATCTTCCTACTTGGGAGCCACGAGCTGGCGGGCATGGCATGGCAGCGGGCCGTCTGTTAATCCAGACAGGGTCGCGCCTTCCCTGTCCTGTGTGTTTCCCTGACTCGCGCAGCCGCTGATGTAACCACGCTGACCCTACATAAGTACATCGCATCAGAATCCTTGAATTCACAGAAATATGGCTGCAGTAGTCGTCCTCGCTGGATAGATAATTCCCGTTAGGCTCGCTGCGCCTTCCGTCTGCCGTTAGCTTGCTTGCTGCTCGGTATCACGGCTACACCCACATGGCATGGAAACCAAGAACCCAGTCACATCGCGGATCCTCGAGTCTAGGCTGACCGCATCCATAAACCCCAAATAAGTCCCGATTCTCCCACATAGCTCTGCAACATGCGCCTTCTCTTGTCCCCGACTTCGTGATGGCTAAGTCTTCTTCTATCACCACCTCAGCCCGCAATGGGCAAGCCGACTTGCACGCGCCGCGGCCGCGCAAAACCACGCACATCGATTACCTAAAGCCACAACTCAACGAGGATCTCTTCAACAAAGATGGCACTCTCAAAGAGCCTGGCTCTGGCGTGTCGAGGTACTGCTGACCTGGATCCATTCTCGACATGCTCATGGCTGACCCAGCACAGCGGCCGTACTACGCCCATACCAGCAGACGCTCCACCATCTGTCCAGGCCTCCTCGTCTGCACGTCGCCAGATTCGTGCGCAGCAGAAACAGCGCATGTTCCCTACTATCGAATACAAGGATCGCCTATCCCACTTCGACCCGGACAGTGATTATCGCGACTTCCGCGGTTTCTTCGTCCTCTTCTGGATCGGTCTTGCCATCATGGTCATTACAACCATGCTCCGGAATCTGACCGAGACGGGCTATCCTCTACAGCTCAAACAATGGGGTCTGTTCAAGGAGAAGATTTGGGAGCTGGGTATGGTCGACGGAGCCATGGCTGGCAGCACTATACTGTCCTTGCCGTTGCAAAAGCTCTTTCTCAATGGGAAAGGCACACTGCGCTGGAATAAATTGGGTATTGTCATTCAAAGCATGTATCAGGCATTCTGGTTGGCATTCTGGGTCACATATCCCTTTATTCGGGACTGGAGCTGGACAGCCCAAGTCTTCTTCACCTTGCACCTCCTAGCTCTGTTCATGAAGATGCACTCATACGCGTAGGCTCCCCCCGATTCGCTCAAGAGTCAAACGCTAACATTCCACGCCCAGTTTCTACAATGGACATCTGAGCGAGACACTACGTCGCCTCAACGAGCTTGACACGCCCGACAAAGCCAGCAAGGCCGCAGCAGTCCGGTACCCAAAGACTCGAACACATTTACACGACATCCCCATGTCGCCTAATCAAGAGGAGCCCAAAGATGCCAATGCAGAATATCTGCGTCAACTACGAGAAGACTTGGCTTTTGAGCTTGCCTCACCACTTGGTCGCGTCTCCTATCCGGAGAACCTGACTCTCTATAATTACGTCGAGTTCCTCTTCTGCCCAACGCTATGTTACGAGCTCGAGTATCCGCGAACCTCACACATTCGTTGGATAGAGGTATTCTATAAGACACTGGCCGTCTTTGGCTGTATCTTCCTTATGATCGTAACATCGGAGGAGTTTATCCTGCCAGTTTTAGAGGCGTCTGCCGCTCGCCTTCTGAATTCCAACAGCGCTCTCGATTTCGCTCTAATTTTATCAGAGACGGTCGGCCGCCTACTCTTCCCTTTTATGATCACTTTTCTACTCGTCTTCCTAGTGATTTTCGAGTATGTTCTCGGCGCATTCGCTGAGCTTACGCGTAGGTCTCAGTTCTTCCACAGCCAGTACATATTCATTAATAATTACTGCAGGTTTCGCGGATCGGCAGTTCTACGCAGATTGGTGGAATAGCTGCGACTGGCTTGAGTTCTCTCGCGAATGGAACAAGCCAGTACACCACTTCTTCCGTCGCCATGTTTACTCGGCGTCAAAAAATCACATGTCGCGCCCCGTTGCTACCACCATTACCTTCCTCATCTCTGCCCTTGCACATGAGCTAGTCATGGGCTGCATTACTAGAAAATTTCGAGGTTACGGATTCTTTGCAATGATGCTACAGATGCCAATAGTAATGGTGCAGAGAAGCAAGTACGTCAAGGGGCGCACGCTATTTAACAACGTGCTTTTCTGGTGTAGCATGATTCTGGGACTGAGTATGGTATGTTGAACTACTCCTGTACAAATGCAATAGGCGCTGATATCCGACAGATGTGTGCTCTATATGTTCTTGTGTAGAATCAAGGATGTGTTTGCCAGCATGGAAGCGAACGAGACGGTTTAGTTGGCCGTCTCTTTCGTTTTATTCTTCCTTGTGGAGAGCAGACACAATTATATCGAGTACCACTGTATTATATTGCTTTGATTGAATTATGGGATCAGATTACGTGAATATAATCCCACAACAATTGACCTGGAACAAGACTACACAGCTCTCTATTACAGTGATACGGTTAGTAAATTTGCCAAGCCTTTGTGTGCCTGCATAATATATTTCTGCATGGTCCGCATTTCTTCACCTTCTTTACTTTCTTTGCTGGCAAATAGGATATCGTTTTGCTGTATCTGTTAGTTCGTTAATTGAGTGAGGACTAACTCAAAACCTAGGTACTAGAATGTCGAACAGAAACTGCAGGAGAAAATGATTTGGTTTTCCCAAGGGATAATGACATTAACTACCCATAGCTGCCTTTAGTTTTTCCAAATGCCTCAATTGGTAGAATGAAGGATCCTGGTAGAAACGTCAACTGTTAGGTTCGCTTACTGTTTCTTTGAGTGAAGTTAGGTAAAGACTAGCACCGCGGTGCAATGTACTAGAGTGAAACACAGACTCCTCGTCATTTGTCCCGACATCGCCGCCAGATAGGAGATATTAGGAGAGCTCTAGCAGCGACACGCGAAGGACTGGGAGCCAGAGGAGCTGAAGTAACCCTTCTTGGAGAACATATAAGCCCTCATGAGAGTCATTGGCTTGCGAGTGTTTGTTTTATAGGAGTGTCGTAGCCTAGGCCGAAAACTGAAGCTCAACGTAGCTCCATCTGTATCCATGCAATCTCGGGCTATGTGAGGTGAAATAGTAAGAGCTAGGAAAATATGCAGTCCGGCTTGATACGCAAGGAATTTATGACAATACTCCAAATAATATTCTATTTAATAATAGTAACATGCTCTAGTAGAAACTAACGAGGAGATAGAGAGTAGATAACAAAAATTACGAATATCACCGAGCCCAGGTCTGTGGAGTAGCGCTTCTGGCCCTCCGGAGCGCCCATTACGCCAAAATCCTTAGACTGAGGTAAACGCAGCCTGCCATCTATCACTCCATCCTTGAACGCTCTTCACTCGGCTGAGGTCATGCTCATCTTCATTATTATGTGATGAAGGACCTGGCGCTTTGTTAGATTCATCAAGGGGTGTACTTTCAGCAAGCTGCTTTGTCAAATTGGCCAAAAGTTCATATTGTATATCAAATGTTCGGTCATCGCTGTATGTAGGGGCTGCTCCTTCTCCAAGCTGTTTGGGTAACTTTGGTTTTCTGCCGTCCCTAATTCAATATCTTTCCAATTAGGCCGTACGGTTGGGGTGCCCATCTCGCAAGACTAGACCCGGGCTACTTGAATTGGAAGTGTATTGATCAGTTTGAGAACTTGGCTTGGGGTATGCCTGGAGTACGTTTGTATTTCGTGGCTTCTGCTCAATCTGCTTCGACTCCGTAGCTACTATTTATTGTGGGGATCTTGCACCACTTTGCCAGTCAAATCCGCAACTTGGAAAACCAACAATATTATCAGCACAATTGTAGCACAGCTTCATATCCATATGTATCACCGTGGAGTGAGCCCGCAAGCAGCACCAAAACAGGCCTAGAGACCAAAGCCGACCCCGCAAACACGAGCGAGCCGCGCTACCTACTCTGCTGACAGGGGTGGCCAGGATGACGTCGGCATAGCAATCAACAATCAGCAGCAGTGAGCACAAGCATCAGCACAGCCTTGCCTCGGTGACAACAGTCTGTTCTTCGTCCGCTGTGATCCTCCGTAGTCGCATCCTGCTTTCTGTTTTATACTCATATGCCTCTCTGCATTGGCATTGCTTGATGCGCCGTGATTTCATCCGTCGTCACCGACGCACTAGGCGAGACTGCGGGTACATCGGAATATCCTCACGAGACTGAGGCTATTTCTCGCGCGAAGCAGATAAATGCTGATAGCTACAGCTTCTTTCTGCACTACAATCAACGCCTCATCTATTGCCATCTCTAGAGTGTGGGGCAGCCTATCATGGCGGAACTGCACGAGGCACTAGCATGTCTACGCCCCAAGGAATTTAGTGACATTCCCATCGACCAGCTCAACACTTTCCTCCCGCAAATCCTATCCAATGCAGAGCTCATCGCGAATTCAGTCCCTCCTGCCCCTAATGGCACGCCCTACGAATCATCAAAGCGCACAAGAACAAGCCTGCTACCCGCCATCAATGCCACAGACCTCACCATATCCGAGGTACGGCCGCCGCCGCCTGCCAAAGCCCACGAGGCGCTGCAGAAGTCATGGGGGAAGCCCCTAAAGCTGGGAGCCAAGGAGACGGCCACCGGAATGAGCGTCTTTAAGATGGCCGGCCACGATAGACATGGCGCCTGGTTTGCGCGAACCGGCGTGCACGAAGGGCTTGGGTTTGCCAAGTGGAAGCGGGCTATGCTCAGAGAGTTTCCGGAGAGCCTGGAAGTGCAGGGCGGACCAGGCGAGGGTAACATAAGAGGCATTGGAGGAGATCAACGGCTCGAAGAAATCACTGTGGACGGCATAGGAAAATTCGAGGGTAGGTAGACCACCAGCTGCCTGTGGCACGAGCATCAAGATACTAACATTCAAAGTGTATCAACTATCTGCACAGTTTCCTGGCCCTACCTCTCCGCGAGAGTTCATTACGCTGCTCATTACTTCAGACAACTGCCTTACAGATGCGTCGCAAGTCGGCACTGTTATACCTCGACACTTCATGGTTGTCTCAATACCAATCTCACATCCAGATGCGCCGCCACGGAACGGAATGGTCCGCGGTTTCTATGAGTCTATTGAGCTGATTCGCGAGATACCCCTGCCAGCTTCTGCAGAAGTTGGGACGGACGATGCAGAAACAAATCCAGTAGAGTGGGTCATGGTCACTCGAAGCGACCCTGGAGGCGGTATCCCGCGATTCATGGTGGAGAGAAATGTGCCTAGTAGTATCGTGCAAGACGCGCTCAAGTTTCTCGATTGGGCGTGTTCAAAGACAGATGTCCCAGATGTTGAGATTGTAGACAAGGATGGTACACTTGATACCAATCCGGTCCATGACCCAGACCGCAGACTCTCCATGGTAGAGACAAATGGTATAACTGCTGGGGTCGGGACCAGTATAGCGGATCGGCCCTCTGGTAGCATACGGCGCCTATCGCACCGAATTGACAACGAAAGTAGTGGTTCTTCACAAGGCCTGATCGGTCACCTTAAAGACTCAGTAGGAGCATACACCCCAGGTGCCCTCAACTCACTCGAACGCACAACTTCTAGTGGCTCATCGCTGACAACGTCATCTGCCGACTCATTTGCCTCAGCTGAGCAGTTCAATACTGCATCTGATGGCTTACCAGTTGACGACAGCATTGCCACTCCTTCAACACTTTCACAACAAGAGCAGCCGATCTTTGATGACAGCACCCACGCGCGCGAAATGCAAAAAATCGAAGAGAGGAAGAAGCAGCTGAAGGAGAAACTGGACCAAGCACAAGAAAGGCAAAACAAGGAGCTCTCGGACGAAAGTAACAAAACCCAAAAGCAAATAGAAAGAGCAGCTGAGAAACATAGCAAAGAGCGCAAAAGGCATGAGGATAAATTCGAAAAAGAGATTCGTAAACTCGAAGAACGCCGCGAGAAGGAGACTAAGAAACTACTGCTCCGCCAACAGAAAGAGGCAGATAAGAACCGTCTCTTAAAAGCGCAGCGAGAGCGCGACGAACATAAACAACGCGTTGAAATCCTCGACCAAGAAAACAAACTGCTCAAGGAGCAGATTGGCGAACTGCAAAGAGAGAACACAGCGCTTGTTGCAAGGCTAGGCAAGACGGATATGGGACGAGATATCTTAAAATTAGTAAGGGAGGAGGATAGTAAGGGCAGGGCGAGGGCGAGTTCGAGGGCTAGTAAGAAAAGTGACAGGGGTAGCCTTGCGAGGTCAAACACTAGTCGTTGATGTTTTTTTGGCTAGTTTTGTAGTGCATACTCTTGGGTTTTCTGGTAAAGGGTCTCTGTGTATTGTAAGAAGAGTTATGGATATTCGCTATGCATAGTAATACGATCTAGGTTGGCAAAGGTATCAGAAATGAACCAAGTATTAGATCGGCACACTTGAATCCTAGATCAAGACTAATCCTTGTTTGGCGCTTTCCTCGGTTCCCGATATCCTACCTGCTGATATTATCGCTTAATTCCCCTCTTCCAACTACTCACTCTTCGTCTGGGATAACGTTTGAGTATACATATTGTCAACAAGTACTCTGCACATACGTGCTCACGACATTTCTTGGCGAAATACATTTTAGGTCCGAAGACCGGAGCAAGCTGTCTACCTTCCCAAATCTGCAATTCGACAACGAGGGGCTTACCATCAAGCGTTTCACGGATATAGAAAGAATTAAAAACATAACACACAATCACGAAAGGAAACCAAGTTACAAACACGGTATATTGCTGCTAGACTAGAGGACAAACGAGGAAGAAATTTCCCAACAACCCTGATATTCTGCATCTACTCTTCCTACTTTGCTCAAGCAGGAAGGTTTATTCTACCATGGCGTCCCAAGAAACTCAACCATTCATAACACCAGGCGTTCATCCTCCTAATGGCTCAGCACCTAAACCAACCCTCCTCGCCTTCCACGGCTCCGGTTCAAATGCTACAGTACATACCGTCCAACTAGCGCGCCTGATGCGCTTCGTAAGACCCCACTTTGAAGTTGAATATCTCGAAGGTAGGGAATGCAAACAGCTGCTTTCTTTCTCTCCCACTCGCTCTCTACCCTGGCCCGAAGAGGCAAAAATCCCATTATATGATATCACATCCTTCGTTCGAAAATCAAGTAATACATGCATGAATGCTGACATGTACAGCACCCTTTCCCTCGCCCGCTGGCCCAGGTGTTCTCCCTTTTTTCGATGGCTGCGGTCCCTTTAAACGTTGGCTTCCCCCCGCAGAAAAAGTGACAGTCGAGGCCATGCGTGTGGGCGAATCGACGAGTGTGCTCGCACCCGAAGTCGAAGCCCTCGTGCGCTCCACCGTCGCTCAAGTCCAGGGTAAAGGATCCCGCGTTGTTGGCCTCATTGGCTTTAGCCAGGGCACAAAAGTCGTTGCGGGTTTGATCCGTGCGGCTGAAGTGTATCGCTCCTCTCCTCAATCTTCAGAATCCTTGGCTTTTGTATCGGATATCGCTTTTGGCCTCCTGGTTTGCCCGTCGTATCCTCCCCCGTTGTTCCCATTATCTATCCCTACGGACATTGTACGCGATACCAAAATCACTACGCCAATGCTCCATGTCATCGGCACCCAAGACGAGTGGAAGTGGGCGGGCGAAAGTCTTGTTGAAAAACACTTTGAAAAGGGGGAAGGGATGAGTAGGGTCGAAGAGTGGGACATGGGACATCATTATCCAACTAAAGCTGAGGAGAGTGAGAGTATGGCGGAGTGGATGGTGACGGCTTTGAAGGGGTTCGAGGAGGGGAGAGCTGGGAGGTGACGGGAAGAAGGAACTGCTAAATACAATAGGCCACCCCCTCTTCATGTTGGTAGCTTCTAATGATGCGCTGGTGCAGTATTTCATCAAAGAAAACTGGCACACATATGCAGGGAACACGACAGGCACAGACACGGATGTTGGAAGTTTTGATCATTCCTCATTGATACCATTGGCACGTAGGCCATGCATATGCTAGTAACCCTGACACCGTATCCTAATGTTCCCGCCCAAGCCATATGCCAGGCATGCAATAACGGTAGTAGGTAGATTACTGCTCGGTCTGGAAGTAGTTGAGGAGGATGCTGCGTTCCTGAGACTCCTCACCCCAATCCTTGACGACAACGCAAGAGCAGTTGACGACCTTGCGGGGGTTGCCTTCGCGGTCGATCTGGCCTGAGCACAAGGTTAGCCGCTTCCCAAACATACAAACATGAAAGTTAACATACAAAGACCGGCCCATTCGCCGAGCTGCTTGCCATCAGGGACCTTGATGAGGGGGATCTTGTGTTCGGAGCAAAGGGCAACAACCAGTTTCTTGTACGCCTCCTCCTCGCAGGCCTCGTTCAGGACGCACATGTGTGCCTGGCGACGGTCGAGGGCCTTGGAGGCCTCGCGCAGACCGCGGGCAAGGCCGTCGTGAATGAGCGCAAGCTTCAGCACGCCCTTGAGCGCCTCAAGGACGGACATCTGGCCCTTGGCACCAGAGGCATCAGCAGAGACCTCGACCTCGGCGGCGGCGCTGACTTGGGACTTGGTATCGTCTTCTCCGTCCGACTGTTAGGCCGAGTCAGCAACAGTCCTCAGCACTGATAACGGGGCTCCATACCATGATGAATGAGTTCTTGTCGGCTTTCCTCGAAGAGTTGTGGTGGGAGATATGTGAAATCAAAAGTTCGGCGGGGCCTGCGTCCAGTCGATATTCATGTGCGCGCTAGTGAGCGGCTCAGCGCCTAGCGCGCATGGCACGTGATTCAAAGCGTCAACCATCATCACCAAGTCCACAGTACAGCCTAACAGCAAATGTTCAAATGTGATTGCTTGCTTGCTTCGTCTCATCAGCGGTCTATACAATCTGCAACCTCTTCACCTCTCCTCGCAGCTCTCTCTGGTCCAGCCAAACCCGTGCTCGCATTCCTCGTTGATCCAGAAGCGCTTCCTTCTGGAATTCAATCTTGGCTCTAGGACGTACTAAAAGACATGAAAATACAGCAAAAGCGCCCGCTGCAGAGCGCCCGTGGCTCTCAATCAATGGCCATGAATTACCTAGGCACAAATTGGAATATGTAAAACAAATGGCAACATGAAATGCTCCGAGTAGAAATTACAGTGAAGAAAAAAAATATGGGAGAGGTTCGCTGTACGCTATGAGCCCGTTTTTGGTAAGAGCAATTGCTAAAACCAGTCTTTGCCAGCCCATCTTAGTCTCGACGCCACAAACGCCGGCCACGGTATGAAATATGCCTTGCTGATGAACGTAGTTGGTGTCAAATAATGAAACAATGGGTATATCAAGTAATGAAAGCTACATGACGATGCAGCAGCAATTTTTCTTCTCCTTGCCCTCTTCCACTGGCTCCAGAAGTCGAGTTGTTTTTGGCTGTGTCGTATCGGTAGGCGCAATGGGAGGAGCTAACTTGGCCTGTGGCTTCGGCGAAGGGACACGGGGGCTTTGTGGGATAGTAGGAGTAAGCTTATAAGCACCTTGCTCGTTGGCGGGGGACTTGAGATCAGCTTTCTCTTGAGAAATCCGCTTTTCAGACGAGTTCTTGGTAGGACTTGGAAGAGGCCATGACTCATCCTCACGCGCCTTCTCGAGATCGAGTGGCTGTACCTGTGAAAGGCGCTTGTCCTGCTGCTCGTCCGTGTTCAGAAGTCGGAAATCTCGATCATACATGGATCCAGCCCGCCCCTCATTCTCCCATCGTTCTTGCTGCATTCGCTTTGCGTGCGTCGGAATAATTTGTTGGTCTGGCGGAAGACGGGGGTCCGGTTTATACATTGTCGCCAACCACGGGGCCTCTCCCTCTGGCCTGTGACTAGTAGAGGGACGGGATGCTGATCCTGAGCTGGTGCTAGGGTGTTTCGGAGGCGATGTGCCTGACGTCTGCCTGTTCTTTGCCTGGGTTCTCACGCTAGTCTTGCGAGTGCCCGAAGCCGGTGCTGGTTTGGCGGGTGTCTTGGCTTTCGCGGGAGACTTCTGTGGTGATTTTGGTGGCGATTTTGGTGGCGAGCTATTCGACGAAGCCTTCCGTCTATGACCAAAAGGAGGGGTTGTCTGGCGTTCGCCTTCTGGCTCGTCCAACAGGAATTGGCTTCCCACGCTTCCACTGCGTACTCTTGCCCCGTTAGCTGCAATCGTGTCGCTGTTCGTATTCTCACTGCCAGCACGAGATCGGGGCAATGGCGTATCACGCTCAGCCACCACTGCAGGTACAGGAATGCCACTGGTTTTAGGTAGAGGAATGCGAGACGTACTAGGCCTCACAGTGTGACCATTGACTCGTGGCGAAGTTGGCTGGCTGTTGGGGTCGAATTCCTCATAGGCTGTATGGTTATACCCGTGATCCTGTTCAAGTGCATCCTCATCCTCAGCTGGGATGGGTGATACCACCCGGCGAGCGTCGGTGCGCTCATCGCCATGCTGGTTCTGCTCAGATGCCTCGGAGCCCCTGTGATCTCGAGCTCTGCGCGTGGCACTCTGTGAACGACTGTTTGATCTGCTTCCTTGCCCAACCCTGAAGCCAGCCTCTTCCATTTCCCTAATCTCAATCTCCTTCAGCTTGTCCCGGTGTATCCAATTGTTCTGGTCATGCTCAATCGCGGTCCAATTTGGGTCTCCTGGGCCGCCCTTGACCGGTTTCTTCTTGGGCTTTCCCTTGACAGCAACGGGACCCTTTTTGTTGTTGGCGTGGGTTTTGTAGTACTCCAGTACACTGTCCTGGTCATTGCTGATGGCGCTCATGTCGCCGCTGGGCTTCTTGTGCAGCTGGCTGGTGGCCTCGACGGCGAGATGAGGCCGGTCGTTCTCGTAGCCCTGGTTCTGCGAGTCCCAGGTGGATGAGCGTACGGGCTTGGCGAAACCGTTGGCCTGTGAGGTATGGGGCTGGCGAGCATGCGCGGAGGCAGCGTACTCGGACATGTGGGGGTCTTGGTCGAAGGATGTTGCCTAGGGCTGTGGTTAGCATGGGCGGGTGTTGTGTTGTGGCAAGCTTCTTTTGATCCGCAGACAAAGGTTGGGTCGACCGGGCGCTACCATGCGGCATGATGGCATAGCGCACTGGGCAGGTGACACCATGACATAAGACGCGTAGGACCGAGAGTATACGCACCGAATTGTCCAGAGGAACGGCCAAGTCCCACGATGCCCCTCCGCCGTGGGAGTTGGTTGGCGGTGTCTGCTGTCGACCAGGCGCTGGGTACTGGCGAGAAGACGCCAGCGCGGCCATGGACTGTGCCGTGGATCAGGAACGCGAGTGCGGTGAAGGAGGTGGTCGGCGGTCGTGAGCTTTAGAGTGTTGAGGCTCGAGGCACAGCAAGCACAGGCAGGGGCGATGCGCGAACGGACGGATATCAGCAATGGCAATGCGTCCCCCTTGGGCGAACAGACACGACGCTGTGATGCTAGAGGAGAGTCGTTGGATACGGCAGAACAACCATGGATGAGCTGGGGAAACGGGTTCGGGCAGATGAGGAGGGGGTGGTTTCCTGCGCAAACAAGCAGTTCCCTGCACGGCGGCCTATCAAGATGGGAAAAGGGAATCGAGGGAAAAGGAATTACTGAGTAGGTAAGTAGCAAGTAAGTTGCACCAAGTAGCGAATGACAGTCCCGGCTCTGCGCTCGCTCAGTGCCGCCCAGCTCGCTGCGATGCCACACAAAAGTCGCGGTGATGAAACGAGAGAGGCTTCTCTGCCAGAACAAGAGCAAGGGCTGGGGCGCGCGCTCGAGTGGCCTGGGGAGCTTCGTGATACTCCCCTTGGCACAATTTGGACTACGCTCGGACTCTCCCAATCTGGCCTGTAGCCGTTGATACGCCTCCTAAAAGAAATCATAAGCCTCGATGCCCTGTCCTGGCCCTCCCCCTTCCTCGCCACAGGCCTACCAACTACCTTGCTGCCTCCAACACGCCATTGTCTGCCCTCCAAAGCTCATTTGTCTCTCCCGCCACACGAAAACACCATCTGTCTACTTGCTGCACATCCGCAGCCCCTGCGCAACCGCGCAAACAAGCTTCATCCACTAGGAGCCATACCCGATGCAACCGAATTAGGTTTCGGTAACTAGGCCATAGCGTCGGCCATGAGCATCGAGGCCTCCCGCCTGCAGCTGTCATTTGACTCGCCACCGGGGTCAACGACTCCAGAGCCTAGATATCCAGAGGCTTAATAATAACAATAATGTCCTACCACTCCTGTATGCAGTCTGTGTGCGAGGACAACTCACGTGTGGCGTGCTTCCCAGACACCAGGTCGGCGGTTCCTCATCGCCAGCGTTATGGAGATTGGTTGCCCTTTCTCCCGAGACACGAGTAAACATCACAAGCCACACGGGAAAATCGACGCAAGCCTCTCTTGTCAATTATCATTGATGGTGCATTGAACATACACGACGTCTACCATCCAAACGTCTCGTCGTACCAGAACACTTCACGTCCCTTCTTGACCCAGCCATCTACGGTTTTCTTCAAATCTTCCGTCAGCCTCTTTGGCCCACAACAAATGACTGCCGTCCTCATGCCCTTGCTAAACACCTCATCTACAATAACATCCAACTTCGGTCGGCCGCTCGTAATCGTCATGCCTTTCCGGGGTTTTTCCATCTGCTCTTCCATACTCAACAGCTGCTCGTTCTCTGCCATTTCAATGGCCTCTCCGTCATCATCCGGGTCTACGGCGAATATACCAGAAGCGGTTGAGTCGGCCTGCAGGCTCGGCCCCAGAGGCCGTGTAACGTAGACTTCAACTGAGTTAGGGTTGCCTAACAAGCTATTGCCATTCGTTGCTGCCTCTGTATTGTCCTCACGGCGGTCTTCGGAAGACACGGAAGGAGGGAAAGCCCACTGCGTCTCAGCCAGTTTTTGAACAGCCCATATGCATCGAATCTGTGTACCGGCAGGGGTCAGGTCGTCGAGTTCTAGTAAACTTCGATACACAGGCATGATGAAAGTTGCGCCAACTCCACCTGCCACTAAAAGTATTTTGTCGTAGTCTGATAGGTCCGGCAATCGTGTCGATGCACCGTAAGGTCCTTCTAGGGCAATGGGCAGAATTGGAATGTCCCCTCCAGCTGTTGGCAACATCGGTACACTACTGCCTCCTTGGGCAAGTGAGCGCGCCAGGCTTGCGAGATGTTTCGTGTTGCCCTTCAGGGTTCGAGCAACTAGTAACAATTCCTTATCCTTGGCTGGAATAGATGCTATGGTAAAAGGATTTGTTTTGTTCGTCATCAACCACTGCTGGTAGAACGTAGGTGCTGTTGCTTTGCCCCAGGGTCTGCTGAGGTACACATGTTGGCCTGGTTTCCACTTTAATGCCGAGCTCTCTGTCGGTAAAGGTACGCGTATTTGAATCAGATTGGTACCAGGAAGGAGTCTGATGGTACCTTGATACAACTTGAGACGCATAGCACGGAATATGAGATGAAGTGCTTCCACTGCAATTATCTCGTAGACGAAGATACGGATATGCGACACGTGCAGCCATAATGGCAAAATGATGAAGTTTGCGATGGCAATGTGACAGATGTAGAAGACGCGGTAGTTTCTTCTCCTCACGAAAGCCAGTGCTGTTGTGCTAATCGTGGAAAATAGGATGATGTTGACAAGGCCCCATATAACGTCCCATTCCTTGATGCGCTTTGAGAGAAAGCCTGAGAGAATGAAGAAGTTGAAGTAAAAGGATCCATGCAGTAGGAAGAGAAAGAAGATGATGCGGCCCAGGATCTGATGCGAGGCCTTCAGCTGCTCGTGGGAACATCGCGTAAGCCATTGTACTGGCGAATATGGAGTTCTCATTGCCAAGAGGTAGTGGACTGGCAGTTGCGATGCGCCAATTTGTCCAAATCGTTTCGTGAGATGTAGATAGTCTAGGGATGTTAGCATGGCGTCTGCCACCTCGTGGTAACCTTACCATTCCCAGTATTTGCAATACAAAGATACAGCAGCCATACCATCCATACACTCGCACCGATCCACTCTCCCCTGGTACCCCAGTTCCATCCCTTAATCATGCTCTTGCTCATCCACCACTTCATTCTGATCGAAATGCTTTGTAATTTTCTCAGCCAGCCCCGCCTCCCTTGGGGCCCTTTAGTAAATGACGGTGATTTTGGCTGCTCATAGTTCAAACCACTCTTTACCACCCAGTCCACGAAAAAAGATACTTGAAAGAGCACGAAGATGACCAACACAGACCACTGCGCAATGAATCCATACCAGTCAAGGTATTCTCTTCTTTGGTGTTTTTGCTTGTCATCAAGATTTTCGAAGTAGTATCCAAAAGCCCAGTACTGGTCAGTCTTGACCTCATTGTGGCCTCCATGCCGCCGCACATGATGCATTTTGGGCGTAAATTGCCTCGGTATGATTATGAACGCGCCGCAGCAGAACGACGCGTCGTGAGTATTGCGAGTTCCTAGTCGGAATAATAGGAAAGAGGGAAAACCCTATCTACGGTTATTGCACCAGCATGGCGGGTGGAATCGGAACGAAATGTGTCCTCTACGATTGAGGTTGAGGTTGAGGTTGTGCATGGGGACGAAGCTGCGCTATCCGGACTTCATGGAACGGCGAGACTACGGTGCTAACGCATAAGGCAACCACGTAAGCCTATCAAAATGTGCTCATCGAGGCACTGGGGAACCATTCCAGATCGCTTCGCCTAGGCGGTTGGTGTGCGCATAATAAAGACACTGTTGAAGGGGCGAGAGCTATGCAAAGCAGATATCAATAGCATGCGCCTATACAGGCGCTCGCTACCGAGTGCCGGGCCCGCACTTCCCCGCTGCATGTAGACCTGCATGTCAATGCATAGCCAGTCTCTACACACATACGTAGTAGTACATACTCCCTCCCGCTAGGTGTTGTAGAAAACCCAAGGCTTGCAATATTGATCAAGCATGGCTTCTCAGATTCCTCTTTGGCTCGATTGTGTTCGTACACTGCTCGCACCACCCTCCCACACGTACTGACAGCCGAAGGATACTGGGCATGATGTAGGCCATTACTGACCATTCACCCCCTTGTCACGACTGGTCGTTGATCTGCATAGGATGCCTATGCTCTCCTCCTCAGCGCTCACGACCCGCGCGTCCAGCTGCTAGGCGTCACTACCGTCCACGGCAATGCCGCGCTTGACCAGACGACCTTCAATACCAGAGCAATCCTAGAAGCCATTGGCAAGCGCGATATAAAAGTCTACCCGGGCGCGGCAAAGCCCATTGTACGCGATGCTGTCCATGCCGCCGACATCCACGGTACTCCAACACCCACACATACATGAACAATTGGTTGATCTGGGCAGGCGAGTCTGGACTGGATGGAGTCACGCTGCTCCCACAACCCATCGAGCCAGCAGCCACCGATGTCAAATACCTGGATGCCATGTACAATGCGCTTATTGCTACCCCTCCGAATACGGCATGGCTAGTTTCGACAGGCACTCTGACCAATGTTGGCTTGGTGTTCCAGAAGTACCCAGACCTGGCTGGTCACCTCAAAGGCTTGTCTATGATGGGTGGAGCAGTCGGCGGTGGCTTCACGAATGCACCCATGGGCAAAGTCAAAGGCGAGGGTGAGCGCTTTGGGAACTGGACTGCCTATGCCGAGTTCAATGTGAGTGAGTCTGCGTGCAACACGATATCACATACTGACAGGAGTGCAGATATACGTGTGTATATCAAATACAGGCTTTTTAGCAACCAAACTAACTGCCCCAGTGCGACCCGGAAGCATCACACTTTATCTTTTCACACCCAGTCCTCAAGTCCAAAACAACTTTAATCCCGCTCGATCTGAGCCATCAGGTTCTTGGAACCAAGGCAGTTCGCCATACGCAATTGTATGGAACGGATAAACCAGATGATACCCCCTCTCCACTTCGAGCCTTGTTCACACAGATCATGTCTTTTTTTGCGGGCACGTATGCTGAAGTCTTCTCCATAACCGAGGGACCGCCGTTGCACGATCCTCTCGCCGTCTCTGCTGCCATCTACCCTGAGATATTCGACGACCACGGTGGCGAACGATTTCGCGTCGATATAGTTACTGAGGGAGTTCACTCCCCCAACCAGGCCGAGGTTGGAGAGCTTGGCCGAACGAAAGTGACCAAGTTACCCGAAGGCGAAGGCGGCTGCAGAATCCCACGAGGTGTGGATCTAGCAAGTTTCTGGGGGAGCATCGAAAGTGCGATGAAGAAAGCAGACGCAATTAGTCCAATGCCCAAGATATCTCGCGAGCACCTCGAAAGAGACGGCGTCTTTCTTGGCATAGAATAGATGCAAGCACACAATTTGATCCTCATTTGACGATGACTCAAGCGTTCATAGCCCGCACAATCAACCCCAGAACGATAACAATGTCTGCAGGCCTCGAGCGGTAGATAGTGATGGTGGAAGTCTTCCAGATGGATTTATATTTTGCCTATTCTTGCTTTAACACCGTACCTACAGCTAACAATGCCGAGGATGCTCATCGCGGTAATCATCTTGCCACCAACGTAAACAGTAACCTCATTACAAAAGGAGGGTTTTCGGGAGTTATTGTCGAATTAATCAAAAGAACTGAACATATTTCCAGCCAACCACCAAGAAAACAATCAAACAACTTTCTCGAGTTATATAGAAATGAAGCCACTACACTCACATGTGGGTTGCACCCTCAAACTAACACACTTGGTCTTTGTGACGTCACTTGCGGGCTTGGGGTCTTTATTACCTCAGTTCAATTATAGTAGTCAACTTAGAGGCTCGTATCCGCTCACCACTGCCTGGCTACAGGTGCAAATAGGTTTAGCCGTGATGATTGCCATCACTACGCAACCTCTGCACGAAGTATCGGCTGATTTGGTAACTCTAGCAGTTCCAGGCCGGCTTAGAAGCAATCAAATCCTGGTCCATGTTCCGGGCTGCAAGCTTCTAAAAGGAAGACAAATATATATATATCTCTTCGGGACCAGCATCTACTACATAATTTTGTATTGAAACACCACCAGAATGAAGGCCGCATTCGCCCTCACCCTTCTGCCCCTTATCGTTGCCTCTCCAACTCCACAAGAGTATGGGAAGCCGAAGCCGAAACTTACCCCCGGCCTTGGAGATCTTGCACAAAAGGCTGGAGTGTATTTTGGTACCGCAATTGACAATGTTGTCCTAAATGACGCCCGGTACACCAACATTGCATTTAACCGATCCGAATTCAACCAAGTCACAGCAGCCAACGGCCAAAAATGGGGACACATCGAGCCTGAGCGCAACGTCTTCAACTACACACTGGGCGACCAAATCGTTGACCCCAGCAAAACTGCAGGACAAATGCGCCGTTGCCACACTTTCCTCTGGCACAACCAGCTCTCTGGCTGGGTTGTCCTCGGTAACTGGACTAAAGCCGAGCTCCTTGATATCCTCGAAAATCATATCAAAAATGAAGCCGGGTACTACTGGGGCGACTGCTACGCCTGGGACGTAGTGAACGAAGCCTTCAACGATGACGGCACATACCGCGAAGACCTGTGGCTAAACACCATTGGCCCCGAGTATATAGAGCATGCTTTTAAATTTGCGCGTAAATACACATCTCCTGGAACCAAGTTGTGCTACAACGACTATGGCATCGAGCGTGTGAATAACAAGTCCCTCGCTGTCCAAACTCTGGTCAAGGACTTCCAAAGACGCAAGATCCCAATTGATGGTGTCGGTCTACAAGCGCATTTCACTGTCGGTCGCGCGCCGACATACACAGATGTGCGCGCTGCTCAGCAATTGTACACATCGCTTGGACTTGAGACGGCGTTGACTGAGCTCGATGTGAGGCTTGCATTGCCCAGTAATGCATCGACGGAAGCAACACAAGCAGCCATATATGCGAATACGACGCGGGCGTGTGTGGACGAAAAGAAGTGTGTTGGCGTTACAGTGTGGGATTTCTGGGATCCCGTGAGTTGGGTTCCCCAGGCATTTTCTGGGTACGGCGATGCGACCCTTTGGAGGGAGAATTTCGAAAGAAAGCCTGCATACTATGCGGTTGCGGATGTGCTAAGAGAGGCAGCGAAGGGAAAGGGTCATTAGGATGTGAAATAGATCTGAGGCTCGTAGACGAAGGATTGTGGAATCTAAGATGTTCATCGCATGGTAACAGATGTTCCGAAAGGTTTTTTCGGCCACTGCATCTTGTTCTCATTGTAGAAACAGTGTTGAAAGATATTATTCAAATATTGTGGAAGCTCGGAGCAATTGCTAATGGGCGGCAACCAGACACGACTACGCCAAACAACCCTCTACATGATTGAACAAGGCCACCTCCGGCTGTAACAGTTTTTATGACAATACGTTGACCATAAGGCTTCTTGAACAGCCTTGCACTTTCGAACGCATACACATAATGGTTTAGCTTTTTACCAAGTTTTTAGCATTACCGGCTCCCATATCAATCACGGTAATATAAATATGCGAAGTAATCATGTTAAGATAATGCCGACAATTGGGTGCTATATCAGAGTCTACCTATTGCTAAATATTTTAAAAGAAGTATAAGATTACAGCATTGTGGAGCATAACTTCCTGAAATTTCGTCTGGTCTCCCTATATGCATATATCGAAAGGAAGTCCTTTGGAGTGTTACCACCCACGTTATTACCTTTTAGTTTTGAGATGTGGCTGTGAAAGGATGTCCGAATCGTGGCACTTGTTATGGTCTCTGGCTTAGGTATATATATCGCTACCAGATTCTACCTCGTACTTCCTTCGAGATACCCAATATATCGGCAATGCTTTTTGTCATTCGCCCTCCCCAGGCTAGCTTCTAAAACTACGGCCATCCCCAATAACAAATTAATACGCGAATTCAGCGCTTTCATGTGTCATCAACCTTGGCACCTACTTAGATATTTTCTCTTTACTATAATGAGTTATTTCAGAGCTAGAGGCAGTAATTCATTCTTACCCAGGAAATAAGTTATACTATATACCTACAAACTAGTTTGTTCCATAGACATTTGTCACTATTGAAGTCTTTAGATAGTACTCTCAAATTCATTTGTCGGATACGTAAAAAAGCTTAATTTGTCCAGAGTCATCACTTTTATGAGTCTTTTTCGCTTAACAGACCGAAGGATGAACATGCTTATGTATTTAGCAGCTAATGAGATGTTGTTTGAAGATCCCTCATTCCCTCGGGCCTTTGAATGATTTTAGAAGTGGAAACCCTGACTACTCTTGAAGGCGACCAACACGGGGAACTGGAAATAGCTCCTCAAATCGAGGATAGACACGGTGCCTACAAGCAATCGACAACTCGGTATTAGGAGTTAGGTTAGGCTAGACGCAGAAACTCATGGACCGATCGGATACCGGTATGGACAGAGAAGCCTCCTTCGTCATGGCGTTATTGGTTGACATGCGCTTCCCGATTGGGTTGTGAGATATTGAATGAAAGGGGCCTGGACGAGCCTGGCGCGGAGCGGATTGTCTTGGGTCACACAAAGAATGTCCATTGCACGCCCGGTGATGTCAATTCTATCGATGGTGATGTGACCCGGGTTGTTCAATATCAACAAGGTATGTGACGGTGATTATCAAATCATTACAGGAGACGAATGCTAGAGCTGCAAAAACATTGTTGGGTGAAGGATGAGCAGGGGGTCTCATTTGTCCTGGATGTGATAGGGGTAGAGGGGAACTTGAATCTAAGGGGAGCTTACTTTGGTTCCGGTTAGGTAGGTCAGCCTGTGCTCATAGGCGATCTACTCAGAGTACCTGTACATGTACGAGGCGAGTGGTCCATTGAATGCGAACTGTCCTTGGCAAATCGGGCATAGAGTTCCGCTCTTGGACTCAAGTCTTGGGTACGCGGAACGTCGGGTTGGAGAATATTGGCACTGATGCTGAGCACTCGTGTTCCTGTGCTTCCCATACACCAAGGCTCCGCACACATGCTTCAAGGCTTGCGTCATTACACAGTGGCGGTGCAGCGGATTCATAACGATAATACCTGATGCATTTCCTCGAGGGGGGTCTGTCGCGCAAACGAACCCGATGGAGTGAAAACCTGGAGCCCGTTGATTTGAAAGCGCGTTGGTGATCATGTTGAAACATGCCAAATGGCGCAAACAGTTTCTGTGTGGTCGCAGAAAGTGTGTTATTGCGGACGTACTTTGCGATATATGGCTTCGCCTTGGCAATGCAGCGAAGACCCCGCAACTGACCCTTGGGTTAAAGTGGCAACATACCGCTAACATCAGAGCCACAGAACCACGAACAGGTTTTTAAAAAGCTAACATGTGTAATGGATCGCGTGATATCAGGACAGTCATCTTCAGGACTCAGGTGGGTTCGCGGGGTCGCGTTCACGCCGAGGTTGAGCTGGATACCTACGTTCTTTGATCCTAAAACGGGCGATTAGTGCAGAAATGAAGGAGGCGAAACCGTAGAGCAATTTGTTACGGTCGCCGAATGAGACAACCGGCCTTGCCCATGCCCGCTCCACATGTAAGAATGAGCTTGCACAGCCTCCTTGTTAAAAGTCTCAAACCTCTTGGCTACTTGGCGAATTTCGCGGGAACCCTTGGCCCCAAGAGTGTGTGGAAACTCCGCTCTGGGGAAGAGCCACGAGGCGAAAGGATGGCGATTCAACCAGATCTCTCACTGTTTTTGAAGGCCTGCCCTGCGATGAAGACAGAAACAAGGAGCTGGGGGTGTAAGGCGCCTTTGTTATGATCCAAGTGAAATAGGCGACGTCACGTATTGTGGAAGGCGTCATGTTGTAAACTATGAGCTGGTTAGGGGATAAAGCTGAGTAACTTACTGTGGTGAAGCAACGGCATAATCAGCCGCAGCCGGAGAGGAGTTATTACGCTGTGTTGCACAACGTGTTCCGAGTTGCCGATGCTGGAAATTTGGCAACGCATTGGAGAAGAGATGGTGCAGACAATCCCACGTGATCGGGCTACTAGAACAGCCTGTTTGCCGCGAAGGAGCTGTTCTTGCGTAAGTGTAGAAAACTGGGCAAAGACTGGACAAGAATTTCCGCTGCTTCGTGTCTCGGCAAGTCTCGGGTCAGGCTGCAGATCCCTGGCATGGCCAGACGGCTGCGTGCCACAACAAAGACAAGGCCACAGCGAGAGATGATGCACAGCATATGGCGAGGGCTCGTGGTGTTACGGGGCGAAGGCTTTGGGTTCTGTCCACTGCGTGCGGTGTTGTTGCGGACCGTCTGGAGATGGCTGCATCACGCCAAGCAGCCGCCAAGTGCCTAGTGCAGCGTCTAGCCCCGAAGCGTGCTAGCAGGCCCAGTCGCACTTGCCGCCCAAGGCGTGTGCACTTGCGGCGGCCGCCCAGAATTCCGCGCTCATATTTCCCCTCCGTCCCCCTCTCATTGCTGGGCATCCCCTTCGACTTCTTATTACGACCCAAGCACGCGCTTTTCCACCCTGCAGGCCCAATCCCCATTATTCACTGCGCTGCGCATAGCTTGAGAGTTTGCGCGACCGACGGCCGTTGGACTTGACTCACTTCACCCACTGCCAAGAGCCTCTATTGACCATGAGCGCTGAACAGGCCGCCGCGCAAGCGGCTGTCGCTGCTGCATCAACCCCCCAACAACAACCTCAAGGTACTCCGCAACAGAGCGCTGCAACGCCTGCTTCTGTCACAAACTCTTCTGCCGATTCGCTCACTTGCCAGTGGCAAAGCTGTGGCGAACGACTGCCCTCTGCCGAGCAACTCTACGTAAGTCAATGCATGCATCCATCCTTGCCGTGTCTACGCTTGGCTGATCACAAGTAGGATCACGTTTGTGAGCGCCATGTTGGCCGTAAGAGCACTAACAATTTGAACTTGACTTGCCAGTGGGGTAATTGCCGTACCACTACCGTCAAGCGAGACCACATCACTTCTCATATCCGTGTCCACGTCCCGTTGAAGCCGCACAAATGCGACTTCTGCGGCAAGGCCTTCAAGCGCCCACAGGATCTTAAGAAGCACGTCAAGACTCACGCTGATGATTCTGTTTTGCTTCGCTCTCCCGAACCCAACCGTGGCGGTCCACACGGCGCGGGTGGCTATCCTGGTCAAAACGGCAAACGTAAGTCCACCGTCTTATCCTTTCTTTCCTTTCAATTCTAACTGGCATACTACAGTGGTCGCTGACTTGCAGGCGCTTGCCGCTACAGCGAGTGGATACCAGTATCCAGATGGTGCTCTTGGCCCAAATGCCGCATATGGCCAGCAACACCCCGGAGGCGCACCTGCCGGATTTTATGGAGGCCCCCCGCAGAACTCTGCCTATGGCCCCGTCTACTATGCTGTCAACCCGACTCAACAGTTGAACAACGACTACGAAATTCGAAAGCGTGCAGCCTACGACGCTTTGAATGAGTTCTTCGGTGATGCCAAACGTCGTTCCATTGACCCCAGCACTTACTATGACGTTGGCCAACGACTGATGGGTCTCCAAGGGGTCCAACTCCCGGTCCTTGGTGGCGCTGGCGGCTACCCTAGCGGTGGCATGGGTGAGTACGGCCATGGCGGCGCCATGGTCGCTCAAGCAACTCACCCGCCAATGCATCATCCATACTCGCTGCCACTCCCTAACCTGAGGACTAAAAGCGACCTTCTCAACATTGACCAGTTTTTGGAACAGCTCCAAAGCACTGTCTATGAGAATCCCAACCACGCTGCGGCTGCGGGTGTTCACCAGCCTGGCGCCCATTACGTCCATACTGGTGTGGGCTATCGCTCGAGTCACTCACCTCCTGGCCTCTCATCAAGCCACTCTCAGTCATCCCACGCCACTGCAATCGGATCTTCTAGCATCGACACTCCAGCTCTTACACCAGCATCAAGCGTCATGTCATACGGCTCTCAGCACTCACCCGGGCATGCTGCCAGCACTCTCTCCCCCACTGCTAGGTCATCCATTAGCAGCATGTATCCTACTCTACCATCGGTCAGCGCCATGTCTGACATGTCAGCTGCGGCTCCCTCTTCTGGACTCGCGCCAGCATTTGATGCTGACGGTCGCCGAAGATTTTCCGGAAATCTTTTGCAGAAGGCTGCTCCAGATCGCCACGATGGTGGAAACATGGACACTTCAAGCAATGGATCACCTCCCAAAGACACTCGCGACTCTGAACACGATAACTTACATCACAACGTCAATCAGCTTGCTATTCACTCACCGAAAGTTGACCCTGCGCTGCGCTCCCCGAGCGTATGCTCAGAAACTCCAACAGAGACTGGTGACTCATCTCAGCAGTCTTGGGTTGAGAATATTCGTGTGATTGAGCGCCTTCGAGCGTACCTCAAGGAGAGGCTTGAGGCACACGACTATAACTCGGAGGATGAGGAGGATAGTGATTTAAAGCCATCTCGAATGAGTGACGATGATGCACACAATCTGTATCCAGTCCTTCGTGCTGTCCAAGAAGGTCGAGAGTAGGCTTACCGCAACCTTCATCAATTGGAAGGCGTTCAGGTGTTCACAGGCTAAGCCGGGTCGGATATATGGGAAACGGATTGCCCTTTGGCACGCATACTACATGTTTTTGGGAAGATAGTTTTTACTGCTCAGTAAGGGAATTATGCCTTGACGGCCTGTTTTTTTCTAGCATTCTTCATGTTAGATAGTGTGCTAAATATATGTTAGCCGTTCTTTGTACTTTGTATAAATTGATTAGTTATTGTCGAATACCATTTACACCTGTGAAGTGGAAGCGGGGACCTCCACATAGGTTCCACCAATGTTAAAGAGCCTCCCCGCTCTTATCCATCACTAAGCACATGACCAATTTGGTTCGCCCTAGTCCCCACATTTGCCCATAAGTCAATAATTTGTAGAAGTCCACCCCACGCTGCTATATGCCGAACTACTTGCGCTTGGGCTTGATCCTAAATGATCCCTCTCAACTCACTCGGAGCGGCGATATCTCATCATCTTCTACTATTTTGATAGATTCTAGCATCCTGGCCTCTGCCGCTTTGCCGGTGACTTTGTTGGCTTCTCCTCGCGACTGATCCGTTACACGATAGAGCCGTCCTCTGTAGGCCAGTAAACGATTATTTTAAAATGCCTCACGGGCGTGGAGGGGCCGGAAACATATCGCAGGCGAAGGAGGAGAGCAAAAGGGTAGTAGATGTGAGCGCAATGGATTGTGTCTTGCTGACTGATGCGCGATTAACTTGTCTACACAACTAACATCCTGGATGTGATAGGATGTCGAGGCCAACTATGCAACTACAACAGAACGATCGCACCAATCCACATCCAAGGACCCAGCTGAATTCGCGCACATGGGTCGTGGCGGTGCAGGAAATTGGTACCAGCCTTCTAGTCTTCAAAAAGAAGGCACCTTTACTCAACCAAGCGACTCTACCGCCGTACCTACAACCTCAAAGCCCCAAATAAGCACGCCGTGGCATCCGGAGGGACAGGAGATGCCTATTGCACGGTCAGGTAGAGGCGGAGCAGGGAACTTCGTGTGGAAAGATAATGAGCGGGTAAGGGAGGCAAAGGAAGGCAAGGAGCTGGATGAAAGGAAGAAACGGGAGATTGTTAGCCAGGAAGTTGAGAGAGAAGTTGAATCTGGCTTGGCCAGACCTGGAGCTGTGCGGTTAGGTGGTGATAAGGATCGGAGTGGATGGTGAAGTGGAGAGTCTCCATAGCCATGGTGGCTTCTATTGTATTCTATGTCAAGTTCGCTCGAGCTTCTTTTACTGTTGACATTGCTGACGGACTGCACTGACCCTACCAACAGCTGTAGCTAATGGATTGAATGTAATAATGCCGAACCGATCCTCTTGGGGAACAGCCGGGACTCACCCTGCTTTGGTATAGCTGTCGTGTGTCATGAAGTAGTTGTTCTTCGTCTTCATTTTGATAGCATTAGGCACTTGGGCTTGTTTGCGGCGATGCGGCCCATTGCTTCTTTTGACGCAATGCAAAGACACTCTGCCATATTTGTAGTCAGGCTTTCGTCCTGCAGCTATACACCCATCCCTAGACGTCGTGATGGTTGTCACAGCAGCCCTCGGCAGCCGGCTGGTACAAATGGAGTTGGAGCTATGACGTTACTCCGTTTCGAACACGAGGTCCGTGCCGTTTGTTTTGTCTTGGCAACCCATGACGATCTAGCGGCAACATACATGCCTAGCTACCCATCCTCTCTCCACCCACAGACCACCCTGATCTCCGCTCACCTGTTCTCCGACGACGTGCAATCCAAGTTGTTCGATACACACCGTCAACATGGCGCGCCGTTCAGCCCGGCTGCAGAAGGTATGCGCATCCTGTCATCGTTTTCGCCATGGCCGGCCTATTTGTTTACCTTTGCTGATCTATTGCTATGTAGTCGGCCACTCCTGTCGCAACCCCAGCGAGATCAAGTGATGACAACTGGATGACTGCCAATTCATCGCCGCACCCAGAGCTTCCGTCTCTTCCTGAAATGCCTGACCTACCTGACCCTTCCTCCGTCAGGACCCCACAGAAGCCCACGATTGTGGAGCGCCAACCAGCCTCAAAGCTCCCGCAAGCAACGGCGATGCCTACTCCTCTCAAGAGCGAGCCGTCCAAGTCCCTCCTTGAGGCCGTGGCGAACCGGACGCCCAAGAACCGCACTCCAATGAAACCTGCAGACCAGGAGATGCACCCAGCTCTCCATCACGCAAGCACTGCAAAGGTCCTTGACGAGGCGCGCTGGCTTGGTTTTCAGGCTTTGGGCGCATATGCGGCACCGCCAAAAGCAGTTGGCGTCAACCCGGCAACGCCATCAAAAACACCCGTGTTTACAGCGACAGCTAATGCCACCCGTATCGAATCATCGCCCAACTTTCGTTTTCGATTCACGTCACCTTTCTCTGGCTTGGGCAAGACAACTAAGCAGGATCTAAGTCCAAGCACGCGGAACTTGCTAAAAGATGTGACTGAAGAGACTCAGTGCGCGTCAGGTGGCAGACGTGCGCTCTTTGGGGCTACTGAATTCTCCTCTAAGGCAGACATGCCCCCGGACCGCAAGAAGGTCGAGCCTAAGGGCAAGATGGCCCGCTTCAGTGATGTTCACATGCAGCAGTTCAAGAAGATGGATTCTATTGCGAACCATGCGTCGGCTTTCCGTGCAGACCCTTCTCGTTTTAAGCCCGTGATCAACCAGCCATTGAAAAAGTCGCCTTCGAAGTCGGAGCTACCTAAAACTGAGACAAGTAAACTTAAACGTACACAGTCAAAGATGGACTTGGAAGAATCATCTAGTAGAATCCCATTCACGCCACTCAAGCGCACTCAGTCCAAGATGGATCTTGCCGGTTCTGGCCTTCCGCGAGCTCAATCAACGGTTCGTCTTGTGCCTCCTACACGAGATGGACGCCCTTTATCGCGTGACGGCCCTCTTGACGGTATATTTTCTCTCAAAGCAATTGGTAACAGAGTTGCCTGTTGCGATGTTCACAATTGTTTGCTAACTGATATTGCAACAGGCAACCCCACCGCGAAGCGTGTGAAGCGTACCGAAGTCGACGATGCTGCTTCAACCCGCCCAGTATCTCGTGGTGGGCCCACTATGCGGCCTGTTCCTACAGCCCTTACTCCTGCCCGCAAGATTACTTCCCAGACTGCTCTACCTCGTCTTGCGTCTCGGTTGATGACGCCCACTAAGCCATCTATTGCTCGCGCTGGGACTGCTCGTTCTCAAAGCGTCAAGGTGGCCAAGTCAACCTCAATGATCCCTTCACTACTTCGGTCGCCTTCAAAAGATAAGATTTTCTCGCCTACCGACATTGCTCAAACCATGCGCGATGGTGCCCGCGAGAGTATGCGTAAGGTATGTTGAATTGTAGAAATTCTTTGTCTCTAATATCAGCATTTCACCTACTATTGATTAAGCTTTGACTATTCCTTTACGGGTTTCAGACATAAGAATACTATTGTTAACCGTGTTCTCACAGGCAAGCCAGAATTTGCAGCGCGTGCGCTCCATCCTACGCACGCCGAGCCGCAAATTTTCCGATGACCCCGTTCAGATCGCTGCTGGCACGCACATGTCCCCACCTCCAGTTAAGAATTTTGGGAAAATTATGCCTGCAATACCGTCTACAGCTCCTGTCAAGAAACATGTAAACTTCACCAGCAGCACGCTTCAGCGCGCAGGAGACGACGAGGTCGGCAAGTCTCCATCGCCAATGAAGCTCAAGGCCAGTAGTGAAGTGCCCACTGGTGCAGTCATTTATCCTACTCTGGGGAATGTCACTTATCCGGACATTTCTCACAGCTCTGAGTCCCCATCTACCTCTCCATCCCGACGCCTCACATTTGGTGGAGAGGCTGCGAATCTTCCACGCACCTTTTCTTTTCAGTCCGATAAAGCAGTCAACTTCGGTAAGTCTCTATCTCTTATGCCTTCACACTTTGCCTGGTGCAACTGTAGTGTACAGTGTAATTAGGAGCATCTCTTGTTTGATGAATGTCATATGACTAGCTAACATTTCATGACTAGGCCCTGCATCCACCGGTACTATCCGCATGGTTCGTAAGAGTAATGCATCGTCTCTTAACGAAGGCACAAAGCGCAAGCTGGGCACTGTTCAGGAAAACTCGGATAAGGAGAATGACGAGCCTACAGAGGACGAGAGTCGCTCCGCCAAAAAGATGAGGCCTATGCCTGCTACTCCCTCCAAAACTTCTACTGCGAACAGCAAGGCAGCTCGCCGTACGCCAGCCCGCGGTAGCGCCATCAGCAAGTCACGACTTGCCTTCTTAGCCACGCCCAAGCGAAGCAAGGTGTAAATTCTCGCGCATTGAAGGATTGCAGGAGTTTTTCCATTTTTGGAGATTATCATTGTGGCCAACTGGCTGAATGGGGAACTTGATGCCTACGGCCTATGATCAATCACCTTGCCTTTCTTTGTGTTCTCTCTCCTGTTCTATATCATGATATCTGGGCAGCAAGGGTTGGGGAAATGGGGCGTTTTGGCGGTAAAAATTTCCTTGTCATACTCCGTCCTCGCCTATCCTTTGGGGGCTTTCCAAGACGAGATGAAGCTCAACGAACTTGCATATACGTCTGTAACATATAATGAATGGATGGACTGCTTGCTTGACCTCCCGGGCGTCATATGTGATGACACGTTCGTCTGGTAGGGATACCCCAGCAATACAGGTAGCGATGTGTCGACATGCTGAGAAACTCGAATGGGAATCCTCGAATGGGATGAGAGAATGGTGATTGATAGTTTGTGGCGGCCATATCAGCCGACCCAAGGGACAAAATGAGGCGGTGAGTGTCCAAGTGGGTTAGCGTGGACCCTTGATTCGAGTTTGGCGCGCCTGGCCATTTTCCGGAATCGACGTCAGGCCGCTTGAACCTTTGGCCGATCAGCAGCAATTCGTAGGCTTCCCACACCCCACTCTCAGAATTCACCAGCACCTCCCCGGCCGCTTACTACGTCACTCTAGAAACGCGCGGCTAGCCCTGCTTTCCTTTGGCAGGCCGCAGTGATCTCGCGCCTTCACCGTGGCGTCGCTTAATACTCTAATCGACGACGTGAAGAAGTCTTTAGACTTCCTCTGGAGTCACCCTCTGCTTGGTACCTCTTCCACCTTTCCCACTAGTGACATCGAACGCCTACCCACCGATATATTCTCCAGAATCACACGATTCGTGCGGCAGGCCAGTGTGAACAACCTCGTTGAGCAACTCACGACTGCCCGCTTCGGCGACCCAATCTACCTTACTATACTTGCAATCGCATCAGCGGCCGTCTTCGTCGCCATGTCCTGGTTCTCGCGCGCTGGCGGCAGCTGGGGTGGCCGATTCTCGCCCTTTGGCCGCCCGGGCAATTCGCCAAACTCGGGGGTTGTCAATGATTCCGACTTTTCATATATAACGAACGAAGACCTGCGACGAAACGGTGCAGTACAGGCGCCAGAAATAGTAGATTGGGATGACAAAAACCCTGGGCGAGAGACAGACGTTCTGGTCTTCAAGCAGAACCGAACAAACTATCCCACTCATTTCCCGGCCCACAGCATACGTGACGGAGACCTAGCAATTGGAACAGTCCGTCAGGCGGCAGCGAAGAAGTTGGGCATCGATGACCACCGACGGATACGCATGTTCTACAAAGGCCGGAACCTAAAGTACGATGAGCGAAGCGCACGTGAGGAAGGCCTGCGGGGTGACGGAAGTGGCAGCGAAATCCTCATTACAATAGGCGAAGCACCAGCCGGCGGATTCGCACCCGGCGCCGAACACAATTCTCAGCACGCCTGGAGCGAGGGTGAAGACGAGGAGGATGAGGAGGATGATGTCGACTCTGCAAACAACGCGGGCAAAAAGAAACCCCGTAAGCGCGGTGGCAGGAAGAGCAAAAAGAAAGGTGCAAGCAGTGCATCTGGCACATCGACACCGGGTTACGTTGGACAAGGCGCCGGTGCCGAATTTCTTCCCATACCTTCCCACATCAATGCACAACCACGATCTAGCTCTGCTCCACCACAGAACCCTCCTCGCGCAGCTACGCCACAAACCCCGGCGCAGAAACTCGAAGCAATTGCTAGCAGGTTCCACACCGAGTTTGTGCCACTCGCTGTCCAATATATGAACAATCCGCCTGAGGAGAAGGCCAAACGGGAATTTGAGTACAAGAAACTGAGCGAGACAATTCTCACACAGGTCATCTTTAAGTTGGATGGTGTGGAAACCGAAGGTGATCCGGATGTGAGGCTGAAGAGGAAGGCCTTAGTGAAAGAAGTGCAGAGCATGTTGAACAAGTTAGATGAGGTTGACAAGGCTGGCTAAATTTCGAAAAGCCCTGAGGACGGAACTCTGCGATATCAAGTGTAACATAAGGCTTAAGGATTGGCTATCTGTACACAGTTCGAAGATGCAGACTGTCAGGCCAAATTTCTCACACCCGTCAATCAGTTAGCGGATGTCATCTTTAATCAGACAATGTTTTCTCACCCTAATCTTTCACTCCAAATGCTACGTGAGTCTGGTGCAAGTGAGCAGTACTAGTAAAACGCAAGCAACCCAAATATTATACCTTTGACATGGGATACATTTTCATTGGATAGTGCAAGGTAGCCTCCTAGCTGACAGCACAACTATATTGATATTATATTTGATGATACCTGTAGTTTGGCCTAGGCCATTGATCATTTTAAGTAGAGCAAAAAGGACAGTTAATGTGGCCCCATTCCAAAAGACTAGCGTAGACGACAAGCAATTGCAGTAGGAGACGGGATGAAGTCAATACAACTGCTGTCAAAGTGTTGAGTATGATGTTTTATGCAAGAGGCTTTTGCACGGAAACTGTTTGGGGATGCTAGAACTGAGGTGAGGCCCACGGAGGGGTTGTATTTCTGGGTCGAGCCACAAAGTTTGCTGTATTTCATTCTGTAAGTTGGTGAATTATCCTTCGAATGACTTTGACTGGCCACTACTGTAGATATTATCACAATTTAAAGGGTTTGATTCTATATTTGATTGTGGGAAGGCAAATTATACATACGAGTTATATTTCTATCTATAGCACCAAGACAAACTGGCAGCAGTCGAATGAGAATTAGATTTTCAAGCTTGTGTGAATGTGGGAGATGGAAAACTTTCACCGTACTAACTTATTTCGCGGTTGAAATCTCTAGGCCAGATAGAGGAACATATATACAATCAGTGTGACTACCTGGTTAGGCGGTCATTAGTTGCCGAAGGCTAATATGTCACTAGTTAGTGATACTGAGTTAGCCCGGAAAGCAGGTCGACCCTAACACTAGAGGCCTCGAGAACAATAATGATCACATGAAAGTCATATCAGTCCGAGCATGTAGTTCCATGCTGCTAGGCTTGATGCTCCCCGTTATAAATAAACATCGTGATATCCGCATACCAAACACACAGGTACCTTATATGATTAGCTGCGCTATGAGCATTACGTCATGGTGTATGAGAAAGTTGGGCTTTAGGTAGAATTGATAAAGAACATGTGCAAATATGGACAATTAGATATACTAAAATCTCTAAATTGCTCAGTCTTGCCTTCCCAATCCCCATATTTCGACTATCATTATTCGGTGCCTGAACCTAACAACTAGACTGCCCGTTTGCCGTGCCACTCTTGTAAGCGCCAGCAGCTGTATCGCCAAGGCACTCAGCTATTACATGTTAGCCAAAGGAACAAATCTAGGACGATCCATAGACGCACCAACAGTCACCAGCTTCAAATTGTTGTTCTTTGCCCAATTGATCAGCCATGGCGTTAATGTGTCGACCGTGCTGGCATAGGTCTCGTGCATCAATGGGATGTGGCCATTTCCTCCTGCACCCGCTTGAGTGAACTTTTGTTGGCTTTGCTGCGGGGTCTGGTTGTTCCAATCGCCAGAATCGATATCATTGGTGATGACGCGGTAGCCAAGAGTCTTCATGGTAGGAAGCACACTGCCGCCTGTAGCGAGGTATGGTGGGCGCATATACGTAGGCTTTACACCAATAATGTTGACCAATGCTTGCTCTAGGCGAGTCATTTGGTTGGTCAAATCAGAGTTTGACAAAGAGCCAAAGTTTGACGGATGGCTCCATGAATGCGAAGCAATCTGGTGACCAGCCTTGTAGGCATTTTGTAGCGCCGTCTTTTGGCCGTAAATGCACCCTGAATGCGTCAAAAAAATCTAATGCCGATAAACAGGAAAAGGCGACGAAAATAATCGGCTTTTAAGGAATTCATTACCATAGAGAGTACCTGGCCAAATACGATGTCAGTGCATGGTATCGTGGAAGTTGGACTATGTAATGACATACCTGTCACGAAGAAAGTTCCCTTGGCTCCGCCGGCGGTCAATGTGTCAACGAGTTTCTGTGTGTACTGATAAGGACCATCATCGTATGCGAGGGCAATTTGACCGGGCGCGCTGCATTTGGTAATGACCTGTGTTTAGGATCAGCCCGGGACTCATAGCTATATACACACCCCAAGCGGTATCACCAAGCAATGATCATGAGCTTATTAAAGGTTGCCATACCTGTCCCGCTGCTGGACCAGATTGTCTCATCACGTTTAGCGGGTCGGGGATAGGTTTAGCCACAGCAATTGCTGCCAACACAGCTAAAACAATCGTCTTCATGCCCATTTTTATGTCTCTAGTGAACTCGGTTGGTAAGGTGTCAAAATATAGGTACAAACATGGCTAGTTATATACAAACATCAGACCCGCGATGTCAGTCAAGAAAACGAGGCTCTTGGCTAGTTTGTAATAGACGATGATGTTTAACCGGGGCGTCGGGAACAGCACACACCCCATGCTCGGGAGAGAGGAAGACCTATCTCGTTGATATCCAAGGGACTACATTCGGTATATTCTGATTAAAATCGAAGATTGTGCGACAGGGTTGGCGCGACTCCAAGCAGCCACTCCCAACCGAAACGCCGTATTTATTGTCATACGTCGGGGGACATTTAGCACCGGTTGACTCTCATGAAGAATGCGAGTCATGTGGGCAGTGGAGGCTGCCCTTTCATTTGAGGCTTGTCAAGGTCAACATGTGTTTGACATGTCCCCGCCGGTTAATAAAGTTGAAAGAGCCTAGGGAAGGCCAGGTGACTCTTGGCGCAAGTAAATAAATTACTTCCACAGTTTGAGGGCGGAGCGCAATCGGTAATTTTGTAGATGGCTTCAAGCTTGCACAGATGATGTGAGGTCATGTTCTAGACATTTGCCACTGCTTTTTGTGTGAGCCCACTTCCATTAGAGTGAAACAAACGCCAAGCAACAAATACTGTTTTGTTCCGAACCCATTTATGTGAATAGCCAGTTTCCACTATCTGATAGGCTGCCTTGGTATTGGCAGGGCTTTTGACCACAGCCAGCTGTCGAAGCTATTTATAGCAGCATACCGTTGATGAAGCAGTTCTCCTCTCCTCGCACCATTTCCCAGAATGTCTTATTTCGAATATGCCTAGTTAGCACAAGACACCCAAAATAAATTCGTATGTATGCTTTCCAGTAACCAATGCCGAGCTGCTTCTTGTTTTAGAGTCAGATCCATCTCGTAACATATATCTCTGAGGAAAGATATATTTGTGATGGTGTTTTTTATAGTTCCAAGGTTGATTTTAAAGATACTGTCGCAGTTAACTGGGGTTGATAGAGAGGATAAATAAAACTACATCGAAATAAAGATAGGGAATTCCAAGGTTGCCTCGTATCTTTGAATCAATTTAGGTCTAGAGGACACTTATTGTAATATTCCTCGTATGAAGATTGCATCTACTTATCAGGACGCCGAATCTAGTCGGCGATGGGATTCTCCTTTATGTATAGATAGTAACTTCATTGGAATAATGCGAATGATAGTCTAGAGGAGCTTGAATAAAACCCTAATTGGAAATCCCATCAGGTTATTTGCAACGATATCCCTCGTTCGACGGTACTTTTATTTACCCTCTTTGGATATGTGTTTATCTAGTTTGTGTATATTATCTGTCGTTGTGGATCCCAGCATAGTTGGCAATGATAGAGTGGTGGGCAAAACAGCCTGTCTAATAGTCTTTTAACTAATTGGGTCTTGGGGTTGTTTTCTTCGGGGGCAGAGTACGAGAATATCTGGAGCTATAGTTAACACAGTAGTGTTTCATAACGGTGCGCATTATTCGGTCACTTGCCCTCGCTATTCGGCCCTCCGTCTCTAGTCTAAGACTTTTCAGGTGTAGGATAGGAAATTATAGATAAGGTTAACATAATCCAAAGCTTCTGGGTATATGGTACTATATTCTATTCGCTATTTTATATCTCTAGCACCAGTACTAAGAGGAAAAATTCACCTACTTTTTAATTTACTAGGAGCTGGCTACGCTGGTAGGTATTAGGGGGCCGAACAACGTTCGCCTTCATAACATACACATGTTCACCTTCACGCGACATTGAGTTACCTAACCTATTTATCTTTCCTCTGAGCCTTTTGAATTTATTCAGATAGCTGTACTGTATATAAAATACCAACACCACCAAAGAGCGGAGAGAATCACCTGTTATGCTCGTAAGGCAATATGTTTGCTCGAGATGATGTGGAGAAAAACTTGGAACAGGAAGCTACGTGTTGCTCGCAATGGATATATGCTCGTTCGAAAACTATTTCTCTACCAATAAGATAAGCAGCCCTTTCGCTAACCACTAAATTGTTTTGCTCTCATCCAACCTCTTATCTCTTTGATCGATCGCATTATTATATGCGATTGGCAAAGCGCGACAATGACAGTGACATGAATAGTAACGAGTACTAATCGCGGAGTAGAGGAGAATTTAGACATGTTACCATTGCTGATGAATCGATATTCTAGGCACTTTTGATAGGCTTCATCTGCAACGGTAGACTGCCTAAGCTCGAGACCGAGGCGTCACTCACTATCCAACCTATTTACTAGTGAAGGAAAATTATTACTCGTCGTGAGGAGTTCTGCGGAGCTACGTACATATATAGTATAGCTCCCGCTCCTCGAGCATAAATCATACGATGCGGAGGGAGCGGATCGTCGCTATAACCCTGCCAATTCAATATTGACCAATCCTTCCCCGCATTCTCCCTCCAAGGCTAGGACCTGGTAAATATGTTGCACCTTCCGAATATACATAGTTACGCTCCACATGCAGCGAATTGTTCCGTGCCGTATGTCAATTACGATGAGATAGCATTCGCGGAACGGCACGCCGTGTTGGCGGAAGGTGCACAAAAATACAAAAGCTCCCGAATGAACTCCCCATCCTGTCGCATGGGCATGAAGTAAGAAGACGACAATTTAACACACTATCAACATGGGTGCTGTATTACTCTTTATCCTCGCGCATTGTGCGCAGATTTCCGTTGCCAAAACTGTGCGATCGTCGACACCTCCGATGGGATGGAATAGTTACAACACCTGGAGCTGCTCACCTTCCGAAGAAAAAATTAAGCAGAGTGCCGAAGGCCTCATCAAGCTCGGTCTCGACAAGGTAGGCTACAATTTTGTGACCGTGGACTGTGGCTGGCCCTCGCGAGACCGTGATGCTCAAGGAAGACTGCAATGGAATGCCACTCTATTTCCTTCAGGTGGAAAAGCGCTCGGAGATTTTATTCATGGACTTGGGCTCGGTTTTGGGCTCTACTCCGGTGCTGGATACTTGCAATGCGGGTCCACAGACCTGCCTGCTAGTTTGGGTTTTGAGAAGTTGGATGTAGAGAGCTTTGCAGAATGGGGAGGCGATAACCTCAAGTGCGCCTGCTTGCGGATTCATGACAACGGCCACGTCACTGACAATGCGTAGATACGACAATTGCTACTCTACTTCGAAGACCACAATGGTCGATTCTAGTTCGGCTGAGTCGCAATCTCCGGCCCGTTTTCAGCACATGGCTGAAGAGTTGGACAAAGTGAGCCGTAACATTCAATACTTCATCTGCCAATGGGGCATTGGTACTAACGTAGGCGAATGGGCCCAAAAGGCTGGGAACACTTGGAGGATCAGTAACGACATATATAACAAATGGCGAAGCATCTGGCGTATTACGAATCAGATTGTACCATACTTTCGGCATACTTCAGTTGGTGCTTATGCCGATATGGATATGCTCATGTAAGTGGATTACAAGCTTTCTTGAATAATGACTGACTGGTCAAGCGTCGGTCTGAATGCACTTTCGGCTGAAGAAGAGCGCTTTCACTTTGGTATGTGGGCCATCAACAAGTCTCCTCTAATCATTGGTGCGGCACTCGATCCAAATCGTCTCAGCAAAAGTTCGCTTGCTATCTTGGAAAACAAGGAGGTTATTGCCATCAACCAAGATCCACTTGCCAAACAAGCCCGGCTCGTTCGTCGACACACAGAGGAGGAGTGGGATATTTGGATGGGTGAACTTTCTGGAGCCAGGCGAGTCGTCGGAATTGCAAACTGGCGGAACAACTCTCAGAATGTAGAGTTCGACTTGGCATCATTAGGGGTTGCATCAGCTCAGGTGCGTGATATTTGGGCCGCGAAGGACATCGGTGTTGTGTCTAAAACTCAGCGCATGAGTTTGGCTGGCCACGAGCTGCGGTTATGGCTGCTGTCTGATATTGTCGTATCCACCCCACTCAAATCTACGGCCTATCATAACGCCGCTAACGCGACCAATTCTGGCTCGGTTCGAGTTGTTAAATGTTCAGCCGGCACATGCCTTCCAGCAGGCTCCAAGGTTGGCAATATTAACGCAGGTGCCAAGGTCTCATTCAACGTTAGCGCCCAGTCTGCCGGTAAGAAAATCCTGGGCGTTGACTTTATTAATTACGATTACGCATTCACGACTGCTTGGGACTTGGGTGACAACGTAAGGAATATGACGATTGCAGTTAATGGCCAGAAAGCGAAGAGATGGGCGTTTCCTCTGTCAGGCGGCAACTGGGAAGAGAGTGGAAGATTGTCAATTGAAGTGGATGGTTTTGTCAAGGGCACTGGAAATACTGTGACTTTTGGAGGGATTGGAAATAACTTTGCACCAGATCTTGTAGGTTTCGAAGTCTTGGAATAGGGGAGGGACTTGGATAGGAACGAGGGCGGCGAACTATACATTGCTTGTATAATCCTCTGTTTGACGAAAGTTCTCCGTTTCTGCATCTTGTTCAGTGATGCCGTTGCTCTCGGCCTCGCACCTAACACACTTGACATAAATTCGATCGAGTTTATTGATTTGGCCGCTTTACCGGTGCTGCACCTTGCCATACCCTCGGCCCCGGTATCTTGTGTTCTTTGATGTTGGAGTGAACGACTAGAATGCTAGGATCGCTTATTCCATAAAGATTTGTGGCTAAGCTACCCCTAACCAGCTTCTTCTCCCTATGAAGCCTTTTCCTTGTAACCTTTAAGTTCACGCACTGTGGGTAAAACTGTGCGCCGTCTAGCATTTCAGCAATATGCAAAGCTATAATCCCATGCCTGAGTACGTAGTCACCAACTGCAAGGAATTTTACGACCACGAGGGCGCTTGGGCGTGGGCAAGTCCTCATCCTCTTCCTCAGACGACGAGCTTGAAGAAGAAGACAACTCAACCTGTGCATCGGCAACACCAAGGGGAGGAAGCGAAAGCTAAAACGTCGTTAGAACGCAGGGGAAACGCCTGGGGGGCACATACCTGATGCCTAGCAAGGTCGAGAAGCCTCTCCACCGCAATGGCGAGACGCTCGGTGGCCTTGACCTGAAGAAGCTGGATTTCGTCACCCTTTGGCTTATGGGTGCCACCAGGCTTGACGGCCTTGCGAAGAAATGCCTCAACATTCTTCACCCACTCGCGCTTCGCCTGCGTAAAGGCGGCGTCCTGGTGGTGCTCATCCTCTGCCACGGGATCGTACCGCTCGACCACACGCATGAGGCAGTTCAAATCGGCGACATAGGCATCAGGGACAGCATCGCAATCCTTCTTCAGACGACGGCAGCGATCGCAGTTGCGGACGTCGGTTTTGTTGCACCCAAGGGTGCCCCCAAGAGACAAGTCTTTCGCACAGCGAAGACAACAATCATAGCGAATCTGGACACTGGGTTAGCGAACGCAAAACGCGGCGAAATGGCGACCTATGACATGAGCTGGCGTCCCGCCAGAAGGCTGCGGTATGGCAGATATGATATCGAAGGCAGAGCGTAAGCAAAGCGCTGGATAACGATGATGAGATTTTGGTGCTTGAGAGACAGAGCTCCAGAGCCACAAAGGCAAAACTTCTATCAACAAGCGTTGCTGCTATGACGACGCAAGAGAGCAAACGGATTTGTTTACCCCCACTACGTACCTAAAACGCTCAGAACCATACAAGACTACGAATCACACAAGTTCTAAGCAACTGCTGGGACAACAGTTCTAGAGAAGGGGAGTATTTGTAAGGGGGGCCACGGGCGTACGAGGGAGAGACGCTGCACCTAGCTTCGTCCCGGCGCTACCCAGCGCCTCCGCTACGGGTATAAAAGGGAGGCTTTGCCCAATCGTATAGAAGGTAGCACTCAATCTACACCACTACCTCCCTTCTATTGCTACTCCTGCTTACTGCCACACGTATACCCCAACAATTTGGGATTTTCACAGTCCACTGATAGTTGTTCGCGATGAGGATGTTGGTTGCTCAAGTGCCGCCGAGCATCGGACTATCCCATCCAGTACTGTTCAACCAGCCCAGCTCGTCGATTTTAACCCATTTTAGATTCTCTTTCCTTGTATCCACACAAGTTTCATTGCATGCTGCGAGGTAATTCAACACAGGGCCAACATGGGAAACTGGCCATTCCTTCCACTGTAGCTTGAGGGTATCGCCGGCGGTAATATCGACGTTCAAAGTCCCCGGTGTAGCATTGAAGTGACACGCAATGTCTGTGGTATTGAAACTCAAGGGCGGTATGTAGATATTGCCAAGATTGGATGCTGTCCAAGCTGCGAGTGGAGGAGGGGGAGGGGTAAAGGCAAACTCGGGGTTCCAGCCTATGTATACCGTGCCACTTGAGGTCGTTATGTGGGTTATGCGGCCGTGTGCTAACGCAACAGAGGCAAGCCAGAGGGGCAGCGTGGCCAAGGCGTACCTCATGGCGGCAGCTTGCAGACAGTGTCACCATTGTAGACGGTGCTTCCTGATAAGCAACTGGCACTCTTTTGGTCGCCAACAACCGAGAAGATGATTTTCGCAGTTGGCTGCTATGCTCGTAAAAGACTGTGTATTCGCACTATCACCGTGTTTACCCAAGATAGATCATCTCGTGTTGCGGCTAGGTACGGGTGCTGATTGGCCAACCATGCTAGTGCCACTGTTGTCCCGACTTCCAACGGCTGTGCACGTTCTGTCGCGATCCGATCGGTTGATCACATGTAATGGTCATGCTTGCCGGTGCAACATAGGCATGATGCCTAAGTATGATACCTAAGTGTGATGCAAGTAGCGGGTCCGCGGCAGCAAGGCGAGAGTAGCACAAGACCAGCTGCAGCTCTTAGTGGGCGATGGCACCACGGACACTTCTCGTGGCGTTTGTCTCAAAGAGGCAAGTGCCATGAGGCGACATTGTGGACCCTGTGTTGATCGCGCATGGAACGGGAATGGCGCGCCCGACGGGACATCATTGGGTCTTCTTCCAACCACTCATGACCCCACACCTCAACACCAGCCCTGTCGTCGTGACCTTGTTTTCACCGGCCATGCAAATTCATGGCAGCTTTGGCGGCCATGCGTGGTCGACCATGAAATGATGGACCCCTTACCGTTATGACGTTGACATTCACCCGACCGACTCATTCACTGCTGCAACCATGGAGAAAAAGAGGCCGTATCAAGGCCGCAGCCCCGATAGGGGGGAGGGTTCCAAAAGCGGGAACTCTCATAGGCCTGCGCTCTTCCACCCGCTAGAGTTTTCACTCCTCGTTGACTCTTCGGCTGGGTGAAACTCGAGCATCATCCGCATGTGTGACCATCATCCGTCAAGACAGACAGCGCCTGCTTCGTGGCCACAGTTGACTTTTTCAAACATAAGTCCCTCACATGCGACATCTCCATCACCAGAACAACAGCCGTGCAAAGTTCTGACACAGAGTCCAACAATCCTTCAAGCAGCTCTACAAAGCCAAGTGAGTCGCCTATGATCAACCTGCACCTTGATCGGCATGCATCGACCTTCTACTAATTCAATTTTAGTTATCATGGTTTCCGTAGGACTTGTAGGAGCCGTCTTGCTGGCTTCAATCGCTCTTTCTCAGTCTAGGCCTCAGTCCACTCCTCCATATTCACCACCTTTGTCCTGCTCCGGGGCTGCCTCACGGCTCTACCTTCCAGAGGGATCCAATTCCAACTATTTCTACTCAGACTGCCACTCAAGCTCACACGTGATTGTCACGAGTCCTCGGCCTGGCGACAATCTGAACATCATCAAACCTCGGTTGCTCGTAGCATGGCCTGCCGGTAACAGTGGTGCCCTCGCGCTCTTCAAACCTGGAAGCGGCCAACCTGGTACGCTTTCTATGAGCCTTGAAAATGGAGATAGCGGAGACGCCTTGAATCCTATTTATGACTTGAACGGAGGCGCCAATAGTCGCGTAGGTGTGTCTGGAACTATCAAATTCAACGACTCGGCTATCCTTGCGGTGCCCATTCTCGGCAGTGTTCGAAGTATTCGGGATTTTTCTGAAGGCGGAAATATTGACCAGGCTTTTCAGAACAGCTTCGGCTTCACAGAGAATAATGATGGCAGTGCTTCCATCAATAGGACATGGTTCGATGGTGTGACGACGTCCACGATGACTTTTATCCCCTTGAACGGTGCCCAGAAGGTAACCGTCAATCGCGACGCAGCGTGGACGCTCAGCTTCGGTCCCGGTTCTTATCGGTTCGAGATATCTTACAACTACCCACAACTTGATCAACTTAGCCCACAGGAAGTTCTCGCACCAGCCGCACATGAGCTAATTTCGCAAAATCCGGACCAAGTCACTTCGCTGGCATTCTTGTCATACAGCAATAAACTCCTGGCTGGAACATGGCGGTTTTTGACCTATTTTGGCCGCGATAGCATGATCTCGATGCTTCTTATGCAGCCTATGCTCAGCTCGGAAGCGATCGAAGCTGTCATTGCAGCTGTTATCGAGCGCATCAACCGCCAAGATGGCACTGTCTGTCACGAGGAGGTGCTGGGTGACTACGCAACTTACCTGAACCGCAAGGAAGGTATTGCTTCCTCGAAGCCCCGTTGCGACTACAAGATGATCGACACTGATTTTATGCTCCCAATCGCTATACAAAGGTACTTCGTGGACACCCAGCCTGGACAGCAGCGGTCGCGAGAGTTCTTTGCAAAGAGCGCAACTTTCTTAGTGGAGAACAGTGGGCTCTCATATGCGCAGCTTACCCGGACCACGGTCGAAAAGATCATGCGCATCGCAGCTCCATTTGCCGGCAGCCAAACTAGGGAGAACCTCATTCACCTGCGCAAAAATGAACCAGTCGGCGAGTGGCGCGATTCAAACAACGGTCTAGGGGGAGGACGGACGCCATACGACGTGAACACTGCACTAGTGCCCGCGGGTCTTCGTGCGATTGCTGCCCTCAGCCGAGCCGGTTACTTTCCAGATCACCCTGATTGGAAGGAGTTGGCAGACCGATATGCCCAAATTTGGGAAGATGAGACGTTGCGTTTCTTTGAAGTTAATGTACCTCAAGCCGAAGCTAGGTCGCGCGTGCAAAGTTACGTGTCAAGCGCTGGTCTTTCTGTGCCGACCCACGTGGAGACCATTACTAGTGATGTCAAATACTATGGTCTCGCTGTTGGGGGAACCATCAATTCTGGCAACGTCGTACCGGTCGTGAACACGGATGACTGTTTCCGCCACTTCTTCCTCAACACGACCAATCAAACCCAGCTCAGTTCCTTCCTCGACCAATCTGCCGACCACATCTTAAGGCCATTCCCGGCTGGATTATGGACTGACGTCGGTCTTGTGGTTGCTAACCCGGCGTACGCAAATGATGGAAGCTTTGCAAATGGCTTCTCGCAACGTGATTACCATGGCACTGTAGTGTGGAGTTGGCAGTTGGCCATGATGGGCGCCGGCTTAAGCAAGCAGCTTGGACGCTGTGCATCAACGGATCGGCCTGGTAAGTTGACATGACCTCGTATTTCATTTGAATATGGCAGTACGCTAACTCTTGCTCTGTAGACTTTTGCACCAACACCCAACTTTACAACAAGATTCGTTCCGCTTATAAGAAGCTCTGGGATACAATTGACGGGAATCGTGCGCTACTAAACCACGAAGTGTGGAGCTGGTCGTACAATGGCAAGTTCCAGGCAGTTTCGCTAGGCTCGATAACGTCGACTGAGAGCAATATTCGCCAACTCTGGAGCCTGACGTTCCTCGCGGTGCATCGCGAGGAGTTCGGGTCGTAGACGGGTTGCACGAGCGGGAGTGGGCGGCAGTGTATATAGTGTCTAGTCTACGGTAGAATTAGAGGTGAGGGCGGATTAGCGGTTACGAAGACATGAGTTATGACCAATTAGACGAAGCGTCAGTTGGGAGAGGTAAGAGGAATGCAGGGTATCATATAGAATGCTCAAAATGCAAACCGATCCACAGCCTAGCGTATTTTGGCAATTCTCTTTTTGGCAATCTTGATCTTTCCATCTACGCGCTCAACATCCTCATCCAGCAGGCCCAAGATGGCATTCTGCTCTATAATTTCGGTGTTGATGGCGACGCCCATGTCCTTCATACGCCTCACGACGGTTGTCAAATCAACGAGATCCTCGTCTTGCTCTTGGATAATCTGCTTCTGCAGCTGCAATATGCCCTCGTTGTCGAGTTCTCTGGTGCGCTCGGTTTCCTGGGGTGCGCCAAGGACACGTCTGGAGGCCGGCTTTGAGGTGGTAGCGCCTTTGAAGAGACCTGCTTTCTGTTCCTGAGTGACGGCAGCGGCCGTGGAGGAGGTGGCCAGGGAAGCCGAGCCTGCAATGGCAGCCTTGACGGCCATGCTGTTCAGCACACTCTCCAGGCCATCCTTCTCCTTCTTCAGGCCGGTGATCATGTCGCGCCGGCGCCTGGTCTCGCCTTGACCAAGCTTCTCCCCCAACCATCCGTCAGCAGGGTCGGTTTGGCCGCTCAGCCGGGCAAGGCCTTCTTGCAGGGCAGACAGTAAGGAGTCAGCGCGAACAAGGCTCTTCTTTGCGTTGGCAGCTGCCTCGTGCTGAGCGGCAGCGGCCGTGGCCTGTTCCCTCGCCGTCAACCACCGCCGCGCATCCTGCAGGCTGCTCTTGAGCTCCGCGTGTCTGTCTAGCCAGTCGGGCGAGTCGCGCACGCGGTCGTGGTCAGCGCCAGCAGAGCCGGCTGTTTTGGTGGTGTCGTCAAGATGGAGAAAGGCGCGGTAGGGCGGCGCCAGGCGCCAGCGGCCGTCTTGGGCGCTTTGGATGCCACGAAGATAGTCCTCCAGCCCAGCTCGCCGCTTCTCCACGGCCTCTGCAGTCGGCGTGCCGCTGCCGAGGCCCAGGAAGCCGCCAATACCCCAGGACTTTGGTGGCAACGCAACCGGTGGCGCAGCCCCGACCACGGCGCGAAGGGAGGCATCAAGGGCAGCGAAGTCCGAGTATCGCTTGGCCAGGCTCGAAGCTGGCCGGGGAAACGGGGGCTCGAGTTTGATGGTGTATTCCGTGTAGGGCTTGCCGTCAGGCGGCTGGCGTTGGTGGGCCGACGGTATGCTAATCTTGAGGGGCGCCATGGTATGGTGGTGGTGTGGTAGTAGATGATGAATTTATGAATGATGGTGGACAAGCACGATTCAAGGCCCCAGGTCAGCTTGACACCACTGACTTGCTCATTCTTGCGCCACATGCGTCACCGCCCCGTCACTAGTCTACATAATGTCTACACAATGAAATTTACCCTAATCCGTGCCGTTGCCAAGGCGCATGGTGCTGAGGTTCTCGCTCCTCACTTTCTGGATGTGCTCAATCGCCTCCATCAGGTGGGGCACAAACTTGCCCGGGTTTTCGGTCGCCGGAAAATGGCCTAGGTCAGGCATCGCCTTGTGCACCGCGCCTGGGATCTTGTCTGCCGTCTGCTGCCCCATAGCAGCCGTATTCGACCAGTCGTACTCGCCCGTCAGCATATACACGGGGCAGTTCTGCGTATTAATCGATGCCACACGCTCACGGCCATCCCAGCCGCCAAAGTAGAAATCAAGGTCGCCGTGGAAGATGCCGTAAGCCTGCGCGCTGTACAAGTGCCAGATCAGCTGCTTGTTGGCGAGAGGAGCCGTCGGCGACATCATCTAGTTCATATCTATCAGTTACACGCCTTCTTTCGGCCAGCCACAACATACCCCATAGACCCATTCGGGATTAAACAGTGACTGGTTGACATACGGCGAGCGGTCGTGCCATTGTCGCTCCATGTTCAGGTACTCCGAACTGTCCGTGTCAGCATCACTGCCTTGCCTTGTCCCAACTTCATGCTACTCATGCCACTCACCCTTGGAGAGGAATAGTGCCCGCAGCACCGACCTCCTTGTGACGGAGCGCGACCGCCAGACAAACCTGCCCGGCCATACTTGCGCCACAAATAATCGGTCGTCGCAGACCAAGCTGCTTCACAAACGCTGCAATGATGCCAACGTAGCTGTCTTCCGTGTTTGTATGTGCGCCAGCAGGGAGTGTCTTCGATGGGAAGCTGCGTCCATGTCCAGGTAGGTCGAAAGCATACATGGTACATTTTTTGCGCATCCTCGAGTCGTTCATCACCCCATGGTACTGACGGCTGTCGCTGCCAGCAGTGTGCAGGAACACAATGGCCTGTTTACCCTCACCCGAAAATTCGTAGAAGACCTTGCTCTTCCCCCACCCTGGCGCCTCCAGGAAGACATAGCGACCTGTGAGATAATCATCCTCTGTTTCAGTCTGTTCATCGAGTGGCATGGGACCGCAATGCGCGTCGTGGGCAAGCTCGAGCACACGTCTCCACACATGTGCCCATTGCGCGTATGCTGTTTGGTCACCGACTACCTCAATCCCCTTCTGTTTGATGTTCATGCCAAACATGCCCCAATAACTCTGATAGGGCATTTTCGGCACCTTCTGGAAGTGCTGTTCCCATTGTTCCGGGAGAGCGGAGAGTGTGAAAAGGACATCCTTTGGCGTGCCAGTGCCCGCCTTAGTACTGCCATTTGTGACGGTGATGAGCAGAGTACTGTCCGAGCCGCTAGATTTGATCCCAAAAGTGGTGGCTTTGTCAATTGCATTCGAAGTCGTAAATGCCTTCAATTGGCCATCGGATCGAAGCAGCTCTTGGAACTTGTCAAAGCTCCCTGTGAGCGCTGCAGGAAGATCAGTCCAGTTAGCCATGTTAGTTATTGCCAGCAGTCGTTATAAAGCTATAATATAGGCTCAGAGTAAACACAGACAACTACAACAGTAAAACATTTCGGCAAGTTTGCTTCCTATATAAAGACGCGTCTAACCCCTCCAGCGCGATGAAGTCAGAGAGGGGTAGCTGAAATGCGGGGGTGCGGCTGCACACGTGGGCGTTTGCTTCGTTAATTCATCGTCATAGGCATCTAGCCCAGCTATGAACGAGGCCGGAGGGCGAGCGGCTAATCCGCTCTTGGTTTCTTATGACAATGGTCAGATATAGGCAAGGCTCGATCTCTAGCGCAGCCGTGTTCCGCGGCTGGATTCTCCGTTCACCCTAAACAGCCTCGCGTTCAGCTTGTCCAAATATTGGTTTCTTCAGAGGTCACAATCATGCAACAGAGACACACATTTATTCGGACGGGCTTGCTTACGGCACGATGAGATGATTGTGAAGTCATAATAGTCTTGGAAGAGGTGAAAGTAGGGTACTGAATGTCTACGGCGACAGACACATGGAAGAACGTCTTGCTGACTGTACTGGCTCTTATGAATTACTATTCCTGGCTGACAAAGGAAGTAAGAAGCCTAGTGATGGCGGCTATCCTCAAGTGTTCTCACAGCATGCCATGCCTTCGATATCAAACAGGTCTTCCCGTCATGCATTTCGTAATTCGTCGAACGATATGTGGCTATTTGGCCGGTAAAGGTGGTATCCTAGTACGCGCTATCAAGGCATGGATGCCACCGCATCCAAAGATGTCTCAGATACAGTCTCTTGACAAAGTAGGCTAACTACGTTGTCTGCCTCGATAAGGACTGCTGCAACATCATCAAGTCTCTGTGTGACTTCTGTGAGGCGAGGATCATTCGCCTAAAACGTTTCCTCTTCAGCACCGTCAGCCTCAGGTGGAATCTCGAAGCCTTCTTCGGTTGAGTATAAGATGTTCTGGATCTGCTTAAGTAGGCCCTCATCCTTCTCCAACTCTGGGTCGGCTTCCATGGCTTGTTGGATCAAGAGCTCAATGTCGCGGAGTTTGCTGAAATAGAAATCTCGTTCACGCTCTAGACCAGAGACCGTCTCCTTGAGTTGGTTATTCTCCTCTCGCAGCGCAGCGCTAGCCGCGCCCCCTCCAGCAGCGAGTGGTGTGCGTGTCCTCGGCGCGGCGGTGTTGCTGGCGGCGGGCGCTCTCCGTGCAGCGGCAGGAGCAGCACGCGGCGCTGCGCCGCCACTTGCGGGCAGCCCTCCCTGTCCTTTGCGACGGGATACGGGGTCGTACTCGTGGCCAGGGAAATGCTGGTCCCAATATTGCTTGACAAACTGGAGGAACTCGAGATTGTCCTGCATCTTGCACTTTACTAGCGACTCCACTCGGATGGGCTTATCGATTTGGTGTTTGGCGAACGTATCTGCGCCGTGTCAGACACTGAAGGAAGAGACTAGTGCTAGCCATGTGTACATACTCTGTAATACCTTGAAATTCTGCAAATATGCATATTCCGTGTTGGCGTTGAACTTGACGCGTGCCATGGGTACATCGTCTGGAGTATGGTTAGCGACAGTCCGACACAGCCATGTACGATTGCTTACAGAAAATACTGTCAAATACCTGGCACAGCGCTGCACTAAGCTGTCGGTCAGCACATGCCTCCGTCACCCGGCGCAATCATGCAACCGTCGCAGCCACACGTACCCAGTTCCGCATTGTTCGACTTTGGTGATGTTGAGCTGGAGGAGGTTGTTTAACCAGGCGACTAGTTCTTGTCTGTCCGCAGTGCCCCGTTAGTAAATTTGCAAATTTGCTCTAGTGGCGGCATTGGCTAGGGGAAAAATAGACAGCAGCAGCCTGAGCCCCTCATAGACACCACACGTACCTCGACTCTCCCATCGTGACAGTACAGTACTCTTGGCGCACTTTGCAAAGATAAAATCGAGTGATGTGCAAAGGGGGGGGAACAGATGGGCAATGAAAGCGGAGTCAGGAGGCGTGGTCTGGAAGGGACGAGTTGTCGATGTTTGTTGATGGCTTTAATTGGGTTGGACGGCAACCGCGAAATCGTCTTGACCCCACGATGCGGCCACGCTAGTGGCTAAGCTCCGCGTCACGTGGCATCTACCTTATTTCTATCCTCACCATAACAGATAATATTTCGTTCTCACCGAACTCCAGCGTCAATCAAGCAGTGAGAGAGGAAGAGGCTATAAAAAATACTGTATACAGTCAAATTAAACAGGGGGAGAATAATAGGTTATCGATACTACTGTCTACGCATTCTGCTTATGCCCGCCATGAGCAAAAGAAACTTTACACCAGCCACTATCAACACAAAACGATCCCTTTACTGGTTCTTCGGTGCATAATGGCCACTTTCGGGGTGTGGAACAGCCGCGCTTTCGCTACCGTCAGAGCCATGCCGTGCTGTGTTCGAGTACTTTGGTGGAGTGTTTGCCCCAGCCGCCGACCTCTTTCGCTCACCAACCACAGATGCCGCCACCCAGGCCAACCACATAAAACCAGCAACCACGCCATAAGCGATCATACCAGATCTTGAGCTCAGGCCGAAGCTGTTTGCAAGGCGAAGGCCCAAACCACCATTGATGATTCCCAGTGTGATCGCAATGCGGCCTACCCAAATGTGTGCATATGACCACAGCGTGCGGCCATTGTACTTCTTGAAAAGGGAGTGATGTAGGAAACCAAGAATCGGCATGAAGAAAACAGCGACGAGGACAACAATGCCGATGATAGCGTGGTAGTGGTTCAACAGATTATTCTGTGTGGCGAGGTGCACACCAAGTCCAAAGGCAGCAATGTAAACAAGGTAGGCGAAAACCTGGAATGCCGCGTGCAACCAGATCACACCAGAAAATGACGCCAGGCGGATTGCGATGGCTCCAGAAGGGAAAAGGATAACAAAAGCGAGAGACGCAAGCACGCCGTGGGCGATGAGCATGGTTCGTGTGTTGCTACTAGAGGCACTGATAGGGGTGATCCCCGAGTTGGTGTTTCCACCATTGACGTCGTCGCAGAACGGCAGGTTCTGGCGCTTTGTAGGGGGTCGAGCGGTCGGCCTGGCTGTTGGCCAACCAGATGAGAACCCAGAAGGACGGCCGCGCCCGTCGCGATCATCATCAGTGGGAGTCGAATTATCACCGGATTGTGTGGGGGTGGCAGCTCCTGGGCCCGGAGTGCTACTCGCTGAAACTGCGTTCCTTTGAATACAGTTCGTTGGGGTGGCGCCTCCATTGCTGCTTCCAGATGGGCTTGCGCTAACAAGTGGATTCACACTGCTACCGCCTTTGGCATTTCCAAAGTTCCATGAAAAAGTAGCTTGTTGCGTGTGCTGTCTTATTGAAGCCGATTGGTCATTAGAGTTCTTAGGACCGTTTGATGGTGTATATGCGTAAATCCAATTGCCGCTGGAGGCTTTGAAATCCATCGTCCCACCAGACCAACTGTTGCAATTGGAACCTAAGCCGATGTTAGTCTTTGGGTGCTACCATTGTTTGGTGTACGTACACTTGACATTGGCCGTCATGAGACCATTGGAGACACCTGAACCCTCGAGTAGGGTGACCTGGGCGGCACTATTGAAACTTGGTTCGCTGTAGCCACTTGCTGTGCGAGGCGAGAGCGTCACATTGGTTCCGCCAGCGGCAGTGTATACCAGGAACATGTTTGAGCGTGCCATGCCCTTACCTTGTCCTAATGCCACCCATTCATAGCTGCTTGGGGCCGATATCTGGAAGAAAATATCACCACTTCCTGACGATGCAGTGCGTTCAGGAATGTTGAGCTTGAAGCAGACATTGGTTGAGGGACAAACACTGGCCACTTGGGCAGAAACATGGGTTGCTGCTATCGGTTAATATGAATACCGCATCGATTTTATAGCTGCACTTACTCAAGGCAAGCAAGGCCGAGGACAAAGCAGCTCTTGAGTTGACCTTCATGTTGTTGGAACTAAACCCAGTGTACGACTGATTGCACGTGGTTGACAGGCGGCCGGGCCAGTTAGGTCCAAGTAGGTCAAATGGCGTTGTAGCAAGCGGTTCCCAATGGTGGTTTCAAAATCGAGCAGCGAGGGGAGATATAAATTGTAAGGCCAGAGGAGTAATCGGCCAGACTAAGAACAATGCCTAATAGGAATATTGCGCTGAAGCTGGGCTGGACATGTACGTAAAAGTTGAACCACTACGTCCATGCGACTCGGTGCGATTCACCCAAGTTAAGCTCTACGGGGAACAATATTTGGCCGCATACCACGTAGCACGGTACTGGGCGGGGATCCGTGTGATGAGGCGCAGACTGGGCGGACTAGGGCAACAGAAGCCAACCCGGAGGTACGCGTCATGGCCGCCATGAGGCTTGGGCAGGCAGGTCCGTAACCAATGAGGCACTGACAGACGTATAGGGATAGACTCTGGAAGAGGTAACGCAGTCGCGGAACAGATGTCGGATGCACTTGGCTTTGACGCGCGGAGGCTGAGCCCGGGCACAAACAGTCAGCAAGCACTCGGCGAATCACGACGGCTGAATTTGGCATCAACGTCCTGCTAAGACTGTTGAGTGATGCGTGGTGACTTGGATGTGGATGGAGATCTTGCAGCGGGCGTGGGATTGCTACGCAGTTGGTTTTGTATGCGTTTCATCTACGCCAAAGCCGCAAGTTTCCGCACCTTTGCATACGAACATGTGCTCGCCAAGTCAGCTATCCGGTGACATAGTAGTCGCTGTTCTCGTATCAACCTATCTACTAATAATAATGTGGTGGGTAGGTATTTTGCTCTGTACGCGCAGATCGTTGTTGCTCATCTCGCACAGCCTGAAGTTCCGGTCTTCGACTGGTGGCGTGTCTTGGCAGACGCTAGCCCCTTTAGGCCAAGCAGAGAAATTCCCGTTGCACCTCATTTTACCGGTTTCACGTGGCGCTGGCAGGCATCTGCTGGTCTCGTTTGCACAAACACTCTGATCCTCTTAGTCCTCACTCTCTAGGCTCCGCCGCACCGTGCATGCTTACTGTAGGTAGGTATACCGTATGCAAGACAACCGCGTCAGCGTATGTGGGGATACGTGGCTCGCCGGCGTCTTACCACCCACCCTCCGTTATCTTATCTTCACCTTCTTGCTTACTAAATACTATGGAATGACGGCATCAAGTCGAATCAACCTCGATTGACTATTTGGAATTCTTTGATCTCCTTCCATAATAGCAAGAGCGTTAGAAGCCCGTGAGAACAGTAGCCATGCCTCCCTCGCAGCAAAACTAGCATAATCTCCGAATCAGGGCCGACTTCTCTTCGCTCTTTTCCTTGACACTCTGCATAGCACAGCCCCATTATCATCGCTTACAAGATTGAAGCCCGATCGACAGATGCGCTACTGTAATACGAACAACCAGGGTGCAGACTGACCGTTTTGCAAGTTACAACCAGTGAAGCGGTCCGAATCTAGATCTGTTTCTAGGCCTATGCGTCCTTGGGCTCAGACATGCAAACACACCACACATATCACTGCAAAATAACCCATCTCAACAGATTGTATAGATATGTACCACCGCAATTGCCGGAATTCTCTTGTATCAAGTTCGACGGTTGCTTTGTAGAAACCACTTGTGTCCCCAATCGCGCCAAGGAAAGCCCAGCAAGAATACGTCTTCTCCCTGCTTAAGCCACAAATTTCATATCCCTCTTGTTGGCTATACCGGGTTTATCAGCCTTTGCCGCCGCAAATGCCCTGACGACCGCTGGATACCACACATTCGTCATCTTGACATCGCCCGAATCATTTGGGTGGACACCATCACGGAGATCAGTCGTGCCGAAACCCGTGTACTGGTCCACGACCCAGATAGGCGACTCGGTCTTATTGAGGCCCTGAGCCCACGGGATAATGGCTGCATTGAGCTGTTGAATTTTGGTGTTGTAACTGCCAATGCCCATGGGGATGATCTGGGCAACCTTGACACTTCAATCAGTATTGCTGTTGTACAAGACATGACCAAAGGCCGCCGCGCAACAAAATGTTGAAAGTATGCGTACCACAATCTTCATCTTAGGATTACTTGTCCTCATAGCACCGACAAGTTTTGTAAATGCCGCAATGATGTCCGCCACAGCCTTGTTCTGTTGCACAATGTCGTTCGTCCCCAAATGCATAGTAATCACATCCGCCGGATTTGTCTTCAGCCAGCCATCTAGTTGGTTTTGATTCGCAATGTTGATTGCAAGAAAGCCGCTATGGCCCTCGTTATCGCGGTCATACTTGCTATCCCTACAATTGTTTTCTGTTTTGCCGGACCCAACAAAGTTTACGGTTGCCCATTCTGTGCCTTGCAGCTTGTTCCAGAGCTTGGAGCGCCAACAAACGATCTCGGTAATGCTGTCTCCAAATGGCATATATCTTATAGGGGTGTTGGCTTGCGCACTGGATGTGGCGGCAATAGTTAACAAGACGAGGGCTTTGAGCGAAACCATCATTGAGTAGCTTTGTTGTTAGAGCTTGCGGAGTTGCCGTGCCTTTTGCCATGGCCGTGAGTACGTCGTCCCCGTTTTATATTCATGCTTTCGCAGTTACTGTTCCGAATGTCACCACGTACCGGATTAAAGGAAACACCTAAGTGCCGAAAGCGGGTCGTGGCATACAAAATCCCCAGATTTCTTTTTGCGCAAACGCGAGAGCACGAAGGTAACTAACTGTCGATTTAGTATCTCGGCCTATTGCGACCGAAAATCTCCAGGCTAAATACATATGCCGGATTGCGGTTCATCTACATAGAGGGACTACGTTGTCTATACAACGCGAGAACGCGGGGAAAGTAAGATGGCTTGCCTGCTTGGGTCCAATCAGCATCAACTGAGAAACTCACCACTTGACTTTTTAGAACTAAATGTATGCGTAAGGTCAATTTGTTACGGGGTAATGGAGGATGAGCTTTACGGAAATGCAACCGTTGCGGTGTTATTCTTGACCACCACGTTATCATCCCAGCGCTCAAGGCGAGTCTTAGCGAGACCATGGGTGGTTGCTATAACTTACCTCATACACTTCTTCGTTAGCGAAGATGAAGAGAAATTGCCAGGGGCTAATTGCTTGCAAAGAAAGCATCTCCTTCATCATTGTCTTATTTGTGCAAGTCTATTATTATTCATTTCTGCCCAAACCCTCCCAGAACCTTACTCGCCGCCGAACTGACCTTTAGTACATCCCTGTACGTTAAACTGACTCTTGTTTCTCTTTGATTTTTGCCTCTAGCGTCCGAAATCTTTTGTGCATCTCCCAAAAGACTCCAGTTTGCAACTGTATCAGCATTCAAGTTCTCATCAACGTGGATTGCCGCAATGCCATGCATAAGCGTTCTATATCCATCGCCGGTGGTGATGAGTAACGATCGAGGCTCTTGAAGAATTCGTGTGGGAAGGCTATACTCATCCGTCACCCCGTTGGTGGAACCCATAACGTTTGTATTCACATGGGGCATCTCAACTGCTAAAGTTGGCTTGGACGATATGTCCAAGCACAAGGCGGCCGACAAACTTATAGTCGCAACCACAGGCGCATACGCGCCACCGTCTTCATGCGGCATGATACCTTCTCCGGGTTTATACTCGTTGATCAAAACATGGTTAGGTTGTTGATGTGGGGTGTCGTCAAAAATTCCAAGCTCTTTGAAGCGTTGCAGAACAGGGTTGGTGAGATATACCGGTAGCACTGACGCTAGCAGAGTATTGTTTTTGGTCAGAGTTGATGGATGTGCCTGTAGCCGGCGGTGAGTAAGATGGGTCCAGCGCTGTGCCGGGATCTGTCGGACGTGGGTCAACGATACGAATGATCATTTTCAGCAGCGGAGGTAGCAGCATTATGTCCTGAACATCATGTAACGAGATCTACGCTCGTATTTGAAATGATAGCTTACCTTTTGCAATATCGATAGCTCTTCTTCAATGGTAATGAAATTGGGAATGTAGTAGAATTCCGGCGGAAGTCTAGTTATGCGAAAGGCGTCTAATCGCTGCTTCGACTCAAATCCCGCCATATAATCAACGACTTCTTCAGTAGGTATGGTCATGTGGCACTAACCGAGATGATGATGTTGAAGCGTTGATCTGTGTTGAGTAGTCAAGGACGGTCAACGTGTCAACACAATGCCTACATTCGTGCTTAGTCAGCCACACTGTTGCTCATTCATATAGCTATTCAAGGGCTTTCGGTCAACTAAACAGGGTATTGAGTTTTGTAGGCTGGAAGCATTCTATCGATGCCTGGGTACGACGTCGGCTTCTGAGCTCGAGAACTACATGCGCTCTTTCCGATGCCAATATAATATGTCGTTACATAAAACCTTTCATTTCAAACCTGCAGTATGTTCACTTTACGGTATCGAAGAATAGTAACCGGTAGGCCTTGTTTCATACCTCTGTTTGATTTTCATGTAACATTATAGAATGGCACCCCAACGCTCATTTGGCAACACGAATCCAGTACAAGCCAAGAAATTCCGTGGCTACTGAAGGTAGAGAGAACGGACCATCAGTGTACCCAATAATTCTATCTATAAATACTGCTATTTACTCCGTTCTATGCTTACCCAATAAATCAGAAGATGTACATGTATATTGCAGTGGCCTAAAGCGCATACCCCATTCGTGCTTGAACCTTCCAATGAAAACCCATGCGATAAAAGTAACAAAAGAAACATCATGAACAGTCAAAGATCTGCTCACTATGAGATCTAGGCGCGTGATACTTTGCGCTAGCATGTGTACCAGGCGTAAAAAAAAAGAGTAACTCGCGCCCATTTTCAAAAGTGAGCGGTGCCAATAACGAGGAGAAACATCGGGAGGCCTCTAATGCAGATTCACATGACAATGCAGCCTCCAGGACCGCTTCTTGCCCGCCGACGACGCCCAACACCTCCGGTTGCACTAGCGCCGCCCTCTTCTTCGTCAGCATGCATAAGCTGCGCTTCTCGAGCTCTTCTCCGTCGTCGACGAGCACCTGCGCCGCCCACACCTGCCTCTTCGTTTAGCATCATCCAGTCAGCCCACTTACGTTCCAGTCGTGCGGCTGCAGCAAAGTCGCCCCTCAACACGCGCTTAGTGTGCTCCTCGACAGTAGGCTGCCAGTTGTAGAAGCACTTCAGACTAATAACCTCACGTGGGTATGCGGCAGCTTTATTTGGACTGGGTTGCGTAATCTCTGCATTCCTCGAAAGGACTTCACGAACGCCAGTCCAAGTAACATTGGCGCAATCATAGGCAACGATCCGGAGGCCGACGGTTGGACGCTCTGATGTGGCCAAGTCGCGCGCAGTACGACTACGAGCGCGTATGCTAGCTGCAGCTTCGGTGAGGACAAGATCGGAAATGCGGGTGTTGTCCATCTCGAGAGATGCAATTCGGGAGCAGGCCTTCAAGATGGGAAGCATTCCGGTATCGCCAAGGTTCTCACAGTAGGAGATGCAAAGGTGTCTGAGATGCGGAGCACAAGGGGATTGTGCCAAGGTTTTCAACACTTCGTTTGTAAGACTGTCGAGTTCTTCAATGTCTAAATGCGTCAAAACTGGTAGGGTAGGAAGCAAAGCCACGAGAGCGTCATCGGTCAGGCCACCGCATTTAGATACTTGCAGCCCTTCCAGGAAAGGAACATTATCAACCAATGCACTGAGTCCGACATTCGTAATACTACGGCAGCGCGTAAGATCCAGGTGCTTCAATCTGCGGGGAGGGACAATTGGTCGGCCTGTTAGAACGTCAATTTCTTCATCTACGCCCTCAATAAGCGCAGCAAGCGACTCATCACTCAGACTATCGCAATTCATCAGCACGAGTCGCTCGAGAGTGTTGTGCTTGAAAAGCTGGACCATGAGGTCTATGTCATCCCAGCCTCGAACTTCTCCAGCTCTGAGGTCTCGCAACTTGGGACAACCCTCGACAACTTTGCTCAGTCCACGATTGTCAATGTTGTTGCACCATGAGATATTCAACACCTCGACACGAGGACAATTCGAACCAAGGATCTTCATAGCAGCATTGGTTGCACCGGAAAGACCAGAGAGGTTGACATGTACGAGACGGCTATTCTGTAGGAGAAAGCAGTGGATCGATGTTTGGCCGATGCGGCAGCCTTCCAATGAGAAGTTTTCCAAATTTCGACAAGCTTCGATGAAGCCGTCCTTGCTCCACTGCTCCTTCAATTGCACGCAGCCTCGGAGGTTCAAGTCCTTGACGAATGGGCCTGCTGAAGTTATAATATTGACCAAAGCATTTGCTGTGATATCACGATAGAAGTGGCTCGTATCGAGATCGCTCCAAAGCTGGCCATCGAAACACATGGTGTGCCATGAGCGAGAGACGCGAGAACAGCGGACAACTTCTTTGGGACTAAGGTAGCGGAGGATCTGCATGCGGATCTCGGTGGGCATCTCGGCCCAAAAGTTGAAGTTTGGTCGTTTCTGCACCTTCTTCTTGACTGGGCGCGAGAAGTAGTCGTTCTCAGGCTCGACAGCGTGTCGGGACAGTGGGCGAGACGAGGGTACGGGAACAGAAGTAGGCAGATCCGAGGTCTGCATACGCAAACGAGCCCTTTCGTCCCCAAAGGGGGTGGCAGGTGGGCTGTTAGCGACGGAGGTTGGGGCAGTGGAGAAGCCGTTGGAGAGGTCGGAAGAGTATGAGCTGGCGAAGGAGTTGCCATATAGTGAGCCTGGCGATGCCAGCGAGACGCAAGACATAGAGGCCCTGCCCCCGTTGCGAAGGCTGTGCGAAGATGATCTGCCGAGACCAGCCAGGCTTGTGGAAGAGCCCATACGCTGTAGGCCATTGAGCAGCCGCTGTCTCCCTTTGAGTTTGGGTGGCTGGATGTTGATGGCCTCGGTGGGGGGCGGGTGCTCGACAACGATTGAGTCAATGGACAGCGGCTCCATGGTGGATGCCATGGTGCATAGAGGAGCGGCAGAGGAAGGAACAGGGGAAGGGAAGGGAACGGGGGTGTGAAGAGGCTGACGGCGCCTCGTTCTAGAAAGGCGGGGATGGTCCGTGGAGGCGACAAGTGAACCGAGCCGCGGGGCGTGATACAGCCGGTCTCGTCCGGCGATGAAGGCAGAATCACATCAGCAAAAGGCGGGAGAGCACGGCGCAGGGCGGGTGCCTGATATATGATGATTGCAGCGGGCCTGTGGAGTGGAGGGGCGGTGTTTTGTTTGGGAAGGGGGGTGCCCAAGCGGCAGCGATTGCATTATCTTATCGCGCCACCCCAGCTGCCAGCCGGCATCATCACCAGGTCTCAGGGCAGGTCAAGAGACGGCGTCGCGTGCACAATAGATCTGCAGTGGTCTAGGTAGTCTGCTCATGCTGGCGCCAAATGCTCCACAAACCGGCCGTGGCTCCCTCTCCAGTTCTCCTCGCATTTGCCCTTGACCGTGCCGACCAGAAGGCGATTGGCCTGGATCTCAACATCCTCGACTAAGCTCCATTCGCTCGCCTCGCTCTCCCCGCCCGCCTGGTCCTCAGCCGCCAAGGTTGCTGTCCTCAGACATCTCCACGTGGTTCGCTGCACCAACCCAAGCGGCGCCTTGATTACCCATAGTATCCCGTCTTCCTTATTCGTCATCTCTGCCTCAAATGACACGGTCGAGTCCCATAGCCCTTTGGGCAGGGCGTGCATGTGGTCGGTGACCTTGTACCGCTTCGTCTCTACCTCGGCCGCCTCCACAGGAAGCGTTTCGTAGTGCGCAAACTCGGGATCCAGCCGAATCAGGAAATCGTGGTTATGTAGCTGCTTGAGAGCCTGCTCAAACGTTGTCCCTGCTGGTAGCGGCGTGACATGGTGCAAGTCAACCGTCGTGTTGAGAGCTGCAGCTTATCAGTATTAGTCTATCATCCTTGGGCATGGTAGCCAGGCAGAAGAACCCTACAGAACATGGTCACAGGCACCTCGCAATCTGGCTTTGGCGGTACTGTCGGCAACGAATTGAGTGCACATGGGATGGACGTTGACGACCGATAGCGGGAAGCCAACAAGCCACATTCTGGCGTTGCTACCGTTTCATACCGTTAGCCTACTACTAGACTGTTTCCCTATCCCCAAAGGTAAATATCAACAAGAACGAAACAACACAGTGCCTCTTCCCCCTTCCTCCTATGTGTAACCTAATCCTTGCATTGCTCAGCAAGATGCACCAGCCGGCACGTTCAGGCACTTTGTGCTCTTCTGCCCACCAGTAATGCTGTTACCAATCCATGTCCAATTAGAGCATGCGCCGGCAGCGCAAAGAATATATATAGGTGTAGCTTTCGAACTCACGCTACCCTCGACATTCTCAATGGTCAGGCCGGTGATGGGAACTCCGCCCGTAGGCTTCCCAGTTGGGCCACCATTGAGATAATCCTGCTCAATGACAATGCCATACTTGCCAATATTCTCCAGCGTGATGTCTTTGTATGTGACACCACTCACCGAACCAGTGGCACCAGACACAGTTTTGATGCGCACCCCATTGCCCGAGTTGGAGATAGTTGAGGAGAGAACTTTGACGTTTTTGACATCATTATCGGACCGACCTCCTACAGAGCCGATACTGATACCGTGTCCACCGGAGCAGGTACCTCCAATAAAAGTGATGTCTGCCCCGGAGTTGACGGCCATACAGTCATCTTGATTCTTGACGTTGGCGTTAGAAATCGTGATGCCTGTCGAGCTACCAACGTCGAAAGCGTCCGTGTTGTGTCCGCCATTTGTATCGCCAGCCGAGTTGTCAATAGTTATTCTATCCAAAGTAAGATCCGTTGCACCATTGATAGAGAATCCCTGAACTGGAGTGTTCTTGATGTTGAGTCCATTGATGCGCGATGACTTCAAGGAGTGGGCGTAGAAGAACTAGCACATAAGCAAGAATTTCATGTTGCCCGAAAAACGTGCTTACCTTGGGCTTGGTTGTGCCTCCGTTGCTGCCCTTTCCATCCCACCATTTGCCGCCATTACCATCAATGACATGTCCATTCGCTCCATTGACTGTGATGTTGGTCCCAGAGACGGAGATCAAAGGGCCTGCCCAGGGCGTGAAGGCAAATGTAGTGGTGCCTTGAAAAGTAACCTTTGTATTGTCAGAAATAGTTCCAATTGCAGAAACTACAAGCTTACAATTGTGCCGTCTTTCAATTTAGTAAGGTCCAAAGTAGTTCCAGCAGGGACAGTCATATCTTTGATCACTATGGTGCTACACGAAGTCTTGCCACTGATAGCATCTGCGGCAGTACTAAAAGTACAGCTCGCTCGAGCGTCCAGAGCCGTAGGAGCAGCTGCTGCAAGTGCACCGGCGCTGACCAGAAATAAGGTGAGCTGCAAAGCAACCATGATTGTTTGTAGAGGAAATGCAGTGGCGGTTGGTATGTGAAAAGGTTGATGTGGCAATAGAGGCTCTTATCCTCTATTATATATTTCTTACAAGCTTTTAAAGAATCAAGTGCTAGCATTCCTTCGTAACCGGGAACGACCAAGAGTCATGGTAGTCATGATGGAGTTATTCCGAAGCTTGTCATTCTGGGCAAAGCTTGTTGACTCACAGATTAAAGGTGCTGCAAATGCCGGCATATCACTTGGATGGTTGCCGGGCGGTTGTCGGTCCAGCGCCTAGAGTCTGGATTGTGCAGGCCTGTGTCGGCGTCAATTCTTAGCTCAAGCAGCCACCCGGTCTCTCTGGCTCTGACCAAGGTTAGTGCAGACGTTGTATTATAACGTCGAGCAGCCATTGCCACGGCTGTCAAAGTATCAAGCTTCGCGCGGAGTATTTGATGCCGCTTCTCGTGGCACAAGCATATTAATACCCGGCTTGTCAAATTACGTTACGCGGCGCAAAGCGAAACGGGGCGGGCCCAGCGCCACAAATGATGGCTTTGCAGTTCAGTCGTGGCTGCGAAGGAGAGGTGTGGTACGAGCGTCACGTTTCAAAAATGGCGAGCGTCTCTGATTGATGGAACGTGTTTTGAGCTTGAGGTGGGCGGTATCAATATCGGCGTATTGGGTCGCGCCGAAGGAAGCCTCTTGGGACAGCCGGTTGCCCAAGTACCTACCTATTAACCTATTTCTTGTTCGCCGTGTGCCATGTAGCTGCGATGCTACTTGCAAGAGAAACATGTCTTCTCGCGTTTCAATGTTCAATGTCCAATATCCAAGCCAAGGAATCCGGTGCAGAGAAAGCGGCTAGTCGGTAGTCTGCTATCTGCGCTGTTGCCGAAGCGCAGGTCTGCCTGGTTTGGGCATCTAGGTGGGCAGGCTTTTCAATGACAGCCAGCATGCACCTTGCTACCACCATGCTTGGCAAGTGCATGCAGCCTGTCAAACACCTCCGAATCCATCCCATACTATCCGTCCTCAGTCAAACGGGCTACTGTCGTCGTCTTGCGACTGCGTGCAGGCCGAGCTCAATGGCAGCGCCCGCACGACCTAGGCGGTTTGCGCCGCTGGATCCTGCCAAACGAAAGCCAGGCGACCAACAGCCCACATTGAAAGGCATCGTTTTCGATGTTGATGGCACCCTTTGTGAGTGGCTTGTCTAGAATGATTCGTGCTGTTGCAAATTAACCTATTATCAGGCCTACCCCAAAATTACATGTTTGCGGAAATGAGAGCTGCCCTCAATATTGAGAAGCCAACAGATATCCTAGACCACATTTATTCCCTTCCAGAACCAGAACAAAGGGAGGCAATGGAGAAGATACGTAACATTGAGCGCATCGCGATGAAGAACCAGCAGCCTCAGGCCGGCTTGGTCCAACTCATGGACTACTTGGATTCAAGGAGTGTGCCGAAAGGCATCTGTACGCGGAACTTCGATGCACCTGTTGAGCATCTTCTCAACACTTTCTTACCCACTTCTGAATTTAGCCCAATCATCACAAGAGAGTTCAGGCCACCAAAGCCAGACCCTGCGGGTATTCTGCACATTGCAAAGGAGTGGATGCATGAAGATGGAGGCAGGAGCATCATCATGGTTGGTGACTCCGTCGATGATATGACGGCGGGCTTTCGCGCTGGCGCTGCAACAGTGTTGCTCGTCAATGACGTGAACAAACACCTTTCCGAGCACGAGCACACAGATGTTGTTGTCAGTCAGCTTGACGAGCTGATCCAAATTTTGGAGGATGGGTTTGAGGGTCGTGGCGAGTAAAGAGATTGTGGATGCGGGGGAGAAGCCGAAGTGTACAGAGAGGAATGTGAAGATGCAACAAGGCGGTGCCACAGTTCCAGGAACCAGGACGGGCAATATTGCTGAATAACTACTCGGCACATAGTAAGCTTTGTGAGTCTCGCCAAGGCGGCGCCTAGTCGAATGCGAGTCGCTTGGGGCGACGCGGCAGTGCGATGAAGTGTAAATAGAGTGTGGCGGCGATTAAACAGTGCTACAACATTCTTCCAACCTCTCTCATTGTGGTTTTACACCACTCCGTACGTACTGCCATGTGTCTTCTGCACTGCATGCTCCTTCATTTCACATTATAACTGGTGCTGCCACGCAATAGGCTGACAATGAAGCCTTGCCACGGTCGATCAATGCGGGCAAAGTGGGTAATATCGCATCTGACCAATGTGCTCTGCCGCCGCACAGATTGCGTCGTTGCGCCGCAACCCGCTGCGTCAATGCCGGTCCCCTGTGCATGAAACGCCTCTTTGCATCCGCCTTCTTAAAACGGTCAATCATGTTTATTTGATGGCACCGGGGGTCTCCCAAAAGGCTAAAACAATGGGGCAGGTGTTTATAACGTCTACAGCACCGCTAAACCGCAATCACCTTCCATCCTTGCCTCTCGTAGCAAGTGTAGGACCGTGGGGTGTACAACCACCTTCCTTTCCTCTTGCTTGGCGCCACGCTAGCTTTTGGTAACATATAAGATCTATTCTCTCCTTGCCTCTACGACCTCTTCGTCCGCTGTCCGCTTGACCTTTGCCTGCCCAGTTGTCTTCATTCCGGTAACGTCTTGCCAAAACACCTCCATTATGAGGTACGCTCTCTTTGCTGGCCTGTTGGCCTGTGCTGGCGTCAATTGTCGGACGACTTCTTTCGTCATGCCTGAGGATGGAAATGAGCCGGTCGAGCACCTTCGTAGCATTCCCGAAGGTTGGGGCGACGTGGGGGCGCCGTCAGCTGAGCATAAGATGCATTTCCGCATCGCCGTACGTTCGGTAAGTAGAGGCTTTCGAGAAACTCCTCATATTGAGTTTTTCCACTTTGTTATACTTGTATCTAGATTGCATATTCATCAATACGCCAACATCCACTAATTGTCCCAGGCTGATCGTGCTCTGCTCGAGCGAACACTCATGGATATCTCTTCCCCCAGCTCTCCTCGATATGGCCAACATTTGAAACGCCACGAACTCAAGGAAATCATTAAGCCACGTGCTGAAGCCTCAAATGCAGTTCTCAGTTGGCTCGAGCAGTCGGGTGTAGAAGCAAGAGATATTGAGAACAATGGAGAATGGATCAACTTCTATGCCCCAATAAAGCGCGCTGAAGCCATGATGGGCACAACCTTTAGGACTTACCAGAGCGATGTGCGCCGAGACGTGACCAAGGTGCGGTCTCTCGGGTACTCCGTTCCCAGAGACGTTCGGAGACATATTGACATGATTCATCCCATTACTCGCTTTGGCCAACTCCAGGCTGAAAGAAGCCATATCTTGACGCAAGGCCTGGCTGTGTCTGCTGCAGTTGCGGATGCTTCCTGCAACACAACAGTGACCCCGTCATGTCTTGCGGATCTGTACAAGTTCGCTAATTACAAAATTAATCCTAACGCCTCCGTCACAATAGGCGTTAATGGGTTTCTTGAGCAATATGCGCGTTACTCTGATTTTGATAAATTTACCAAGAGCTACGCACCCAAAGCCGTCGGCAGCAATTTTACCTATACTCTTGTAGCTGGCAAGTATTTTGTTTCCTGATGCATAAAGCAAACTGACAATTTCGTAGGCGGTTTGAATGATCAAAATTCAAAGAATGATAGTGTGGAGGCCAATCTTGACATTCAATATACAGCAGGTCTCGTTGGGCCAGATATCAAAACAAACTTCTTCAGCACTGCAGGCCGTGGGAATCTCATCCCAGATCTAGATCAACCAAATGCCGCAAGCAACCAGAATGAGCCATACATGGAGTTCCTTCAGTATCTTCTCAGTCTGGAGGATGCCGAGTTACCTTCGGTACTATCTACTTCTTACGGCGAGACTGAACAGAGTGTTGGCGCCGAGTATGCCAACAAGGTCTGTGACATGATCGGTCAGCTCGGTACTCGTGGCGTGTCTGTCCTTTTCAGTTCTGGTGATACTGGCCCCGGTTCAGCTTGCCAGACGAATGATGGCAAGAACACAACACGTTTCCAGGCCATCTTCCCGGCTTCATGCCCATATGTGACCTCAGTTGGTGGAACTCAAAACATCAATCCGGAGCGAGCGGTCTATTTCTCCTCAGGTGGATTTTCGGATTTATGGAAGCGTCCATCGTATCAAGACAAGGCCGTACCCGATTATCTCAAGCGACTCGGTAATCAGTGGAATGGCTTGTACAACGCCGAAGGCCGTGGTTTCCCGGATGTTGCTGCGCAAGGCCTAGGATTCAGTGTTGTTGACAAGGGCGTCGTGAGGCCTGTTGGAGGCACCAGCGCCTCCGCGCCTGCCTTTGCGTCGGTTGTTGCGCTTCTGAATAATGCCCGCCTAGCTGCAGGTAAACCAGTTCTCGGCTTTCTCAACCCTTGGATTTACGAGGAAGGCTACAAGGGCCTGAATGATATCGTGAATGGAGGTTCAAAAGGTTGTGTGGGCCGAAGCATTTATTCCGGTCTCAAGTCGCCCGTCGTTCCCTATGCATCATGGAATGCGACAGAAGCCTGGGATCCGGTGACCGGATACGGAACACCCGATTTCGAGAAGCTTCTTCGCCTTTCGACGGGTAGTGGCTTTGGTACTGGTCGTCGTGGTGTTGTTGGGCGGTTGTGATTGTGGCACGCCCAGCTCTAGGTCGCCGCACCAGGTCCTCCTTTTATGAAACAGCTACTTTGCAAATATAATGCAAAAGGATATATTCAGATAGGATCATTTGCAAATATGTAGACTAGAAAACAACGACCATCAAAATGTCAATAGTCGTTGGCTTGTGCTGCGAGTCAAGATACTGCAATACTAGCTGTACTCGAAAAACTTTTTATAAGGCCGCTGTAGTTTATTTACACAAGGCCATTAAATTGTTGAATTTTTTATTATTTTCGTTTGTAGCCGTAATATTATAAGCCCTTGCGCAAGACGGTCCCGGTAGGGTTACAGCTTATCAAGTACGAGCTCCTTCGTAGGTACATACCCTCTCCACTGGGGATATTTCTACTTCACTCAGCACGGTATCAAGATACGCGCGGAGCACCTTGGATACGAGGTAATTTGTCTCACAGCTTCCTTTTTCGGTTAACGTATAACCAACCTATGTGCAGCAAGCATAACAAGCATTGGCCAACGGCCTCGGCCTTGCTTGACACCACCCTACTCAAAGGCGTAGCTGGTAGACTGTTCCATTCGCGAACGGCCTATCACAGCAGGTCCGAACGTTTTGCTGCCTAACCGACGCGCGTGCAAATGACCCGTTTCCATGTTTGCTCCCGAGCTTAATCGTTCTTAGAGCAGGCTTGGTTGAGCTTCTTTTTCTAGCTTCGGTACAGCGACAGGGTCACAGGCGGTCCCTGGGAACGCTCTCCACCCACTTTGAAAGGCCTTTCTCGAGCGGCATCTTCATGGTGCAAAGAACCGACTTTTATCGTACTAGATCATAGCTTCCTAAAGTTAATTGGAAAGAAGATGATTGGATTTTGATGACAATACCTCTGGGATCATGGGTGCCAATCTTGGACACAGCCTGTCCTGCCTAATCGAGTACGAAACTAAAACTCGTTTTCAAAGACTATCGCTATCCCTGCACGAACAGTGGCTAATACCGCTTGTATCTACGGGTGGGCTTGTAGTTGGGTGATGTCAGACTCACGAAATTCGGCCGTATCCACTACTTCAAGGCTGGTGGCCCTCGGCCAGAGTCTTGCGCGCCCTTTCTTCTCCTCCCACAGAGGCTCATAAGATTCTGACCGCCGATCCTTTCTTCATCCCCAACGCCATGCAGCTATTCTCACTCATAGCCCTCCTTGGCCTCGCCATCAGTGCTGCGGCACGGAGTGCCCGGTCTGTCGGGAAGAAGGGAGAACTTCTCCGCCCACGATTCGCTCACCCCCAAGCGACTGTGCAACATGTAACGCGCCAGTCCAGAAACATCATTACAACCGAGTCTTCCAAAAGTCAGTCAATGGAGCCGCGCTCGCTTTCTTTCATTTTCAATTTCATCATATACATATATCTTGGCTCTTGACACCAATTCTCGAACTATGCGTCAAGTCTTCAACTATTGACAAATTCTTTTGATTGAGAGGGGCCCGTCACGCTCAATTTTGATTTTGCACATTGGAAGATCATAAGACTTAAGACACTTCATGAATACTAACTTTAGCAGAGTTTGTTGTCAATGGCACCGCTGGCGCCATTCCCAATGTGAATTTTGACATTGGCGAATCTTACGCGGGTCTACTTCCAATTAGCGACAAGGCAAACGAAACATCTCAGCTCTACTTTTGGTTCTTTCCATCAGAAAATCCAGACGCTGGCGATGAGATCACCATTTGGCTGAATGGAGGTCCAGGCTGTTCCTCACTTGAAGGTTTCCTCCAAGAGAATGGCCCAATCTCATGGCAATATGGTAGTGCTCCATTCGCAGTGAAAAACCCATGGGCATGGAATAACTTGACCAACATGGTATGGGTTGAGCAACCCGTTGGCACTGGCTTTACCCAAGGCAAACCGACCGCTACAAGTCAAGAAGAGACCGCAGAGCAATTCCTAGGCTTCTTCAAGAATTTCTTGATAACCTTTGGGCTCACGAAGCGAAAAGTCTACATTGCCGGCGAATCTTACGCGGGGCGCTATGTGCCCTACATCGCGGATGCTATGCTAAATAAGAACAGCACCGAGTTTTTCAATGTCAAGGGGATCATGATTTACGACCCTAGCGTTGCTGAGGATGTTCTTTTGGAAGACGTACCTGCTGTGAAGTTTGTAGACCAATGGTCTGGCTTGTTCAACTTCAATGAGTCCTTTACGGCCGACATTCACAAGCGCGCAGATGCATGCGGCTACAATGGATACATGGAGAAATATTTGACCTTCCCGCCACCCGGGAAGTTACCCACGCCCGCCAATAACTCCAAAGTCGAAGGCTGCAGCCTCTGGGCAGATATCTACAATGCTGCATTCTACACAAACCCCTGCTTCGACGTGTACGCAATCGCGACAACGTGCCCTCTGCTCTGGGATGTTCTCGGCTTCCCCGGCTCGTTCGACTACCTCCCAGCCGGCACGGAGATTTACTTCAATAGGAGCGAAGTTCAAAAAGCCATCAACGCTCCGACCCAGCCGTGGGCGGAATGCAGCAACGGTGTACTAGACAAGGACACGTCGCCCCAGTCGTCCTGGGAAGTAATACCTCGCGTCATCGACGCACTCGACCGCACCGTCATCATACATGGTGAGCTCGACTATATCCTCCTCTACAATGGCACTCTCATGGCGATTCAAAACATGACCTGGGGTGGGCTTCAAGGCTTCCAGTCTCCGCCTACTGGTGCCTTTTTTGTGCCCTACCACACAGATATGAGTAAATCAAGTTTGAGCGCCAAGGGAATCATGGGCACGACGAAAACAGAGAGGAAATTGACGTGGGTGAGACAGGCACTGAGTGGACACATGGTGCCGCAGTACCAGCCAAGCAGTGCATATCGGCAGCTGGAGTTCTTGCTGGGTCGTATTGAGAGTCTGAATAGCACGGTGCCCTTCACAACGATGCATTAGGGCTAGCCTGGCTCTCGGTAAACTGAAAAAAAAAAAGCGGGAAATTCGTTTGCCTTTTGTCGATATTAGGTGTATGCGGTAGATTGTACACTAATAAATGGTATAACGGGGAATCTTAGAGTAGTCTAGACATGCTTGTAGATGCCTCAAAAAAAAAAAGGTTCTAGGCAGCTAATTATCTTCAGGCTGCTATATCTCAAGTGGCCACCATCCCACTTTTCCGGTGGACAGAGAGCCTGGCTTAGTTATGATGGAGGCCTACAAGTCTAATAATTACAATACCAGTGATAAAAAATTGTGTCCAGTTTTCTTCACTCAGCGAACAATGTTGTAATAGCCTCGATCGTGGTATTACCCCCACTGAAGATGACGCCGATATTCCATCCCTCGTCTCCTGCCTCTCTCTCCACCATGGCCCTAAAGTCTTCATTGTACAGCACCGTCGCGAGTCCTACGACAGCACTCGGCTCAACAAAGCACTTCATTCTCTCCAGCACCAAGCGCATGGCATCCTTGATGTTCTGCTCTGAAACAGCATACAAGCCGTTGACATAGTCCTTGTTAGAGATAATGTCCCAGGTGTATTGCCCCAGCGGCGTGCGCAAACCGTCGGCGATGGTCAGTGTAGACACGCTGGTTACGCGCTCGCTGGCTGCCACCCCTCTGCACGCATCGTCGGCGCCTTGAAAGGCGGGCTCTGCACCAAAGACACGGATGCCAGAATTGTGCAGGGCAACGGCGTTGCCAGACAGCATGCCGCCGCCTCCGCAAGGCGCGATGAGGGCTTGCAGGCCGTGCTTGCTTGGCACGCCCAACTCTGGCCTGTCGTGAAGTAGGGCTTCTACCTCGGCCTGTACCTCAAGACCCATGGTCCCCTGACCGAGGATGATGTGTGGATGGTCGTACGGCGGAATGAGGGTGGCACCCGTATCCGATACCACCTCTGCAACCACAGCCTCGCGTTCCTGGGACGTAGAGCCACTGAAATGCAGATTAGCGCCTTGTGCACGTGTCCCTGCGATCTTGGAGGGCGTGGAGATGCGCGGCATGACAATGTGGGCAGGGATGGAGAAAGTATGGGCGGCGAGGGCGAGGGCTTGGGCGTGATTTCCTGTGGCGCACGCATGTCAGGCAACCTGCTCGTGCTCGTTCGTGCAACACGTTTGGTAGAATATGGATTGGAACATGCCACTGCTATGCGTCACCACCCCCCGCTTCCTCACGTGATCGATCCCCTCGCTTTCAATGAGGCGCATCACGGCGTGAAAGGCGCCCCGCACCTTGAACGCGCCGATGCGCTGGAAGTTTTCGCATTTGAAAAACAGCCGGATGCGGGGACGGGCGGGTTGCTGCCCCTCCCATGGCGTGCCGTGAAGTGCCTCGCGCGTCTGTGGCGTCGATGCGAGACTGGATAAAGTGGTGTTGGTAAGGACGGGAGTGCGATGTATGTGTGGCTTGATGAGGGCGTGGGCTGCTGAGACAGAGGCGCGGGTTAAGGCTAGTGGTTGGGGGTTGGAAGGGGAAGTGGTGTTGGCCGGATTGGATAACATGTTGTGGAGTGGAGTCATCTCGCCGTGGTCATGGTCATGGTCATGGTCGTGGTATTTGCGTGGAGGCGGCGGCGAGTCATGCATCACACATCAACCTCAGTCTATTTAGTCACGTCTGCAAACCATATTAGGTCAAATTCGATATAACAAAGGCCAGTTTATATAAGTCTGATGGAGTATTAAGCATACGAAAGTAGCACTCCTGTAGCGCAGCCAGATGCGCTCGTTCAAACAGTGTAGTAAGAAGCTCTAGAGAACGAAGACCTTTGAAATGAATGTGAAACGGCTTGGAGGGAAACGCCATAGGGCAGCGGCAGTAGTAGAAAATGTAAAACTAGAATAGGGGTAATTAGACATTTCCTAGTCAGTCCTGTGGGGGGCAGTTCTGCATGTTCTGTGGTCCGTGCACCGTGTCTTACTGGATCCGTATTACGACAGTTGATATTCGCTTCAAGTATTTCTCGTTGCCTTACTCATCTTGCTGCACGGCGGATCCTATGATATGACCAAGCGTTTGCGAAAAGGTTTATCTGCTGCGTTTCATTCTGTGTCGCTTGCGTCACATGCGTCGGACGATGCTGGAAGCCAGGACGACGGCGACGGTCCTGCTCTGAAGAAAGCGCGAACTTTCATGGCGACTTTGGTCAGCAGATAAAAACTGCCATAACCATACGTTACTAAATCTCCTAGGCATGTGATGTGTGCCGCTCGAGAAAGACAAGATGCGATGAGGATCGACCGAAATGTGGTTATTGCAAGGCTATGAACCTCGAGTGCACTTATCAGGCGCCGCGAAGTACCAAAAGGGACCAGTCCATGACTGTAGCTATCAATGCTATCCGAAGACTGGAATCCAAGATCGAAGACCTAACCACAGCTGTCAACAGCAGACAAGCTCAAAATCAGATTTCTAATCAGCCTTGTCATGAGAGCTCAAGTATCCAGGAGCTGGTTTCACCTCAAGCTATCACAACCCCTGGCAGAAGTACCATATCACCCCCTGAAATTCAGACCAAGATCCCACTCTCTTTTAGTCAGCATCGAGTCGCCATTTGGCCTGCAGTGAAGCATGTACTGCCTACTGAATTTACTGCCGCACGTGCCGAGCTACCCCAGGACTACATAGTCGAGATTGAGAGCCAACGAGCTCCTCTACCAACACACATCAATCGCCCTCATGACACATCTGAAGATTCATGGCTGATGAGCTTGCCTCAATCCGTTGTGAAGGGCCTTGCTGACGCCTATTTTGCCGTGTTCCATCGCAACGCTCCTATTTTGGACAAGTTTTTCTTCTACTCGAGCACGCTTGGTATGGCCATGGAAAACGAGTTTGGATACGATATCGAGTCGTGTTTGTTATTGGTCGTCCTTGCTCTCGGTTGCCTATCTGTAAAGGCGCATGAAGAAGGTGACTTCTCGCTCCCCTCCCGACAGCATTCATCGGAAAGGGGATTTGTTCGTCCTGAGTGGTACGACATAACTGTGGATGAGCCTCCCGGGCTAAAATTCTTCAATGAAGCACGGAGCCGTTTTGGATTCCTCATATGTCAGAACGATGTACAGACAGGGCAATTCTATATGCTTTCCACGTTGTACTATGCTCAAATACTGCGACCACTCGACTCATGGACGACAGTAAACCGCGCCGCTCTCTGCTGCTCTAGTATGCTAAGGCGCACAGAGGCAACCGATTTTAAACAGTGGGAGGGTGATATGTTCTCTAGGCTGTTTTGGAACACGCTCATGTACGAGACCGTCATCACACAGGAACTCGATCTGCTCCCACATAGTGGATTGCTGGACTACGAGGCAGACGTACCGCTACCGAGATTTACTCCTTGTCCGCGTCCGAAGACATGCATTACAGGGCTGTCAACGGACGAGGATGAGTCCTTCTTCAACTTCCACTTCTTGGCGCAAGCTGCGCATCGAATTATACTCACGCGTGTCAAGCAAAGTGTGTACTTCTTTGCGAAAAAAGAAGGGTATCCAAGCGCAAGCATAACAGCAGAAATGCATCATCAACTCGAACAATGGCGCGCCAATCTCCCGCCGTCGCTCCAATTTACAAACGACGAGAGTGCAGACAATTCGCCAAGCCCAGCCCATGTGATTGCCAAAGCCATGCTACGCAGTCGATACCTGGTTGCAAAGTTTCACATCGGGCGGCCGTTTGTGTACAAGGCATTGCATGCACCGGGCTACACCAACAGCGTAGAGTATGACGAGGTGCGAGAGGGGCTTCGCGGTGGGATGTACTGGCCAACGACCATGGGCCTTTGCACGCAGATGCTGTCGGCCCTGCCGCTGAAGTTTGGGTGGTGCTGTCAGTGCTTTGGCCAGGTGCTGCTCTTCCAGGCGGTGGCACGGTCGGGGGACGAGAAGCTGAGGGAGACGCTTCCCGAAGGGTGGCGAGAATGGGTGCAGATCATGATGCGGCTGATTGAGAGCTGCGCACGCGACAGCCCGGGAATTGCAAAGGATGCCGAGCTGCTTCGCTTGCTGTGGTAACTGCTTGGTAGTGAAATCGATATGTGATGCCGGAGCGCCTTGCAAGATTCGCGTCTAGCCCTTGCGCCGCGCGCCTCGTCGAAGCTTAGCCCCCACCCCTGCCCCTTGTCTGCCCTACGGCCCAAGCCTCCCGTCAACGTATGCTCACTCGCTCCTTTTTGGCTCCGTCCCTCTGCCCACCTCGCCCGCACTGCTTTTAATCCGCATCTTACCGCAACATTACCGTGTACCCCGATACGACTACACCACTGCCGCCTGGTCAGCATTTGCGGCAAAAGACTCGGCGCCTCCATGGGCATGGGCGAATACTCGTACCAGTCACTCGCAAACATGGGGCCCCAGGGCCGGTGGCGGCGAGTGCTCCTCATAGCCCTGATTCCCATGGCGCTCGCGCTCGTCTACTACAGCTACCCGCGCGACTACATGCCCACCGGCTTGGCCTCACAGTACCCCCACACCCAGAATGTCTCGCTCGACGCCGACGACATCAGCATGCCCACGATAATAAAGGCGCTGTACGGGCCCATTCTGCACCCCGTCGATGCCGCAAACTTCACGGACGAGGACGGCGACGTCTACCGCCTGCACGGCCCGCCCAAGTTCACAGAGAAGCTCGGCAAGAAGGTGCTCATTTTGGATATCGACAGCCGGCCCCTGAAGGGCGAGGGCCAGCTTATGAACCCTAATCTGAAATGGAAGGGCATGCGACCGCTATCTGCCGGCATGCTCAGCCACTACATGTTTGGTAAACCCCCATCCCCTCCCCCGCCACGCCGCTGGCCGCGCACGACTAACCATGCATAGCCAAAATCCACGGCTACGAGTACAAATTTATCCGCGCCCCCGACTATAACGACCGCTGGGGGACCTGGGTCAAGGTCCCCATGATGAAGGAAGCGCTGAAGACGCACGAATACATTGTCTTTATGGACTCGGATGTCATGTTCCACTATCCCCATCTCCCCCTCGAATGGTTGATGAACTACTGGAATATGACCGACGACACGCTCGCCATGATGTCCATCGACCCCAACGAGCCGCAAAACTACGACGAAAAAGGGAACCGCTACCTCAACACGGGCTTCGTCATCGCCCGGCAAAGCAAACGCACCCAGGAAATGTACAAAGCCTGGGCAGAGTGCCCGTCGGAGACACGCTACCCAGGATGCGCGCGGTGGAAGCTTGACTGGGCACACGAACAAGCTGCTTTTGGAAACTACCTTCGCTACGACTATGACCGACCAGATGATATTCGTGTGCTCCCTTGCGTTGAAGCAAACGGCGCCCCAGAAGCCGCCAACCGCGGCGGCTGCAAAGGCATTTTCGTCCGACATTTCTGGGTTGACAAAGGCCTAGTGGCCAAAAATCTCGCGGATCAAGTCATGCAATACTTCCTGCCCAGGCTCCATCAATTGTACCTCTCTTCAGCCAGCGACCACATTGTTGACGCCAAGGGCTTCAGATTAGAAGGCGCAGATTTGATTGAATTAAGCGAGGAAGAAAAAGAGGCCCTCCAAAAAAGCGAGGGCAAGAATCAAAAGGACGAGGGCTTTTAGGACGGCCATTCATCTACCACACACTCTTCCGTCATATTGGATAACTTCCCCTCTGTTGGACTCATCTTGCATCGCTAGGCGTTTGCTTGGATCGCCACCGCACACCTAGAATCAATCGCCATTGTTGCTTTCATATATCCCCGGCAAAAGGTCATATTTTCCAGCCAGACCTAAAATTCACTTTTCATTTCAATTTTGTTATACTCCTTTTGGGACGGAGTTGCGGTGTTCTTTATAGGCTTGGAGTGCAAGGACTCAACAGCTCGCTTATCAATGCGCTCTTCTGCTAACAAGACTACATGGGATTCTGCATGCAAAGATCAAGATCATTGGATGATCAGAGATGAGGCGGTGTCACCTTCTTGTAATTCCAGATATTTTGGGACAGGGTATAGATATTCGTACGAGTGGTAATACTGGATAAGGTGCATTGCGGCTTTAGCAACGAGATTGGCATGAGACGAATTTATTGTTGTCGAGCGCAACGAATGTCAAAATGATTTATTGTTTGCCATACGTTGTACAATGTGCATGGTCTAACTTATCATACTAATGTTGCACGAAGTGCGATCGATGGGTTGGTGATCCTGGGGGGCGGTTTAGGTGGGACTATTCAGCCTTGTTACTGGCCAACTGCTCGATGCGTCGATTTCGTCAGTAGATAATTTGACCATAGTCGAACCTAGGAAGAGCTCACCAACTGGAAAAAGGCAGTGACTATCACAAGATCTTCACCAGTCGCATAGTAATGGTCAAGATTCAATTGCATATTTACTTCCGTAAGTTCAATCTGCGGTTGAGCGCATGTAACACGGCAGGATGGATATGAAACAGCCTGTCATTGAGTTCGTCTGCACACTCATATCATGAATCATAGGAATTGCCCCAAGATGCGTTGTCGTTGCACCTCCGCATTTCTTCAACCACATCTCAACATGGTGTTTATATCAGCATCCGCCGTTCGAAATGTTAACAAGCCATAACAGCTGCTCCGTATTAAAGACCTGACATCGGATGAAGCTTAAAGGGAGGGAGGTAATATTTATTTCTCCGAGACTAACAAAAACCTAGAACAAACAATTATTTCTTATACCTAGAGTAGATATCACCACGTTCGGAAACAGACACGGATTCCCAAGGCCAGCTCCGCTGTGGGAAATAAGACTCGAATGACAGGATGATCTACGTTCGTAGCCAAAGCGACAAATGTGAACGCCACATTACCAGACTATACCACGGCTACATGCGATCAACCACTTACTTTGCCTGATGGAGTCCACTATCATTGTGCTTGCAAGACATAATTTTTCCTACATATGACCGTGGCTACGTGGCATGTGGGTCAGCAAGAAGTAAAACCGACATGTATTTTTATACTATTGTTGGAGATTGACGTCTTGGTGTGGTCCAGCGAATCGACACGTTCAAGAACCTAGATCCCTTGCCAAGCAATCGGCAAAAGGCGAGATTTGAAATGGGACAGATAGAGAAGGTATTGAGGTCTACCGCCGCTTCCCCTGCAAGCTATATTGCCCAATCGGCACGAATCATTCGGTTGTGTAGCATTGTTGGATTGGGGAGATTGTTGATTTGAAACCTGACGACTTCGAACATGCACTTGCGCTATGCTCCGAGGACACAATCTAGTACCGAGAGTGGTACATTCCGACCCCTGTATTCGAGCTTGAGAATACCAGACACAAAGCGTCACGGGAAATATCAGTTGCCCACAGATTTCGTTCCTGGTTCCGCTTTTTGAACCACGAAATCGAGGTGATTCCAAACGCGAAGAAAGCTTCGAGGAGATCTCGCTACACCCATCCTTCACCGATGGGAAGATCCCTATTGCCACCGCGGGCTCGCTCACGATAGACCATGAGACTCAGGTAGTAAAATTATGAATCGACACTTCCATCATTCTGTTTCGACCAGTAGGTGCGGAAACCGATTTTATCTGGCACTGGACTCAGTTTCGGCCCTCAATTAACGCGCTCAATGGCTAAGGCTAAGGTTCAAGGTGGCATGATGTTACCAGTCGCAAGTGGCCTGGTTGTCATTGACGCTTCTTCCCAACTTTCATTGCAAAGGGCGCCAGTAAGGCGTGGTTATAACATGTTATTGACAGTCGGACGATGGCTGGCAAGGATATCGAGCCCGACAGGGCCTCTTCCTTGACCGGTTCTCGTTTACCAAATCTCATAAAAGCTTCCGTGAAGTGGGATGCAGATCCTGTTCCCTTTACATTGCTAGGGACGATTCAAGAAGGAGAAACTTATTCGGCCGTGCGAGAATATTATTTGGCTGTGTGCTAGGTTTACGATGTGAATAGAGCTAGGTTAAGTTGATATAATAGTTTGTCTCTTACTACACCTTTATGAAAGTTACCCAAACTTTAAAATATTTACTCCTGGTAAAGCAATGTTTACTGGTAGGCGCATATGAATAGAAGTAAGAACATTTATTTACTTGCGGGCTCGTAGTAATAGCTACCCCTAGGGAGGCACCTTAGATCTCTACTCCTACTATTATATATAAGAAGTATAGGTAGGCCTTAACTTAAGCTTGGCATATGGCCGAATAAATTATCCCATGAAGACATACTTGTCACCGCAGGACAGAATGCGTATATTCTCTCTCGTCAACAGAAGCAGCTGAGTTTTGTCGTTTAACTTTGCTCAGGTCATGGCCACCCTTTCTAATACGCATTGTTCTGTACCGAGCAGGTAGCAGGTTTTTCAGATGGAGAGTGCTTTCTCCGCCATTTTCGGTTGGTGCCATCATGTCCTAGAGAGCAGGTCATTTGTAGTGTAGTCTTCAAATTATACTTGTCATGCGGCCAGCCTGAAGCTTTAGTGAGTTTCGTAGCTCATTGGAGAACCTTCTCAGTGAGCTTCTTTTCAACATGTCATAATTGCTTTTCCATCTCTTGTTAGTGGTACACGATATGGAAAACAAATAGAGGGAAATGATGCACATTCAATAAGTAGCTACCAGATTACGCACCTGGGACATGATGACACGATACCTAGGTAGCATTGGTAGCTGGCTCACTGCGGGGCAGTGGTGGGGTAGCTAAGGAAGCCTCGTATCACAATCCTCGACGATGCGGCCACCTCCGATGCTTGGTAGCAGGCGACCTCGGTCATGGTTGGCGCACACGCTGGTACACATCATTTGGGCTGCTTCACATTGCGCAAAGCCCCTGCTTGCACTCTATTTGTTTAGAAATCCTTCAATCCCTAGTAGAAATGAATGCTCCCCCAACTGACGGCCTCACGCCTGCACAGGTCACCTTTTTTCGTGAGAATGGATACCTTCTGATACCCGACGCGCTGTCCCCAGAGACAGTGAAGGAACTACTCGCGGAAATAAACACAATGCTCAATGACTTTTCTTTGGATGATCATCCAATGACCAAGTTCTCAACTGGTGGCGAGGATGGTGCAGATCATGTTGGTGACAAGTACTTCCTTGAGTCTGGAGATCAAGTACGGTTTTTCTTTGAAGAAGGTATGTTGCGACTGTGGTACGCGAGAAGCAAGCTGTCTCATAATGCGATAGACGCCTTCGACCAATCCGGCGCTCTCACCAAGCCAAAGCATCGTGCCATCAACAAGATTGGCCACTACTTGCACGAGCTATCTCCGTCCTTTCGACGCATCTCGCTCTCGGAGCGCAATGCCGCCATTGCACGCTCGCTTTCGTTCCGCGACCCGCGTGTCCTACAATCCATGGTCATCTGTAAGCAGCCTGAAATCGGCGGGGCAGTACCAGCACATCAAGACAGCACGTTTTTGTATACAAATCCGCCGAGTGCAGTGGGCTATTGGTATGCGCTCGAAGATGCGACAGCAGAGAATGGATGTTTGAGTTTCGCCGCTGGCAGTCACAAGCGCGCAGCCATCGAGAAGCGGTTTGTCCGAACTGGGGAAAGGGGGTCAGAAGGAACGGGCTTCGTTGACAATGAGGGTGCGCGATTCCCCAAAGACCTGCAAGGCGGCATCCATGGGTCCGAGAAGAAGTATGAGTTGGTGGAGAGGGAGGAGCGATACGATATGGGCGAAGTCAATGCTGGCACTCTGGTCTTGATCCACGGTAACATCCTACACAAGAGCGAGAAAAACAGGAGCGAGAAAAGCCGGAATATCTATACCTTCCACGTTATCGAGGGCAATGAAGAGTATGATGAGAGGAACTGGCTGCAACCACCCAGCCAAGGTTTTTCGCGCCTGTACCAGGCGCATCATGCCGAGACAGCGGGGGAGTCGAATCGATTAGGGCGAGACTGGTGACGACGTTGGGACAGGTAAGTTGGTTGGACTACGACTTGCTCTGCACGCACAGGGCGATTCCCCCAAGCACAAAACCCATGCCTATCCAGGTGTCTAGCTCTTGTCAGTCACAAGCTGCGATTAGCGAGCATCACGCCCTACCTCTACTTATAACCTTCTTCTCTGCCCACCACTCTCCCAACACGGTGAACAAGAATGCCAACGAGTTTGTGATGGGCACAGTCAAGCTCAACTCGGCCTTGCCGATCAGTATGAAGAACCAGATGCTCCCAGTGACGTTTAGCAATAGTGGCACTGCATATGCCGGGCGCGACAAGACCCCAATGACGGCGTACCATATGCCGAGTGTCTTCTTCGCCACCCAAGACTGGTTGGCATCACTCAAGGCCGGTCGTTGCGGGGGAGTGTAGTTCCTATGTGGTCAGCCCAGCCCAGCCTGCAACAGGTCAAAACACCAACATGGCGGCTCTCCTCATAAATGGCGTGGTGAGGCCCCAGCAGGCCCCGACCACGAGAAACCCCAGCACCCAGCGCAGGATGGACGGTTGCGGCTCGTTGACCGTTGGCGCGTCTGGATCCATTTTTCACGGCCAATAGCAACTCCAATTGGCCAGCGTGGATGTGTCAAAATGCTCGCTGGTGGTGCAGTGAGGTGCCACGGTCTGATTCATCGTTGCTCGAGGCACGCCACAACAGAAAGTCTGCGTCCGTGCGCTTAACACCAAGCGACAACTACCAACCTTCTCTTTTCCTTCACATGGCTCGTACCACACATCATGTGCCCGGTCTTCGCCTGCTATCTCGCTTTTCAGCTTTATTGATTCGATGTTCGGACCGTCCAACCGTGCTGCTACTTCACTAGAGCCGCATCTTGTCGAACCATCTTGAGGTACCATACGCCCTCGGTCCAGCAAAGCACATTCCTGTCCCAAGCCCAAAATTGATGCCGTCGGCAAGCTACCAAGCATGCACATGAATTTAGTGCACTACACCAAATCTAAACTCCTTCCGTCCATGACACCTCGCAAGGCTCTAACCTTCGACTAACGTTCAACACAGCACTAACGGCTACTCCCGATGTCCACTCACCACAGCTCAATACCCAGCTTCTTGATGAAACCTATTACTGGGTACGCAGCTACAACCCGATTCCTGTCCTTGGAAATCTCCAACTCGCCCTTCAGCCAAATCAAGCATCTTCCTCGTCATACGTAGATTGAGTCGCCTCCTCGTAATTCCCCATGAGCCACTGATGCCTTTCGTTTACTAGCCCCACCAATTACGGTTCAGCCGCCAAGCTCTTATGGTGGCCTGAAAGCCATCTCTCCATTTCTGCTCGGAGTTAATAGGGCCACTGAAGCTGTAACGCTGATATGAATGCTTTCAACCCTTCATGAGATTACTGATATCATGGGTTATAGAGTTGTACCCAAGGAGGGTGCGAAATTACCGGCCAAGGCATGGCACCTACCCTTAGATAGGGCTGCCTAATGCTATGGAAAATACACCAAGTAGTGACCCAAAGCCATGGCGGTGCGTGGGGTGGCGCCAGCCTGTGAAACTTGACCAATATCCCGCAAACGGATACTAAAGCCTGCAGCTACCGGGCCCTTTGTTTAGCTGGACCCTAATTTATGGCTATTGTGACTGGTCTTTCCTATCGGGGAACTGGAGCAGTAGCTCGCTTGATCAAAAACTCGATAAGAAAGCTGTCTTATACTCATGCGCTGAGCGTACCTGATCTGGTCCCCCCTGTACGAAACATGGCAGCACCGACGGGTATTCGCGGCGAGGAGCGGCTTGATCTGCCACGGCCACTGACTACAAAATACCCGCGTGTCAATGACATGGACTCACGTCACCTCGATATCCTTTCGACCTGGTCTCTGGTCCATAAAAACGAAATGTGCGGTGCGACAGACCACTGCAATTAGTTGGGCGACACTGTCTACAAGCTGATATTGACGAGCACCTTTCATCCACTCTCTTGGGTCTTCCAACACTACTTTCCACTGTTTCTTTCATGAACAGAGGATTCCGGCCAGGCCTATCTTTTCCCCTGAGTCAAGTATCTCAAAAGTGGAAGAGCTCTACTTGCGGTATATGTGGCAACCACATTCCAGGTACTTGGGAGTGAAAGTAGCAGGTTCCGTTGGTCATTGCTATGTGCTTGTGTCATGAGACAACGTCGTCAAAACGGTTCCCGGATATCATTTGTGATGGCGCGCCCCGTCAGGCAAAATCAGTGGTAAATTCCGCGCCAGCAACGGCATCATTCTCCGTAAGTTCAATCTTAGTACTAGAGTACGCCTCCGAGGACATGGTATCTATAACACTACCAAAAAAGAAAGTCAAGGTGTAGCAGGTATCCGTAGCTCGGTAAGGCCCATAAGAATGTAACCCAGCGTTCGGCATGTGGCTGCACCCGGTATGTGCCAACCCCTGCGTAGGCTGGCTACGAATTGCCCAACCACTCCAGATGCCTAGCACCTGACTTTTGACTCTTTTGGGTGATGTCGACGCCTCAAAATTTCCTGAAACAAAAGGGTGCTGGCTTAGATCACCCCCCATTCCGCCCTGATTCGCTAATTCGCTAAGAATAGTTCAATATATCCTGGAACGTACTCATCGACGAAGAGGCTGGTACAGGAACTTTTCCAGCCGGTGCCGCTAATTCGGCAAATATATATTTAGTATAGGCAGGCTTGTTTAGCACATTAGGATTCCGCATCATTGGGACGGTATTCTTCACGCTGCCTCTTGCAGACCCACAAAAACGCACCACCTACCGCCAACTACACATTTAACCGCGTTACATCCATTCCCACCTTAGTTGCGCTGAAGAAAATCTACAGTACCGACTTTTTAGCGGCCTAATCCATAGGTACGTGAAGGACACTGTATGGCCTCTTTACCACCACCAATGCAGCCTTTTGGTGGCAAAGAGATAGAGATTGTCGACCTAGATCAACTCTTTGAGGAATATGTTGAGACAGACGTGCTTGGGCAGTGCAGTGACTCCACAGGCGACCGATCCAGCCCCGATGATCATGCACATCTCTTTGAGCTCCCGTTGACGAATAAGAGCGCTGTGCCTGCGGCCTCGCCTAGACTAGATTGGGACGCAGACATAGCTTGGCAGAAGGCTCCCCAGGAGAATGAACAAAACCCAGCCTCGAGCATGTCTAAAGATTCCTCTTCTCTCTCATTTTACGGCGGCCTGAAAGGGAAGGACTTCTCAAAATCGTTGCTCGACTTTGCCGATCTTTTTGAAGCTGAGCAGAATCGATTGCGTTCTGTGTCTCAGCCTTGCACACCACGTCTTCAAGCCTCCAAGCCGATCAAGAAAGCCACATCGTTTCATAATCAAACAATCTGTCGCGGAGTTGTTGGAAAATCAGCTAGAAAGAGTCCGGCAGCTACTTTCACCAAGATGATGCAACCTTCCTTCTACCGAACACCCATCGCAGATATCTGGACACGCAAAATAGACACCACATCAGACTCCTTCGGTCTACGAGTTTCAACAGATGAGATAACATCGCCTCCCTCAAACTCTAAATTCACGCAGCGCGAGGGCAACAGCAACAGTTTTTTCTCGTTGCAGGACCATCAGCAGCAGCAGCGTTACGCCGAGGAACCGTCACCGCTAGCCAGCCCCATCACCGACCACACGGGCATGAACAACTTTGCAAACTATCAAATAACTCCACAAGGATCGCCCGCAACTGGCATTTCCAACAGCAATCCCAACAATGATCCCTTCAGTGACAACATGAGCCTGACGTTCGGCTCATCATCAGTTTCAAGTGCGGCTCTGTCAGCCTTGCAGACCCCGCCCTCATCACTGCGGATATCAATGACAACGTGGGGCCCTGACACGTCGTCGCCTGGGCTAGATTTTCATGATTTTTCAACCTCACCGGATTTTGCTGGGACCAGGACATCAGGTTGGTGGGATGACGATTCATCCCAGCCTTGTTCCACCGGCGTCGCAACGCCATATCGCGAGTCGATTTCATCGCAACCAGCGAGTCAGAGCAACTTGGTTTTTGGCGACGCGACAATGGAGGGACTGGGGATCAGTTGTGACACGAATTCATTCGTTGGCGATTTGGGAGTTGGGGGGCTAGGGATCAATGCTGGCGATGATATGAATGGAGGACAGCAACAACAGCAACAACAACACCCGGTTTCGGCGCTACCCTCCACTTCGTTCGATACCCCCGACTACGGTCACCCTCAGCACATGTACTCCGCGCCACCTTCTCACCACATCGTTCCCATTGGCCATCGCCCGACATCTCGAACACCCTCCCCATCTCAACCTTATTTCCACCGCCGTCGTCCTTCACCGCATGCCGCTGCCGCCCGTCATCGACACAGTACACACTCGGCGCCCCGACCTGAACGTCGCAAGTCTAGCACTGGATCTAGCGTTGCGTTATCGCGCCAAAACTCAAGTGTGAACGTGGGTTTTGTGAATTTCACGCCGCACGATTCGCGCAAGATCTTGACTGGCGTGGCACCTAGTGGGTCGAGTAAGACCAAGGCGAGGAGGGAGAAAGAGGCAGCTGAGAAGAGGAAAAAGTTGAGCCAAGCGGCAGTCAAGGCGGTCATGGAGGCGGGTGGAGATGTGGATAGTTTGAGGAGGTTGGAACGAGAGGGGTTGCTTGTTCTTGAAAGTTGACGGTGCCTTGTTATTCTGGTGTTGGCTACGGCCATATTTTTTGTGGGGAATTGTACTATTTAATATGGGCACCGATGCTGGGCTGCGCTGGGACTGGCGGTGTAATACGTGTATAGCACGATGAGATAGCATTGGATATCGAGTGAATCTATTCCCTCTACTCCACCTAGGCTTTGCACACCGCGTGATTTGTGGTCTCCGGAGGCATCAGGTCTGGCTGGCTGACTGAATTTTGGACGTTTGTTTCTGGTGCACAAGGACAGTGCCCGTTCGGGGATGGCCATCAAAGGGTGACGCTCTTTGTTCTCTGCTTCGTGTTTGATGCGGCAATGAGTCTTTCAACTGTCAACCTCCGGCTTCTTCATCCAATCTACTCAGCACAGCCTCGACAACGCCCTTGGCACCAATGCCCCTGTCGATGGCACTGGCCTCGCCCATACTCTTCTCTTCAGCGTCGAGTTCCAGAGCGCCATCGTAGACATTGACAATGGCATCCTCGTCGACGCGCCTTCCACAGCTGACCAGTCCCTTGATCAAGGTGCTCACCCTTGTTATTTCACGCATCACGGCCGGGGTAACGTCGTCATTCTGGCTGGAGTAGAGCGTCTCACCCACGCCCTCATCCAGTCGGTTGATGCCGATATCGGTGGCAGAGGCGGCAGGGCTGGTGTGCTTGGAGATGAAGATGTATCCATTGACACCCAGCACGACGTCAATCTCGCCGGCGGCGGTGTTGAGGGTGAAGGCCTGCCGACGGCTCCTGACCACGCCGCCCCGTCTGGAGGAGAGGCCGCCGCCGGCGCCAGTCAGGCTGGTGAAGAGGCCGTTGCGCAGCTTGCCGTACTTGAGCGAGCGCGTGTGCAGCGAGGCCGTGTTGTCCTGGTGGAGGGCCTGGACCTCGGCGACGAGCAGGTCGCCCTCGGAGAAGAAGGTGCGGATGTTGAGCTCGTCGACGGCGGTGCGGCGGCGCAGGATGCCGCCGGGCAGGTTGATGCTGCTCAGCGGCAGGCTGGCCAGCATGGGCGCGGCAATGTCGACGCTCCACTTCTTGGTCTGCACGCTGACGATGCGGCCGACAACGAGGTCGCCGATTTCGGGCTGGTAGCGGGCGCGCAGCGCCCGGACGGACAGCAGCTTGTTGGTCTTGTGCATGTGCCCGGCCACCGTCGAGATGATGGTGGTTGCGCCCGCGGGCACGTAGGTGCCGTGGCCGCGCATCCACTGCGGGTCGTCGGTGATGTGCTCGCCCGGTGTGACCATGGAATTGGGCATGGACGCGCTCTCGTCTGCCTCGGAGTCGCTCTCGGCGGCAGCATCGCCGCGCGGCGGGTACGGTGCGCTGGGTGGGAGGATGGAGACGCCCATGTTGGCCGTGGTGTTGGGGTTGAGAAAATTATGAGCCCTCGCAGTGTCTGCAGTCGCGTCCGACGTCATCACCAACACCAACACCACGCCCCATCTCAACCACATCCCTCTCGCCATCCCTGTCTGGTCATGTCCCACTTCAACGAGCCCTTCATCTCTTCCCTCGACTCGGCATCCCCAGCCAATGCCCAAGACGACCCCAGCTACTACTCTCGCTACCCGCGCTCCCTCCTCACCACTGCAACCCCTGCCGCCTTCATCACTGGCACTGGCGCCGCCATTTTCGACTCTCTGGCCCCGCTTCTCCAGAGCACCAATCATGAACTCATCCTCGTGACCTGCTTCTGGGCCCGCTCCGCCTCGCTCAACGCACTGGCTCGCGTCTTGCGCCACTTGTCGGAAAAGGCCATCCATCGCGGTACTGATAAGATACGCGTGCGTTTGTGCTTCTCCTCCCTTTCCCTACCCCAGAAACTATTCCACAAACAGTCCTGCGCCGGCCAATCCTACCCCTCAGAGGTCTGGGTAAACAAGTTGGGTCTTCCTCACCCCAATGAGCTGGGCGGCTTAGATTTGAAAGTCAAGAGCATCTTCATCTTGCCCTTCAGTGTCATGCATCCAAAGTTCATTGTCATTGATCGTACAAACGTTGTCCTACCAAGCTGCAATATCAGCTGGGAGGAATGGTTCGAGGGCGCTGTGACAATGAGCGGCCCAGTCGTAGATCAATTCTTGAAATTCTACTCCAATTTCTGGGAACGAAAGCAGGACGTTCAACCAGCCGCATGGGTCACAGAGCAGCTTGCAGCCACCAATTCCAACAGCGTGCTTCTTGATATCCATTCTACTTCTGCCCTTGCCTCCCTCAAATCCGTTTGCCAACTCTCCACTTCCAACATCAATACTATATTTCTGCCTAGCCCACACCGGCGTAATCCACATCTAAGTCCTTTTACAGCCACGGACGACGTTCTTGCGCCACCAACGCCATTGAACACATTTATGCTGACGCTCTTCGCCAAAGCGGAGCGTAGTATACGAATCCAAACACCAAATGTCACTGCTCCTCCAGTGCTCTCTGCTCTTATGGCAGCACTTGCTCGCGGTGTCAATGTTCAGATACTGACATCGGAACGCCTCATGATTCTGGAGCAACTAGTAACCGCAGGAACCACCACCTCACGATGCATTAGGAAACTAATCAAGCGTTACAAAGCCCTTGTATCCACTAGCATGCGTCACTCTATAAGCGACGAAGAAGCCGCCATCACACCTTTCAACCCAGGCCACCTGCATATATCTTACTTCGAACCCCTTGGTGGGCCAAAGCAAAGGGGATCAGAGAGTGGCGAGCCGCAACAAAGCCATCTCAAACTAACCATCGTAGATGACGAGGTGGTCGTGCTAGGGTCTGGTAATCTTGATCGAGCAAGCTGGTTCACAAGTCAAGAGCTGGGTGTTGCATTCATCAGCAAAGATATGGCGAGCAAAGTCATCACTGCAGTAGATGAAGTTATGCTAGGGAGAACTAGACTAATGTTTGGCAGCGAGCAGAGTTGATGAGATCAGGCTTATTATTGAACACACCGTGCTCTGTTGTCCACGGGCTCTCAAGCCACTAGTCGCGGATCCAATATTCGCAAGTACCATGAATGTTTAATATCCATGATGCAAGTTAAACGGGTTTCGTTTTGAAATGGTCCACCTTTTTTGAACTGTCAAGTAAACAGCCACCAAGCCCACTGGTTTGTTCAGTTCCCGAAAACAACCTTACCTCGAGACATTGAATATACCCATCCACTTAGGCGCTGTCCATCCACATTGATTTATGAATATAAGAAATAGCAGTTCTATCGTTTTACAATATGCGAATGCGTCCACATTGTGTTGATCTCTACCAATCTCTTTCCAGAGCCTACACTCCCGCCTTGATTCCTAAGAGATAGAGATAAAGTAAATGATACTAAATAAAGTATACATTCAAGCTGAACTAACCGTGTTTTATTATCGCGTAAAGAAAGATGCAGTAGTGTTATTAGGCGTAAGATCTCAGTAACGTTCTCATAGCCGCCCTACCTCCTTCTCCTCCTTCCTTACATTCCGGACTGGTATCCGCCTAGTTATTGCAGTCCAGCCGGAGGCGCCAACCTCAATTACAACAAACTAGAAATTGGAACCCTTCAATTAGCAGAGTTATAACTCGAAATCTGTATAAAGGATATCAAAAGCTCTTTTTATTTAAACACGATCCTTCCCTTTACGTCGTCCGTTACAGCCTCTCTCAGTTCCTCTATTAGAGCGAGCGCCTAACTTAGGAGTGTCAGACGCCGAATAAATCTATTACAGTTAGTAATACTGTCACAGATATATATAAGCAACCTACCAGCCTTCTTCGCCTAAGTAAAGCATTATTCTTCGAGCCCTATAGTTGTACTAATATTGTAGCAACCCACGTAGTCCATGTCCGTCAACAATAAACGGGCACCTCTTGACTAGAAACAATTTATCGAAGTACCTATAGGCAGAGCCATCTCTAAAACTAAAAAGATTGGGACAAGATTTATAGTATCGTAGAGGAAAGAAGCCTAAGCAAAGGCACTACCGCGATTGGCAGTATAGGACACTACTAGTATTTTCTCCCGTAACATCGCTTCCGAGGATACAACAAACGCTTTGCTAGATAGCCAGATTATAGAAGGATTACCCCTGGTCACAGCAATATAAATAAACTTTTAACCAGGGCAAGATGGAATGACCTAATCATCTTATCCTGCGGCTCTGAAACAGCTATTAAATAGCCACCCTATCACTAAGAAGTAGTGGTGAGTATATAACGAAATAAGCTACAATACTATACGGTACCCTTACTTTACTTAATGTAAATAGCAAAGCTACAGCAAGCGCTCGTTAAGACTCAAATCCAGTATTTTTATCTTCGTCTCATGTAAATTCCAATATTCTAGCCTTTGCAACAAGATTACTACAGAGCCTAGCTTATTCATCTCTTCAAAGTTGGCAACATTGCACGTTCATTGTCGCGCAGAAGGCATGTGCTAGATCCTCACTTAGGTGCTGTACTGGTCTTCGGCTTGACTTAGGTGCCTATACAGGCTTTCTTCTTAGTACTTACCTTATGCTCACGCTATCTAGTGACAAAAAAAATATACACTTTTCTGATAACCAAAGCAAGTTCTCAGACTACGAAGTTATTGACTATGGCGCTTTGAAAATTAGAAGCTAAAGTTAAGGGCATAGTAAGAGATCTTGATATTCTTTACACATTACTAAGATATAATTTTATTTAAAAAAAAAATATTGATGCAGATATAGATTCTCGAAGAGGGGAGCTGATTAAGTCATTAGAAAAGTTATCCGAGGCGTTGATCCACAATAACAAGGTAGTGATCAAAGGTTGAATAGGGCTCTCTATAACAACTAGTTAAATTCTCCAGGATTTAGAAAAAGCAAGGCCGAACCTCGATAATTGAACTTAGTGATCTGAACTAGAGGACTCCGTTTAATTTCATAAGTCCACGTTGAATGCAAGGCGAATTTCTTTTAGAACTTTCCAGCAATAAAACATAATCCCTTAAAAGAGAACCTCTTCGAGATGTTTCAACTAAAATAGCCAGTACTTTATCCTAGTCAAATCAGGTAACAGCGAACTATGCTAGAGATAATGCGAAACTTGCTGCGATCGATAAATTGACGCCTAAGAAAGATACAACTTCTAAAATTCGGGGGATGCGATATATAGATATTCGGGAACTCAACCTATAAATAAATCAAGCTATATACTTCAGTATAATTCTATATGTGTTTGGTTCTAGATAGAATTTCCTAAAGAAATTTAAAATACGAGGACTAGTATAAGTAAATTCATAACGTATTAGTCCCTGACTATATTTTTCAATACTACCAATGGAATTGAAGTAGATATCGCACAGGTAGCTTAGCTGAGTATATCAATCGACTGTCAGTTTACTCTACTTTTAGCTTCACTCTTGAACAATTTTGATCGCAGCTATCGCTTTGCAACCGTTTTTATCCCCGGCGTTTCTGTTTTTCCAAGTATTCCTATTCTAGCAGACTCTTATAGTCTAGGCCAAAGAGTTGCAGCTTGACACATGCTAGTGATAGATGTATATGCATCCATACAATTTGTGTGCTGTTCAGAACGAAGCGTAAAGCGCTCCAGGCTGTGCTAGAGAGAACCATTGCTCCGCTAGGTTCTACGATTGAGTGGTGAGACTCTTTGTATGGTGAAAATCAGAAATAGCTTCACTTCTAGAGAGAGATTATAACGAGATGGATAGACTTTTAAGATTAATATAGTATTCATATTATACAGTATTGACACAGTGTTAAGATTAGGTAATGATAGGCATATTCGAGTGACGAGATGTTGAAAGCTCTTGGTGAGCGTCAGATAGCTAGGAGGTGTAACTCGAGAACACGTATACACAATCACCCTCCCCCAGTCTTCTTCTGAGTCTATTATAAGAGGGGAGAGGCAGAGAGTTATTCCTGTTACTGCTTTGGGTATGGATGCGGATACCGACGACTTTTCTTAGCCAATAGCATCGGACGCGGCGCGGCAGACGCCTCGTCTAGCATCTTAACTTCTTGAGCCTGAGGATGAAAGTGTGCTCCCGCCTCGTATCGGTGACACGGCGAGGTATTGGGCAAGAATTTACGCTGCGGTGCTTCTGCGAGTATCATGGAACATGGCTTGGAAAGCGACAGAATTGTAGCATAAGCGAAGAGACGGGCACAGGCAAGTTTCCGTGGAGAAAGGAGGAGGGTAGTGATTAGGAATCCGACTAGTTCGACCCAACCATGTCTTGATGAAAGTAACGCCCTGGCCATGCATCGTGATAATACAAATCTTGATATCCTATTTTACACCATGCACCGGTTGTTTACTTGACTTCTTTGTCTAGCAACTCCTTGGCCTCGTTCACTTTTGTGGCAATGTAGGGAGAGCCACCGCGATCAGGGTGGTTTAACAACATTAATGAGCGGTGCTTCTTACGCAGGAGCTCCTTGGTAATTCCACGTTCACTAGTATGAGTTAGTGAAAATTTGGCATTGGTAGGGCATGACGACAAACGTACGGCATCTCGAGTATGAGCGCGGCTTCTCTTCGTGTCATTTTGGGCTCAAAGCCGCCTTTGTAAAAGCTTCGTCCCAGGGGACCAGCCCCGCCGCCAGATCGCCGCAGAGCAACAAGTGCAGCGCGACCCTGTAAGTGTTTCAGTTAGCATGCTGCCAGTAGCCGATGGATGCTGTGGAGACGTGCGAAGAAGGCTCCTGCGCCTATGCCCACCACCCAGACCCAGGCCGACATGGCGTTGGTCTCCTGTGGCAGCTATGGATCGTTTTGTGGCTGTGGTTTGGCCGTGAATGTTGTGGGCGAGTATGCGAGCGCGGCGAGCCTGCTATGTAGAGTATGCGGCAGGGAAATTGATATTGAAGAAATCGAACATGTTGCAGCCAGAAAGAGCCATGATGCGGGAAGCCGCGGTCGGGTCGGGCTGTGATTGGCCACGAACTCTTGGCAAACCAGGGCCCACCAAGATTTTCCGAGTGCCGCCACGACCCAGCATCGCCATCACCACCGCTGTCACTACTCTCACCACTCTCACCACCACCGCCACCTCCGCCCGGCAATATGAGGATTGAGACGTGCTACTTCTGCTCCTCGCCGGTTTATCCGTCTAAAGGCATCACTTTCGGTACGCCCCGGCCGAACCCCCATAGCGCGAGTGCCGCCAAGCTAATTTCTTCTCGTCTACAGTGCGCAACGATGCAAAGGCGTTTCGCTTCTGCAAATCCAAATGCCACAAGAACTTCAAGATGAAGCGCAATCCACGAAAACTCGCCTGGACCAAATCCTTCCGTCGCGCCCACGGCAAGGAAATGACTGTCGACAGCACTCTCACTTTTGCCCAACGTCGCAACGTCCCCGTGCGTTACAACCGCGACCTCGTCCAGACGACCCTCAAGGCCATGTCACGTGTCTCGGAAATAAGAGCAAGGCGAGAACGCGCCTTCTATAAGGCTCGTATGCGCGGTAACAAGACCAGGCAGCGGGAAGAGGATCGGAAACTGGTCGAGGAAAATCAGCACCTGCTGCCGCCGAGCGAGAGATATGCCAAGGAAGAGCTGGAGCAAGAGGATGTAGTAGACGTGCAAAAGGTCAAGGAGAAGGTAGCCAAGCGGAGGAAGGAAATTGACATGGACGAGAGCGAGCTGGAGAGTGAAGTTGAGGAGACACTGCCCAAGCTGAAGAGCAAGAGGAAGCTGAGGATGAAGGTTGGGGGCGGCGCGGAGGCTATGGACGTGGACGAGTGACATGGATGCACGTGATTGGATTTGGCGTTACGGCGCAACGGTACAGGCTGCTTGTTCCATAATAGACTCTACAACCTCGCCCCATCCACTACCTTGATCACGAAACCCAACCTCGGAAAATGTAGCCTGACATCCACCTCAGCCTTCTCATTGGGGGTAATTACAACCTCCTCGACCCCAATCTTCACTAGCGTGCCCACGGTTACATTCTCTCTGCCTGTGTCATCTGGCCCGATACTCACACTCGCCCCTTTTACTAAATCTCTCTGTGCATCTAGACTGGCATGCTGTTCCACCGCTGTGGGAACCAAAAGTGCATCCTCGCCCACTAGCGCCGTGTCACGCAACCTGTTGATCCATGTAGTGTCCTCAGGTGCCACAACTGTCTCCTGGTTCGACAAAGTGGATATATGCTCCTCGAAAGCATGGAACCACTTCCACAATCCTGGATATCGTTCCTTGTTAAACACCTTTCCCACCACATCCTGCCCTCCATCCTCCGTCCCACCCCCACTTAAATTGTATATTCCACGCCCAGCCGCAATGTCGATGACCCACCGCAACTGGTAGAATAAACTAATATCCGCTAGCGAAGGTGCCTTGGTTGGAATCGCCCATGTGCCCGAGCGAAATGTGGGCTCGAGAAACGAAAGATGGGTATCTAGGGCCGCGAGATTTTGCGGGATTTTGGCGCCAAGTTTGGCTGCGTCAAGCGTGTGGCCGATAAGTTGGGAGCGGTCAGCACCAAAAGGGGATGACCACACGGATGAGGGGATGAGTCCTGTTGTTGTTCTGAAAAAGGACTTCTATGGGGAGAACGGGATGTGTTAGCTGGCTCACACTTCACATTGCAAGTATGTTAGTGGGCAACTCACGTCAGTCCAAAAGCTTGCAAATCCTCTGACGAGACCTTTATATGTCCATTCGTCCACTCCTTCGAACGGCGGATACACAGTCCCCCAGCCCTGACTAGGGGGAAAGAAGTGCTCCAACGCTTCGATGATGAGAGACGTGTCGCAGTAGATTTCACGTCCAATGGCGAGGACAGGGATTTTGCGGTAGTGAAGGGCAAATGTCGAAGTTAAAACGGGGCGTGGGAGCATGGACGGGACAGTAACGTAGGCTGAGTTTGATTAGATGACTGTACGCACGCAATGGCTATCATATGTATGAAATGGAAGAGCATGGCTAACGTGCCTATTCTTCACCATGTCTGACACAACAAGGAGAGAAACAATCTGCCGATAAGGCTCCCAAGTATGATAAAGGGCTTGGGAGATGAGTAACAATTATGAAGAGATTGGTGCATCGACCATTTACAAACTTACAAAATGGAATCTGCTTGATCCTCAAAGCCAGCCTGACCTTATTTGTAAACGCACTCGCTGAATTCGTCAGTTTTCACAATCAATACTACTAGTTTCAACCAGTTTGCTCACAGTCATATCCGAACAGTATCACCGTTGGATGCTGTATTGGCGGCATGGTGGTATATAATCTGTGAAGTCTTGTGCATACAACCAAGTGGGCCTCCGTGGATTCAACAGCCTGCAAGACCGTATTTATACTGAGGTAAGCAATCCTCGATGTAATTTCAAAAAGTCGCGCAAATGGGTCGATTGAACGTATGATTCGCGCCATGGATTTACCCCGCGCTCCGAGTGAATACCGAGCCTCGGCTCGGTGTTAGGCTGCAACCAGGCATGGAATTATGGATAGTGACCAATGAGGTCAACCGTAGAGTTATTACACGTGATATAACATATTTGCATAACGGCTAGGCGGTCTCATTACGATTAAGTCGGACTCCTCTTTCGAACAATTGCTCTAGCCATCCTGCAAACTCTTCTCTCATCTCCGCTGGTATTACATGTCCTTGCCCCTTGACGAAATGTTTCTCCACCTCACCTTCTTGCCACACATCTTCTTCATCCTCCAAACCAAGCCAGTTTTCCTTTCCAGTCTTACCTTGGCCCATCTCCAGCCCTCTCCAAAGAACCACGCCGTGCGGAAAGGTGATCATCCGATCCTGCGTACCATGTACCACCATGATCCTCTGCTTGCCTACAGTCTTGGCAATTTTCTGTAACTGTTCAGGAGACTTGTAATGCCACCCTGCGGCAATGGCTTGCAGAATGAAACCAGCTTTCTGGAAGTATTCCGGTTGTTGGCGCTTCCATAGTTCGTTGGCTGCGAACCGGTCACCGTTTGTGGGAAAAGATTCTTTGACAGGTTTGAGGGAGTCTGGGGAGTCTAGCCATGTATTTGTGTAGAGATTCCTTTTAACGTTCTCGATTTGCTGGTCTATGGCTTTTGGAACAAAGAGGTTGACTCGATTCCATAGGTTCTCGACAAATCCCTGGAATGATTAGTGACCCTTCTGAAACAGGCTGAAAAAGTCATGAACATGGACAGCCTCGTGTGATGGTGGTTAGATTTGCGTATCTGGTCAATTAAAGTAGGAGCGTCGTGGCGTCTGAAGCGTCGTGGCGTTTCGTTTGCCCCAGTTTTGGGATACTGTATTGGGAGTGACACGACTCTTTCGTTTGAGCTAAACACAGAATAGACTCTTCGGGTGATAGGGTAAATGCACTATAGACCTACCGTAGTTCGAAAAAGCCCTGCTGCAGTCGACACAAGTGAAAGCGTGCATATGCGCTCGGGTATGAGCGCAGCCTAGTATAATTGTCAGCTCTAGGCTACAGCCATACCGCCAATAGGTGGTGAGTATATAGATCCACGCTGGGATCATCCGGCAGAGTGCCGAGCATGCGCGACTTGTAGTGGGAGCGGGAAGATCTGCGGGGACAGGGCGGGGCGGAGCGGAACTCTCGTAGCCGGCGAAATTACAGGATGTTGCTTGTTGCAAGAAGTTCGTGGTGCATGTTTGAGATCCTTGGCGGGTAAGAATGGTCGACTGGTCGACCGGATGGTGTAGCATCCGAGATGCCGCAAACGAAGATCAACTCTAAGAGGAGAGCAAGCATTGTATCTTGCCTGCCACAGAGAGGATCCCGGAGATTTGAAGGGACTTACCATCTCTTGTGCGATCATGCCTCCCATACTTATGCCAATTACATGTAACTCTCGCGTACCTGTCCACCCTAGGTGGTCGGCAAGTTCGATTACGTCTTTGGCCATCTCAGACGTGGAGTACCGCGACCGGGGTTTGTCCGAGTCGCCAATACCACGATTATCAATCACCAGGGACGAGTATTGGCTTCCTTTTGTGTGGGCAAAATCCTGGGTTTGGCGCTGCCATGCATACTTCATCCCACCAAGACCCATGAGCCACTTGACTGTGTTAGTATAGAGGACAAGGTAGACCAGGATGCATTGTGAGGGGTGGATAGGTATAGCACAAGAATAAGCTTTGCTATTCAGGAACATGAGACGTAGGGATGCGGTGTTGTGAGACGGTCCATGCGGCTGAAACAAAACGTGCGAGGCGCCGCTACCAAGAGATGGGCGCAGGCTCAGGCCCATAAAGTGGCTAGAATGGGGTGTATGACAAATGATGCTGCAGAGGGTGCCTAATTTGGGATGGAGGCATGTTGCAACTATGGATACCAAATATAGAGCATCAAACTCACCACCAGGTGCTGGTCTCCGGAGCCATGGATCTCGTAGGCGATATTGATGGGGCCACCGCGCCCATGGGCAACGGCAGCCTTGGCTTTCTTCTCAGGTTGCAGGTCCCAGACGGTATGGCTGTATTCTGGGTGTGCGAGGAGCTGGTCCGACGTCATAGGCGCCATGGTGGGGGTGAGGGATGGATGGTCCGAGCTAATCCGGGCATCCAAGGTGGGAGGGCGATGCAGTGTATTTTGGGTGGATGGCAGGATAGCTACTTATATCTGCTGGCCAAGGCGAAGGAGGGCGCTTAGGAGGTGGCCATAACGATTAGGCCCAAGGTGAGGTCCATATAGGGTTGGTGGCTAGCTCAAGCCGCGTAGCGTACTTCTCATCATCCCACCGTGCATTCGGACATTGGTAATAGCTACTTATCTACTATTATTTATCAGCGTGCCTGCCCGTCAGGCCAACGCCATCACATCACTGGCCACAAACATCGACGGCTGGCGGGCTGGAAAAGAGTGTCAAGACTCAGACCATCTCAAACGACTGCACACTCAGTGCTCCTGCACCACCAACTCTCCAAACAAGCTTTCTGCCGCAATTCGACCGTGTGTGGTCGACTGCGGCCTGCTAGTCTGCGACAGCCGTACCAAGCTCCCTGTCGCCATCCTGCTCGGCAGCGTTTCATCGCCAGGCACTAGACCGATTCTCTAGTATAGCATTCGTAGTTCTTCCCCTCCCAAGTCCACACCTTCCTTTGTCCGCTGGATAGCCAGACAGCTCTAAACAAGACGCCGACCTCTCATCCACGGCCTTGTCTTCCCGCCGAGGACGCCATCGCCGACCGCCGTTGATTGCTTCGCCATGAATCCCAACCAGTCTGGCTTCTATGCCGCCGGTCCGCCGCTGATGAATCCACCGCCGCGCATCTTTGGCAGCGGCCAGTTTGATCCCTCGCAAATGCCCCCAGGCCCGATGTTTACCCACGACGACTACGATGACCCGCACGACCAGAGCGATCCCAAGAGACGGCGCATCGCAAGGGTACGCCCCCCCCCCCTCCCCTCTCCCCCGGGCCTGGCGACTGTGGGTGGACACTACTGACAGCCTGCAGGCTTGTGACATGTGCCGGAAGAAGAAGATCAAATGCGACGGCAAGATGCCCTCGTGCACCCACTGCCAAAACTACAAGACGGAATGCATCTTCACCCAGGTCGAAAAGAAGAGACAGCCACCTAAAGGGTAGGTGGTGCCATCGCAATAAATTACGCTACATTGCACGGCTGACGAGGAGCAGCGCCAAGTACATCGAAGGCCTGGAGAACCGTCTGGCGCGCATGGAATCGCTGATGCGTCTGTCGGGCGTGTTGCCCGAGGACGATGATGGCAGCACCGACCTCGCCACGCTGGAGAAGCGGTTGGCGGACCGGGCGGGCCAGTCAGCAACGCCTGGAAACACTGCAGGTGAGGACAGGCGAGCATCTGCCCACACGGCCGCCTCAACAACACATGACACTCCACTGCATCTCGCTCTGCCCAGCCCGCGAAGTGGCACGGCCTCGCCCGAGCCAGAAAAGCAACACAATGGAGAAACTAAGGAAGAAGATGCCCTTGCTGAAATGATGTGCTCCCTCGTGACCAACAACTGTGGTGAAACCAGATACATTGGTCCGTCAAGATCCGCTGCCCTTTGCATCATTCTCCGTTGTACTGACCTTGTGCAGGATCTTCTTCAGGTTTCTCCATCTTCTCCCCAAAGGGTATCCAGTGGGTGAATGAAAAGACGGGTGACCAATCCTTCCGTGACATGATATCGACCGCAGCCGTCGAGGACAACAAATGGATACAGTGGCGCCCCGATGTCTTCCAGGATATTTTTAAAAGACGCGTATACAAGCAACTCCCGGCCAAGCACGAAGCACTCTCGTTGTTGAAGGACTACTTTGAAAACTTCAACTGCATGTTCCCCCTCTTCCACGAACCCACCTTCATGCATCTCGTTGACAAACACTACTCCAAGGACCCATACGAAGGTTCTGGATGGTGGGCTAGTCTCAACGTCGCATTGGCTTTCGCTCATCGCCTGCGTGTCATGAGCAATCTTGTGCCCGCAGACGAGGATGAGAAAGCATGGCAGTATTTGAAGAATGCTATGAGCGTCATGGTTGAGCTAACTATGCGAAACACCGATCTGCTCAGCGTTCAGGCTCTTCTCGGCATCGTAAGTCATTTCGTCGATCAGCACACACCACGTGACTAACCATACTCAGGGCTTGTTCCTGCTAGGGACGCCGAACCCGCAGCCGACATATTTTTTCATTGCAACAGCCATGAGACTCGCCCATAGCATTGGACTACACAAGAAGGGCGCCAACTTTAATCTCAATAGCGCCGAGGTCGAGCAACGAAAGCGTGTCTTCTGGATAGCATATATGCTAGACAAGGAGTGAGTAACTTGATTTTCGTATGTGCCATCACTTACTGACACCTCTTCAGCATCTGCCTGCGTTCGGGGAGACCTCCTATTCAGGACGATGACGACATGAATGTTGAGCTCCCGAGCGAGTACCCCCCAGATAATATAGGGAATATTCCACTCGCAGACGGAAAAGGCACCATGAACCTATTCCGTCAGATGTGTACCTTTGCCATCATCCAGAGTAATGTATACAAGGGACTATATTCAGTAAAGGCAGCCAAGCAGACCGACGGCGAACTTCTCAATACAATTGGCGAACTTGACAGGGAGCTCGAAGAGTGGAAGGATGGGATCCCCCTTGAATTCCGACCAGAACACGATATTAAAGCTTCGCACACACCGCTTATTCTCCAGGTGGCTGTCTTGCATCTGGGCTACTACAATTGTCTCACCACCATCCATCGCATGAGTGTCCATCACGGATACTGGACTAGCCGCCTATCCAATTTTGCTATCCAGGGACTAAACGCTCGACCATTGAACCCAAGGGTTTTCATGTCGGCACAGCTCTGCGTTCAGGCAGCGCGTGCGTCTATACATCTACTAAAATACATTCCCAAAGGGGACTTGTCGTGCGTGTGGCTGATCATCTACTTCCCAGTCACTGCGCTTGTTACTCTTTTCGCAAATATCCTCCAGAATCCACAAGACACCAGATCAAGGTCAGACTTAAAATTGATGAAGCTAGTTGTCAACTTCCTCAATATGTTGAACGACGACCAAGGCAGCGGCAGTGTCAAGCGCATGTGCTCAGTCTGTGCCGAGTTTGAGCGGATTGCAGGAGCTGTACTCGAGAAAGCAGACAGGGAGCACAGCTCACGACGAAAGAGAAAACAAGGCGACAGCGAACAAGATGCACAGATCGAGGCAACAACAGCGGAACTTCTCTCAACTGGCCGCAACTCGCATTCCTCGCCTCCTGCTGCGACTACACCACAAACTAATCCTGCTTCAGAAGGCATGATTTTTAATCCCGACTTCCATGGCTTTAACGAGGTAAGTGTTTCTTCTTACCACATACCAAACCACTAATAACTTGCATAGCCCTTCCCTTTTTCCCCTAACTTTACCCACGCATCGCTTCAAAATAATCCTCAAATCAATCAAAATGCTTACGGGTCACCGTCCATCGCCACCCAAGTGCTTCAACAGCAACCCAGCACGACCAACGTTGATATGAATGGCATCAACAACCTTAACGCCATGGCTATGGGGCAGTTTGATCAAACCTTCAACAACGTGCCGCAAGACCTCTGGAAAATGCCCATGACTCTTGAGTGGGATTGGGCAGATATGACAGGTTATTCCGGATACGAAGATGGTATCAGCATGAATGGTGTTATGCCTGATTTTGGAGACACCGGGCACGGAACGAGTGAATTCAACCAACATAATATGAATGGGGGAAGGTAGCTGGGAGGAATATGAAGAGTGATTAAACAACCAACAAGCGGGTGGCCTGGGTTAGATTTTGGTTGGGGCGCGGTGTTTTGATGAAACAGGTTTACATTCTTCTATCCCAAGGAGGAATCTTGTGATACCATGTGTAAATTATTTTTCTCTTTTCGAGATCTGGGCAATGACATGTACGATATGCATGGATAACGATGGTACGACCGACTCACTTCGACTGCTACAGTATAAGGATTAAATTTGTATTATTTTGCAATCGTAGTGTGGTATTATTTAGACTGAGACAGTTCTTTCAACGCGACTTAGTCAGGTCCTTGATTTTTGAGTGCGGGAGGATTGAAGGAGATTTTCGACCTGTTCACCTATTTCAGACGAAGGCCTACTTCAAGTTTGGGGATGTCCGTACATCATTTCAGGATACCATTCCCCCAATATGCAACATTGTATTGGAAATTACAAAATTCGGTATTCAATAAGTGGTGATAGTCTGGGCGAGATGTAAGGTCTTGCTTCAGGAACTTGCACACGTTCTTCGTATCTAGCTACTCCACTTTGCAAAAGCCCTCTGTTCTCTATAAGAATGAGAGAATAAAATATAGGTACAGGAGTGCTCGTGACTTCTCCGAATATAAAGGGGTTCATCCTCTAACCAAGTAGACTATAAAAAATTGTTCATTGATATAAACATGCCAGGGAGAGAGTGAGCGAACACCTTGATATAAATAGCTCTTGACTTGATGCTTGCAGTTACGGCTAACACTGAAAGCGTATACATAACAGACAATAACTATATGGATGTCATTAAGTCATACTATAAAACAGTTGTGTAGATGATCTGTTCTTTCTACAAGCCTAGTCGCCTCATCCAGGCGATGTATAGCCGTTATGGGAGATTGGAGTGGTGAATTGAAATGTTTTCTGTTGATATATTTTCAATCCGCAAGATAAATAGTAATGGATAAGATGGGAGACGGGTATATGCAATTGTTCATGCAATTGTTCATGCAATTGTTCAAGCTTTTGTTCTTCCCTTCTTGCAATGTCTTAGTGTCAAGGCGCAACGACTTCGACCCAGCCTTCTCTATTCCTCGCCTCGTTTGATCCATCGCCGGCTGTCAGCTCCTTGGCCATGGCATCTTTCGCACCACGACGCATGGCACGCTCGCGAACTGACGATTCCTCCTTTTCACACTCGCGAAGTGACTCAAATACCTCAAGCTCTTCAAACCGGGCATCCTGTAAGTTGAGCTTCTGCCATTGCGGATGCTTTGGACACCGCTTCTTCAGGCAGACTGATTCTTTTGCCTCTGCTTCAACATCCAAACCATGAGCCCCTGGCATTGACGCGATCTGCTCTGGTGAGGGGGTAAGTGTATTGAACTGGAAGGCGGCACGGCCAGGTTTGCTTTTGCGCCAGTGTAGGAATTCGTCCTCTGACCATGATAAACGCGAGTCATAGCCGCAGAATTCCTTCAACTTGACTTTCTCTCGTTCTGCTACACGTCCAGCTTGTTCTTTCGCCATGCTCACAAACTTTTCGCGATCCTTCAAAATCTCGAGTCGATCCTTCAACTGTGATTTCTCATTGTGTAGCGCGTTCAGCCGTTCAGTCTCCCCAGCGGTGAATGCAAAGTCGTCGGCTCCTTCGAACGTCGCACGGTTCGGTGAGGCGGTCTGAGGAGGCGTGAGAACACCAGTGCCTAGGTTTTTGAAAGTTTGAATGTTAGGTGACGCGTCTGTCAGTGCCTTGAGATCTTTCGCACGCAAAATTCCGCCAAGAGGTGTAGGTTCTTCCTCATCGCCTTCGGCTTCATCGCTCTTTCCGCCCTTCTTTTTTGTTTTCTTCGCCTTGTCCTTTGTCCCGTTTGTACCCTTGGCGCCAGCGGTTCGCTGCATTTGTTCGCTCATGAAGAGCGTCCCGCAGGCGTCAGAGCAATACTTACTCTCACGATCCTTGATTAGGCGTGCGGGTTTTCGACAGCCATCTCGGCGACACATGGGCTTCCATGATGTGTGACCCTTGCCATTTTCTTCACACTGGGGACATATGAACCTATCTACTAGCTCCTCGTCTGCCTGTTTCATGTTCACGCAGTCCCCGTGAAACCAGTCGTCGCATCCGCCGTCACAACCAATCATCCACTTATGATTGTCTGGTTTCTTGCATATGCAGTACAGATTGTGGTCTTCTGACGAGTCGCCGTCATCATCTGAAGCATGCACTTGTGACGAGTTGTCAGGTGCCGGCGATGATTCGAGACCCGGCGTGCCAGCTTGCGAACCTTTCTTATTACTTTTGCTTCCGGGAGGTCTCGATGCGCGGGAGGTAGGTGTGAGGGAGCGAGGGTTCGGGTCGTCCGTGTCGAGCTTGCGCTTCTTGGACGGTTTCATGGCTTTGGCGGTTCCTTTTTTCTTCATGGCGGGAATCGAGGATGGCGCAGGACGCTTCTTGGAGGCCGGCACGGGTGCCTTGGAATCAATAGGAGACGGCATACTCTCGGCTACACTTGCTGTCCTCTTGGTGCGAAGGCCCAAGTCGGCCTGTTTAGCGACCTCGAGTGCCTTGAGCGCGTCAGGATCCAAGGTTTCGGCTGTGGCTGAATTCTGGGCTGAAGTACTCGGTGCTGGCACAGGGCCTTGGATGTGTGGCACTGCGGCACCGTCGCGCTGCTGAGCATTGTCCCTACTCGGTTCACTTTCGCTGGAGGCAACAATTTCATCCTGTAGTGCCGCGGACAGGTTCTGAATTGGAGCTAGGACGGGCGCCGGCGACGACCTGGACATGAGTGATTGTCGGCGTTTCCGTTCTTCTGGCGACTGTGAGCCATGGTGATAGTGATCTAGTGTTGGTGAGTGTAGCGCGGGCTGCTCCGTTGGTGGCGACGGCTCAACGGGCGCGTGGTCGCTGCCAAAAGTGCTCAGGCGTCGGGGCGCGCTCGCAAAGGCGGTGGGTGAGGGGAGTTCGCGGGTAGGTGCAGGAGCGAACTGCTGGTTGCTGCCGAGGGTCGCGAGTGTTGTGAGGGCATCGGCAGCGTCGTACGTTGTTGTCGCTGTAGTCACTGTAGTTGTCGTGGAATGCGCATCTGGGGTAGCGGACCCGTGGTTGAGCAGAGAGTTGATGCTGCTCATTGTGGCCGTATCGAGTTGGGTCGTCTACAAATTGGGTGCGAGATTTGATATGACGATGGGTCGGTTGACGCCATGGAGGGCTTGGCGGGCTAGACCTAGTTGGGCCACGTGAACCTTTATTTCGTCTGCATGGGCACAGTACATGCATATGTGCAGGAGAGAGACTTCACGGCCTTGATTGTTTCTATTGTAACACTAACTAGAGAGCCGGCACCAATCATCCCCCACAAGCGAGGACTTCGGAGCTATTGCATCATTCATCATCGTCGTTGCGCCGCGGTCTCCCGCGTTTGCGTCCTGCCACCTGCTGTGCAGCCGCCGGCGCCTCCGTCGAAGCTGCACTGTTATTGAAGGCATCGGCAATATTCAGCGTTCTCTGGATGCGCTTATCAAGCTCCTCTTGATCTGCTTCTTGGCCGTACATGATTCTGACAAAGCTGGCGAAACCCTCTTCTCCAATCTCCACCTTCCCACGAGGCCCCACAATGTATTCAATTGTTTCATCGCCCGTGGAAGAGTCCTTGACACGAACTATATAGCCATCCTTGACCATAAGCGCAAGCGTCTTGTCTTTGGTCCCTAAAGGAGTCGAGCGGTCTGCCTCCATGCGGCGAAGAGCGCGTTCTAGCTTGCCCTCTGGTATCATTCCGGCAGATATGATGATCAGTGCTATGACCATGGTATACAGCCCAACGTACGAGTCGTCGCGGTTGGTCTGGTCTTGGGGAAGCGGCCGCGACGGGCCGATGATGTCTGCCACTCGGTACTGGTCGGGCAGAATGGTTTGCAGCACCCATAAGCCGCTTGTCTTGCTCTGTGATTCTGATGCGGCAGCCGCTTGTGCGTGTGTTAGGCAGGTGGCTAGATAGTGAGACGGATGGACCTACCGCGCTTTTGTCGCAGTGTCACCCTTTCTGCCTTGGGTAATTCGACCAGCTGCATGCCAAACACCTGCATAAGCTCCGAGTTTGCATGGTTGAAGACCTCTTTGAACAGCCGTGTATGAGATCCAAGGACTGCAGCTGTCAGCGTCGTCATAAACACGCTGCCTCTGCATGATTTCCACCACACCTTTCTCGTTGACATCTAACCGCTTAATGGGCTTTCTAGAATGCTCGCAGGATAGAGCATATCGCACCAGGCCTTTGGACAGCTGGTCGAGGCTTCCGCTCCCACTGCCCTGTTGCTTGTCGTCCATTTCCACATCCTCATCTTCGTCGATTTGCGTGGGAGTCTGAGCGTCGTCTTCCGCCGCCTATAATTGTTAATTATTGAGAAGAGCCATGTTCGCTTTCTGCATTCACTCTTCGACGTCTACTCATCTTTGCCCTTCTTGCGTGTTGAGTGGGAAGGTGGATGGCATGATGAGGGCTGCTGTGACGCGACTTATCGATAGAGAGTGAACGCGACGCGCTAATTGCTCCGCCACTACATCATCAAGCTTTGGTCACATAGGTAGTCATCTCATGCCACCGGGTCGTAGCCCACCATGAATATCCTACGCCGTGCCGCCCCACGGCCATGCCAATTGCGCAACGTCTCCAGATATGCAAATAATATCCCCGCCGGCCCGGGTCAAGCCAGCGCAGACTATGTCTCGATACATCGTGCCGAAGCAATTCGGCGACAACAAGCTATCCGAAAGCGAAATTGGCTCGCCCTCGGCGCCGCCTTGTCCATGATTGCCCCCATGTTCATCGTACGGCTGTGGGATGTGCCGTTGGAGGAGGATATCAAGAAAAAGGACGAGAAGCCTAGCCGGGGCATAGTAGACATGATCGCAGGACCGCCAACCAAGAACGATGCTCCAAGAAAAGCCGCAGATGATTTCCAAGGCAAGAAGGTTGTCATTGCTGCAGGTGACAAGGTCATTGCTGCGCCAGCGTCTTCGGAAAATCCGCAAGCCTCCGACGCCGATGCTATTGAGCTTGTAGAAACAGGAACTTCATATGTGCCCTACTTTCCACGCACCATTCGCCTTCCCACAGGTAACGCTGGGTCTGAGCAGATCGACAACGATGCCGAGTACCAACTGCTGGGGCTTGGCATACGTAAGGTTTCGTTTCTGAGGGTACAGGTCTATGTTGTTGGTCTATACATTAAGACGGCAGATCTTGCTACTCTCCAAAATCATCTTATCAACACTGTAAACACCGCCGCATCAGCCCTGGTTCCTGGGGAGAAGGACAATCTGCGCCAATCGCTCGTAGATCCAGAGAAGAGTAATCAGATCTGGGAAGCAATTTTGAGCAAGCAAGGTACTGGCGCAGTTGACATGGCATTCCGCGTCGTACCATGTAGAGGTACAGACTTCAAGCATCTCCAGGACGGCTGGATGCGCGGTATAGCTTCACGCACAGACGAGGTGCGGCGGAAGCAAGCTGAGCTACTTCGACAGCAAGCGGCTGAGAGCAAGCAAATCACCCTTCCCAAACCTGTTGATGACAATGAGTTTTCTGATGAGTCATTCGGCCTGGCGATGAAAGAATTTAAAAATATCTTTCAGGGCAAAGGAAAAGCACCAAAGGGAAGTGTTATTATTTTGACAAGGAACAAACAGGGCACACTGAGTGCCATGTACCAACCCGTCATTCAGAAGGACCAGAAGGAGAACATGGGTCGCTCAACATGGCTAGGCGAGGTCAAGGACCCAAGAGTCAGCCGATTGTTGTGGTTATTATATCTTGGTGGGCAAACCGTGAGCTCTGAGGACGCACGACAGAGCATCGTTGATGGATGTATTCATATCACTGAACGACCTATTGGCACTATTGAAGGCATGGTGCAGTGAATGATGCTGAGCCACTGTAATATAGATTACCGCCTAGCCTAACGGCAATAGCATAAATTTAAAACATACCCTCCATGTACACGAAGAACTGATCTAAAACGCTACTTGAAAATCAATACGGTAATGCAGTGGCAAGGAATTAAGCAAGATGAGAAAATTTGTTAGGAAAAGTGGTTCAGTGGCCGCATTTGTGATTCTTGTGCTAATAAACTGTTAGTTTTGTCCCATAGAGGAACTGGGCTCTGAGTGGATATTTCATTGTACATACTTGTTACCAGTGGTAAGTTTAGCCTAACTAGGTGAAGTATGGTGGGAGCGAACTATCTCGATCGTCGCCTACCTCTCATCCATATCTTCTGGTCATTGCCTTCGCTTGTATCATAGAAACCAAATTCATCGTAACATCTTTACCGTCTATGCCAAACTTTAAGCCCTGTCATTCCAAGAATGCTTGACTTGCCGACTCATTTCTGACATTTTTATTGTCTATCCATGTTCCAAGGTATGGCTGAAGCGAAGCGGAGCTGACGAACTATTTTCCAAGACTAGCAGGGGGAGCGACATATGCAAGAGCTGAGGAGGGTGAAGAAGCGCAGACACGGCTGACCGCGTACTTCCACGGTCGGCATCAATCGTACGGCTGCCATTACAGAAGGCCCGAAATTTGATACCAAGGATAGCTGGTGCTTGTTGATGTTTGTAATTATAGAACACGTGCTAATGCTCAATACTTGATAACCCTCTTCTACTCTTACTTCAATTTCAGTAACAGTGCGCCGAATCACTTCAACTGGTTATTCCTTCACAATATGGTACAAGCCAGTAAGAGTAAAGTTTCTTCGATCATGGATCCCGGACGGAACTCAATTATTTCTTGATTTAGAGACCCTGGAACCACGGCAAAGTATAGTGGACTTCAACATGTTAATTGAAAAACCTACGTGGGATTCACGCTGGGATACACATGTTGGTGAAGAGTTCACCGATTTCTGGGCTTTTCGGTAGACACGGTCAAATGAGGCCATTAGACTGAGAGGCAAGTTCAAGCTTTCTCCACCAGCACCTGTTCTACACCCGTCAGTATCCACCGATAATTTACACTTCAGGGAAGAGCATAGACCTACAATGATTACGACCTATCAGATGCAGTCATTTATCAACCGAAGATAGAGTCTACTTTTTAGAAATCGCTTAGGGAAGACGATCACGCCAGAAATTTCGACGCTTTGCGACCAGGTACAGGCCTCTTATAACTTTCTCATTATTGCCAAGTCGATGCCTGGAGGCCAAATTTTGATAGCTGATTAATTAGTATTTGATTCATACTTTCATTGCCACACTAAACTGTTCGCTGAGATAAGCTTTGCAGAAATGAAATATAGGTAAGTAGCAGCTAGCTATTTTATAATATACTTCAACTGCAAGATGCCATTGGCAAGGGCTATTATATATATGGTTACTATAACTGGGGAATTATATATCGGACAAGCTGTACGCTTTGAATACTTACTACGCCAACGATTTATCATAAAGATTCAGCAGCTCAGTAAATTGAAGCCGCCTCAAAATACAGTGAGAACATAGTCGGGTTACGTGGCTAGCCTATCATTAATATCCAGGTAGTTCATATAGAGATTTCTCAATACTAAGTCTTGGTATTACGCACTTAGTAAGAAGACCATAACAAGATTGTGCCCTAGCTCTACAAAGTATCGATATGATAGCCTACCTCGCCCGACTTTACTAATTCAAATGTAAAGCATTGTTGCTAAATCAATATTTCCCTAATATTCAAAGCTATCTAAAGGGCTATTTAGTTAGGGGATGGCCTTTGCATGCAGAATATTCTTCTTCCAAATATAATATAAGATTCTGAAGCTAGTGATTCTACGGTGGGATTTTAATATGCCTATTCGAAAGTTAATCGAGTACACACTATCACATTTAGCTTGAGTCCTAATGTTCACTGATAGAGCTGAAAGCATCAGCCTTGTCTTGGGCTAACGAAATTCATACATTATTTTAGGTCAGCATGACTTGATTCTTCGCTATTGACGAGTACCGGGTGAGTCTAAAATACGTCATCTACCTCATCAATGATCTGCACTTTGATACTCCCACTACCCGGATCTCCACATTTGTGCAGCGCATCCAATGCATTTTCTAGTGGAAATGTATGGCTAACAAGACGCTTAAGATCGAGAATACCACCCGCAAGGCATTGAAGACCAGCGGGCCATGTATCGCGGTAGCGGTTAATGAATCTCAGATCAATCTTTCCTAAGAGTTAGTAGTCGTTTTAAAAGTTTAGATTGGCCATACCTCGGCAAGAGACAGATGCATAAAGGGCAAATTGTTCATGACCTCTTTCCCGACACCAATAACCATGACACACCCTCCTCGTCGTACGGCGTACGCAGCAGTAGCCACGCTGTTTTCGACTCCGGTACACTCGAGTACGGTTTCTGGTGCTCCATATTCACCCACGTGTCCTAAATCAAACAATTCTCGTATCTTCTGCGCGTTCTCCTGCGCGTCCAATTTTGGATCAACCTCATACATAGTCGCCGTCGGCACGAATTCTTTTGCGAACTTTAGCCGATTGGGTTCTAAGTCTGTAATGACAAGTGGATGCGCGCCACTTGCCCTAGCTGCTGCAAGGGCGATGAGCCCAATAGGCCCTGCACCACATATCAGGGCGCCTCTTCCAAGGCTCAACCCGGCCAGCTTGATCCCATGCATAACGACAGATAGAGGTTCGAGGAGAGCACCTTCTGCAAAACTTATAGTCGGGGGGAGCTTGTGGCACCATTTTGCGGGATGACATTTGTAACGTTGGATCGTTCCATGGTACGGATATACGCCAGCGAAATGTACGTCTTCGCAGAGGTTATATCGACCATCTAGGCAGAGAAAACATGTTCCGCATGGAACGCCAGGCTCGATAGCCACACGGTCACCTATTTGATGTCAGTTTAATCGATGAGAATAGTAGTTCAAGGTACGATTGTACCAGGCTTTAAATTTGTTACGCCTTCACCACATTGAAGGACAATACCAGCTGCTTCGTGTCCAAGGATGCAATCTCCTTCAACAATGAGAGAGCCTATTCTCCCTCGCTTCCAGAAGTGAATGTCCGACCTGAATCAGCCTTAGCATGTAACTTGGAATTAATCGCATATAGTTATTAACTTACCCGCACACACCGGTAGCTTTGATGTGCAGAAGGACTTCTTCTCTCGCAGGTGCATACACGGGCGCTTCTTTCTGTTTCAACTTATGGTCTGCGGTGACTTGTAAAGACGGATTTGGGAATGGTGTAGATATGGTGCGCTTGGGTATGTGATTTACTATCTGACGTGAAGTCTTAGCAAAGTCAATATGAGTACGGTTCTGTCAAGGATATTTACTGGAGACATTTTTGATTCTCCAGATGCAAGAATCGTCTAATCAACAGAATCTAGGTACGAATATTGCTTATAACCTCGGAATGGGCACGTAACATGGGATGAGGCCTGGGCGCATGGAGGGAAAGTTAGACTTATCGCCCGGGTGCAGTGATACAAGCAAGATTTAGATTGAAATGGTCGGACCATACTTATTCCGTAGAGCAAAGGTGAACTAAGGTGGTAATCTGCGGGGAAAGGCACGCAAGTCAACACCACGATTACTTAATTCGACTCGTCCTTCACCAATCAGAGTTCAATCACCGGGTTTCCTAATACGGCATTCCGAGTAATGAATTTCATCTTCTTGCATTCAGGTGTGAAATGAGTGAGTAGCAATCATTGGAATGATGTTGTATATACTATTAGAGGTTTCTCCTAATTGAAATTTTTCATCTTCCTCTTTATCGTTATACCTAGGCATTACTGTAAAGGTTTCTTCTACACAGGTATCAAGCGTATTACGATATAAAGTCAAGTTAGAATAATTTTACGGTTTAAACGATATTAGAGATATTGCCAGTAACTAGCCAATCTTTAGAAGTAGGTAATAAAGAGTTCTTGGTGATGGAAAGTCGTCGTAAAAACTCGGATCTTCTCTCCTAACTAGTCTTATCTACCTATCCCGAGGTCATTTCCCGCACCTAATGTAAGGAGAGAGAGCATAGCGTGGAAAGGAAAGTATCTAGCTACTCCTATCTATACTGGCAACATTGGTTAGGTGCCAACCTCGTTCTGATATTACCTTGACCCCACAAAAAGCTTGATATTTCAACGATCTCATGACGTAAGATATACTATATTATAATATCCCAATCACCCAGAAATGATCACGCTACTCGATTAAGACCCCTCCTATGTGGTATGGAGTAGCTTTCAAGTTTCCTTCGTTGGGTTAAGCACCCATACAACAGGCTTGGATTCTGTTCAAAAAAATTGAGACCCGACGCACAGCCGGCAATATAGTCTATATTCATCCGGCCATATTTTTCAATCAAATATTCCTTTGGTTGTTTTCATTTCTAGGTATATTATACGTTCGACGGATGGTGACTAATAATGCACAGATTCGTCTTCTGTTGTGCATTATTTACCCGCGAGCTTATGTCCATAAAATTAGTGTTTTATAATGCCATTTTGAAATCAAGCCATGCCTCTTACCTTATTTGCCATTCCTTCTGCCATCATAGCTATATTGGTAGTTGAGCTTCTCAATGTACCGCCGACATACATTAATGTCACACCCTCAATCGATAAACCCTTCGTCTCAAGCAATTTCTGTACATTGAAACCCCACCTATCTTTTATATCTTGTGCTTCTTGATAGCCCGAGATTGCCATTGTGTAGGGCTTTTGCAGTTTGGTGAGATCTTCGGATGTTATAGTCACTGCCCCAGAAGCGCGGGCTAGAATAAAGATATATCGATGGGGCCGAGTGTAGAGGTAATTTGGAAGTGGCGCTGGGCCGATATATGGTGATATATTTGACTATGAGGGAATAGCCAGCGATCCATCCGTTTTTATAGACACGTCGGTAGCGAACCCGTGTCGTACTTGGCCAAAATAAGTATCATCATTCATCATGAGATCCTGTCAGGTCGTGTGAGCAGAAAATATCTGCCAGTCATAACTATTCTCCAGCCTATGACTCACGGGATCAGCCAATATGAGGACGAAGTTTTGGAGCACTTCTGAAGGCTATGTCTTGGAACTTGTCAGCCGGATTGGTCGGAATGGATGTGGGAGTATTGATAAACTGTGGAAACTCACTGCAGGACCTAAGTATAGTTTCGGCTCGAATTAAGTATCCTCGCGGTATAGTTCCTTGCCAGGTGTATCTAACTCTGCATTGGTCCAGTTCACACTCAAGTCATACGAGAGATCTAGGTTGGCCGGAAGTACATCTGTGATAACCTTGGACTCTATTAGGCTTTGTTTCCTTTCTTGAGTGCTATTCATCGTGAAAGTATTCCTGGCCGTCTGCGCAAAGAGACGAGAAGTGGTAAAATGAGGAAGGAAAGGCATCTGGTGCAATATATATATCCATGATGACTGTAGCACCTGTAACGCATGTGAGCGGTTCCGCATTACCCATATTTAGTCATGATGTTCGGATTCCTATCATCTGAGCGGGCTTTTGGCGACTTGAAAAATCTGGTTTGGCCAAACTCGTTGGTTGGTATCCTTTGACGAGCCATTGACCGGGATCACAATGATCGCGGCTTGTCGCATCCTGAACCCTAGAGAACTATTTCCAACTGGAAGCGATGAAGACATTAACGTCCGTCCACCCGCAGCGAAAAACTATTTGTCTCGGAAAATATAACGGGCACTTTAACATTAAGCAACTATAAGTCTACGCATATATTAGGCTTCACTAAAATTAAATATTAATAATATACTATTGTTATTTTGAAGATCCGGGGTACCTTTTACCTATAAAGTGTGTATGTGAGTTCTATTATGCACCCTATAGGTATGGGCCGTTACGATGCGCTAGCTATACGTTCTGCTTCATTACTCCTACTCCAGTTCAGAAGCCAACCGTGAGACCTGCTCGTCCAATGCCTAAAACCATGCTCAACAAAGGAAAGAAAGGAAAGTGATACACTACAGAAGAGGGCACCCTCAGCTGCCTCCGCTCTTCTGCCTCCTCTGCCTCCTCTGCCTCCTCTTCGTCTCTACTTTCTTCGTCTTGCACGTTTAGTTGTAACCGTCCGGTCCTCTTTGCGAATTCGATCGTCGCCTTAACTGCTTCCATGTCTGCCTTCCAGTATTTCATCGGTCCGTCGATGCTCTCTCCTCCCTCTTGCCTGCTCGAGTACCCTCCCAGTGCGTACGGTAGCTCTCCAAACCGATGTCCATGCTGCTGTCGCAGCTTTGCTCGCTACTACCTCCATCGTCTGCACGTGAAGAGAAAATGCGCTATCGACTCGGTGCACCCGCATTCGCACGCTGCTGTGTCTGATACTTTGATTTCGACACTATTGCCACCTTCAATTTATAGAGTACTACATTAGGAGTATATAAAGAAAGTATAGTAAAAGGAGGTGGGCGGGGAGGAGGTTAAGTAAAAACATGTGTTGCTAAGAAAGGTTAGAGTACGGCAGCAGCAGCTTGACCATCGCCTCGTGCCCCTCTACTGCCGCCCACTGCAGCGGCGTCTGTCCGTCCTGATCTTTCGAGTCAACGTCGACCTGGCCCGTCTCGAGCAGCAGCTTGACCACCGCCTCGTGCCCCCTTGCTGCCGCCCACCACAGCGGCGTCCGTCCGTCCTTATCTTTCGAGTTAACGTCGATCTGACCCGTCTCGAGCAGCAGCTTGACCACCGCCTCGTGCCCCCACTCTGCCGCCCACCACAGCGGCGTCCGTCCGTCCTTATCTTTCGAGTCAACGTCGACCTGGCCCGTCTCGAGCAGCAGCTTGATAACCGCCTCGTGCCCCCTCTTTGCCGCCCACAACAGCGGCGTCTGTCCGCTGAAATCCTGTGCATCGACGTCTGCCTTACCTGTCTCGATCAGCAGCTTGATGACCGCCTCGTCTCCTCGCCCCGCCGCCAGATATAGCGCTGTCCGTCCGCTGGAATCCTGGGCATCGACGTCTGCCTTGCCTGTCTCGAGCAGCAGCTTGATGACTGCCTCGTCCCCTTGCTCCGCCGCTAGATATAGCGCCGTTCGTTCTTTAGAGTCTTTCGCGTTGAGATTGGACCTATTATCTTCTAGTAGCCTAGCTACTGCCTCAGTCCGATTACATTTCACAGCCACTTGCAACAATGTCTTTCCAGAGCTGTCTATGCAATCAAGATCAGAGGTATAGTCCAGAAGAATCGTCAGGATGCTATCGGACTTCGCATCAGAGTTGGTGCACGCCCTATAGATTGGTAACCGCCCCTCCCTATCTCTAATATTAGCATCCGCACCTGCCTCTAGCAAGAGCCTAACAATGCTGGCATCCCCGAGTCGCACAGCTTCATGCAGTGGAGTTTCTCCAGAATTCTTGAGCTGGCTAATATCCTTTGATTCCATTCCAGAGAGTAGAATGTGTGCGATAGCTGTACCACCTTCCCATTTCCACGAATCATGCAAAATAGTGTCGCGAGCAGCACCGGAGCTCTCGTTATACCACGACAGTAGATCTTTTAGTATCTCTACGGCTCTGCTCGCTATGGCTGCCTGGACGTAGTGCTGTAGATTTGGGGCTGATGGACGGCCCAGAAAAGGATGCCTTTCATGCTCGCCGGCTGTATCCACGAGAATACGGAAGAGATCAAAGTCTTGTCGCTTAATTGCTTCCCCAAGTGCCCCTAGAGATTTCGTAGAGTTGGAAGGGTTGACCTGAGCCCCGTGTTGAACCAAATACTGACATATCAGAACTTCGCCATGTTTAGCGGCCAAGACTAGTGGTGTCAGTTGTCCTTTGGGCTGCGAGGGCTCATTCACGTCGACTCCCTCATGGATAAGTGCCTTCACCGCATCGAGATCGCCTCTCTTACATGCTGTAAAGATATCGGCCTTTTTCTTTGCGGAGGATGGGAACAATGGCTGGGAGCTGCTATTGTCTGGATGAAGGCGCTTGACATGCCTGGCTAGCTCCGATTGAGACGGAAACCCGGTACGGCGAGCATAGCACCCTTCGCTCGGGCACTTGAATGGCCGTATGTGCTCGTCAACGTGGGCGTCTCGAGTTTGTCGATCCAAGAAGCCGAGAGAAAACTGCTGACAGCGAGGCCTTGAGCACTTGAAACGCGGAGATCCGTTGAAATAAAGAAAAATCTTTTGTCTTGCATCATCCAGCTCTGCAGGGTCAATTAATTCAAGGACCCTCCGAATGGAAGACGTTCTTTCTTCGAAAGAATCATTTTGGCCATTGTCACGCCATTCTTGCAGGATTCCCTGGATCTGATGTGCTGCCTGATCAAGTCGAGGGCCTGACATAGTTGATCCAATCTGTTGCCTCACCCCATAGTCTCTGAGCAGGCAATCTACGGACCTGACAGTGTCCTCGGAGAGTTTCTCAGTGGCATTAACGGCGTGATTTAGCACGGAGTCGACGTGATAATACCAAAACGCAACCGCGTAATCTTGGGATCCATAATATCCTGAGAGAGCGAAATCTTGGATGTTGCGCTCCCGAAGATCGCGCTTGAATGGGCCGGAGGTCAGGTATCGAGAGCAGAAGATAGCCATCTTCACGTGCTCATCGAAGAGGCGAATTCTACCGGTATGAATGAGATATCTACAAGTACAATCAGCTTGTTTCTGATAGCTGGTTCCACTGTAAAATAGGGTTAGTGATTTAAAAATAGAAACTTACTTTCCCGCAGTGTCATGAACAAGGCTTATGACAATAGACGCTTCTCCGCAATTGCATTTTTTTGCTTCAGATGCTGTTCCGCAGTTGCACTTGTTGGCTTCGACAAGCGACCCGCAGAGGGCCTTGCAACTGTCGATCCGGCGATTCTCAAAATTGCAGTAGCCTTGTTCGAAATCGATGCAGAACCGGGATTGAATCTCCCTCCACCAGAGAGGTCTGGCAGCGCAGGTTATCCAGCCCAGGATCCTTGCAACTGCTTCTCTTTTCAGTCGAGCGGGACGCTCGAGAATTCGGACGACAACGCGCTCGTACCTGTTGACTTCTTTTAGTTTTAGGATACCCACGAATGGGAATCGAAAGAGGTAGCCATACGCTGCATACAGCCCGTCCGGAAAGTTTTCAGTTTTCAGTTCATCTACAAGCTCGGCTTTTGACCCTAGGTCCATGAAATTGTCTAGAACCACCTTGGCGTAAAGGAACATCCCTGTGAGATAGTGTAAGTAAAGTGGGCATTCTAGTGAACCCCTAAATGTGCGGAAGAATAATATATTCACCTTTTGAGGCTGCTGTGACTCTTTTTATTATTTCAGCTTGTTCATCATGGCTAAGAAAGAACCTTTCTCGTATTTCAGATGTCCTGGACACTGTATAGTCCCGAATATCGTGAATATGTGCATCAGTGCTGTCCAACCTAATATCCGGGTATGCAGAGAGGTGCTGGTCAAGGACACCGTCCCTCTGCCCCGCCAGCAATAACCGGATGCGGCCTCCTTCGGAATGGGATTCTGGCATGACAGAGTTTTTGAACCACTCAACGATACTCTTTGATTCTTCGTGCCTAGTATTCTGTCCATCTCTACATTCATCCAGACCGTCGAGGACAATCAGGCAGCGGTGCTGGCTCTTCAAGCTTTCCTGGGCTAGTTCCTCGAGCGCGGGAAGGGGCATAAACTGTGAAGTACTAGTAGAGCAGCATTTCTGATAGAAGTAGTCTACCAATGTGTCGTCTTGGTAGAGCAACTGGACTAGTATGGCACGAAGCATTCCTTCCATAGACCTCTTGGCTTCTTCGTGATGTCTAAAGTAAAAGAAAAGAAGAGGTGTTTTGGAAGCCATGGCCTGGGATCGCAAGTGATCAACGATTCGTGACACAAGAATTGTTTTGCCTGGTCTCTTTGTCATGTTCCTGGACGAAAGGCCGAATTCCCACTGCGCCTACTTACCAGCACCCGGCATTCCACTCATATACAGTGTGTTATATAGCGGGTTTCGTGAATCAAGCCAATTCAAAAAGCTTGGGTCTTTTAAGATCCAGTCTCCAGATGCGAAAAGGCGTTGTATTGAAGCTCGTTGATGATCTCCTTCATAGTCCGGAGGCCCTAGCTTCTCTACTATACTGCGCCTTTGCAGACGAAATGCTTCCTGCTGATCTCTGGCTTCCTTTTCGCCTAACTTTTCCTGGCTTTCATACAATTGCTTCGATAGCTCTTGGAATCTGTTGTGGAGCTGCTGCGAAAGCTCATAGAATCTAGTATCCGTTTGCGCTGATTGCTCGTTGAACCTGGCTACAGCGAGTTGGTGGACGTCTTGAATTTCTGCAATGGCTGCCGTCAACTTCTCATCTGACAATAAGGTTTTGTGGCGCTTGAGGCTGTCCAAAATTGGCTTGAAACTAGTTTCAAAGGTCTTCCAGGCAGACCTCAGGACTGTATCCCATGCTGCGCATAATTCGATTAGTGTTCATCATCTAACTTGTGGTATTGAGGGCTCCAAGGATGCCTCACCAGGTCTTGCAAAAAAGTCAAGTGCTTTTCGATGGAATTGAAGGATGTCGTACAAGTACCGCTCGAGCACTTCCTTCACGGCAGCGCAATTTTCGAAGAGTTGATCGTACTGCCGAAGGCTAGGGATGACCTCGCCGATTTCAACATAAGTGTCAAGTAAACGCTCAAGGGTATCGATTCTTGTGCCAGCCACCTTACACCTCCTGTCAGTGTCTATTTTCAAGTCCCTGACTGACTATTCTGGGCCCGCATACCACGAGAGCGAGTTTTATGGGCCCCTATTTGAAACCTTAGCATATTGGAAGCCTGCGGCTAGCTATTCCTCTACGAAGGGGCACGAGTACTTACCCACACGAATGCCACGATTTCGTGGACATTAAGAAATACTTTGACGACTTGCTCTATCTGCTTCATTGCCTCGAGAAATTTAGAGATTTTCTTCAAATTTCGCAGCTTTTTCTCTGAGCCAAAGCGATCCTGAATTTTTTGGATTTCTAACCCCACATCTTCAAAACTGGCTACCGAAAATTGTCGTTTCTGCTCTTCCGTGAGGCTATCTCGAAACCTTTCTAAGGCCTTGCTGAAGGTATTCTCAGGCCCGTTGGCCATGCTGTCAGTTGAAAAATGCTGGCGATTCTTACTAATCAAGAAAAAAATCTCCTACACCCCCAGTGGATGAATTGCGCACTCGTAGGGTCAGTGAATATATCCAACTTGACCGTCTCACATCCAGATGAATGATAAGACAGAGAAGGAGGGATTTAGGTTTGATGTCGGGTTTGAGATCTGAGTAGGGAGAATAATCACGGCGTTGCGCCTCGGGCAAGAGTTTTGGAGGCGTAGATGGCAGGCTGACACAGCCACGTCACAGCCTCTAAGCGGGGCAGCCTTCAAGGCTGACACAGCCATGTCACACCCTCCAAGCAGCCTTCAGGCGGCTTTCAAGGCCGACGAGCAAGTCGGCCTCACAGGGGTTGGCTCCACACAATTTTGCTAATATCAGAGCGCACATCACTGATGAGAAGTGTTCAGTTCTCGGTACTCTTTGCCTTGCGGTTTGAAATCACGACTATTGTGATTCTCTAAAATTCTGGTTATTGTCTAAATCGATTCAAATGCTGACTCCATGCAAGCGAGGACAAGGCGACGCCGAAATTTCGGATAAAACCACGTCTACAAAGCGTCTTCTAGTGGGCTTCGGTGGGCAGGGTCGCAGCGAGGGAGTTGAGCTTCCCAGTCTGATGTAGGTGCTCATGAGGGGGCTGAACTTTGACAGGTCGTATTTTATCAATGATTGCTCACGCTGACTGCTTCAACTCAGGCCACATTACGAGTCCCCAGATGATATCGAGATGACAAACGCCAAAACATTGCCAGATTCTTCTGGGAATATCTGTTATGGGACTGTAGGTAAAGTCTCTGTTGCTGTTTGATCTAGCATCGTTATCAATTGCGCTGAGGATTTAAGCCATCAATTTCTTTTCTAGAGTGAGCTAGCTCTCTTCAAAATTGCTTTTCATGAGTCGTACGGGCTCGGGCCCGACTCCAGAGGTGGGAGTTGGGGCATTTTTGACTTATTTTGTTGGTGGGAGCTTCTGCTAACCTATGATATCTGCTGAAGTTATGTTACGCCAAGGCTCAAGTCAATTTCACTGAAGGACTGATCACCCCGTCATTGCCATGGGGGCGCTTCTACACATTCAGGCTTGTTGCCCGAGGAGAATACTACCATTTATCCCAGGTGAATGGGACGAACACTGAAGACATTGGCATGCTGGACCTTATTACAGCTAAATATCTGCGTTCGCTGGGAAAGTTCTCGGAACTATCATTTATCGCTGTCCTTTCTTCATCAAGCCTGAGCAACATTCCCCGAAAACCAACCTACAAAGAAACAATCATCGATATTTCTGTCAACATCATCGGGCCAGAGAGGATTGCCGACGATATTGGGGACACTTTGGCAAACAACAAAGCGCATCTTCAGCATCCCTTCTTCTTGCAAACGGGGGTCAGATACATAAACCCGCAATACTTTTATTTAGGAAACAAGAAAACGGACCTGAGAGACCTGATCGGCCCTTCAATGACAGACTCAAGATCCACGCGTGTTTCTGAGGGGATTGAGAATTTATTGGATGCTCTTGATGATCCGTCACGCCTCGAAAGTCCCCCAGATGGTCGAGCTGTCTTAGCGGCAGCTAGCATGGGGCTCATTCTTACCCCGCTCAAGAAGTGAGATTCCCTGTTCCTGTCAAGTTTGCTCCCTTCGTCCATCTAATAAGTGATCTCGTTTAGACACCAAAAAGATGGCATCAGGTTCATTTTGAACAGGGAAGATACAAATTTCTGTGACTCGGTCACGTCTGACCTTAAAGCTCTTATTGGTTCTCGGTTTGTGAACAACTTCTCTGCACACTGGGCACGCTATTAATACCTACATGCTAGAGTCTTCTCAAATAACCCGACATTGTGTCTTGGTGGCATCGTGGCTGACATTATGGGTTTGGGAAAGACCTTGACAATGTTGAGCGCGGTGGTTTGTTCGAAGAATGCGGCGATGGAATTCGCTAAAACTGACGGCTGCCGAAAGAGAGCACGACTAACGAGTGCAACCTTAATTGTTGTTACATCTCGACGTGAGCATCACCCTATCCACTCCTCAAACATCATATTTTCTCCCTTCTCTTATCTCGACGTTCAACAACACTTACATCTTTCACAGAGGTCTTGGATGTCTGGGTATCCGAGATTGAGAAGTAAGTACTATTGACAGTACCATAGGACTAGGCATACCTGACATACCACACTGTAGACACTTAAGGGTAGACACGTTAAGAGTCGCTCTTTTCCATGGCGATAGCCGCGCCAAAACAACTGAAGCGCTTTTAGACCATGATATCGTGTTGACGACCTACCGGACCCTTGTGTTTGACTGGAAAGGATGTCGAGTCCTGCAAGAAATGGAATGGTTCCGAGTCGTACTAGATGAAGGCAAGCATAGCAATTCCTTTACAGTCAACAGTAAATGCCATTGTTGTCTCCTAGATACCCCGAGATGACCGCTGCTAATAGGAGATATAGCGCACTGGATCCGAAATCAATCCTCCGAGCAATTCAAAGCAGCCGAGGGTCTTCAAGCTGAGAGGAGATGGTGTCTTACGGGAACACCCATTCAGAACTGCTTGGACGATCTGCGATCGCTTCTGAGATTTCTCCATTTCGAACCATTTGCACGTCAAGCTTTTTTTGAAAAGCATATCGTCGAGCCACTTCGATCAGACTCCCATGACTCGTTTCGGAACCTGAAGCTCCTACTTCGGATCATCTGTCTGCGTCGAAATGCGGCCTATCTCCATCTCCCCCCAGCAGAAATCGAAACGGTTTCCATAATCCTCACACCTGAAGAGACGGATGCGTATGACAGAATCCTTGCAGATTGCCAGGCTGAGTTCGACAGGATAGCTAGCACCAAGTCGGAAATCAAGAAGTATAACATACTTTTTACCACAATCATGAAGCTTCGGCGGCTTTGCAACCACGGGACACTGCAGGTCACTATACCAAGCTGCCCTATACCATCCGGAAGGAGGCGAAGATCAAAGAAGCAGCAAATCTCTACTGATGAGCTATTTTGTGAGTTCTGCGGCGGGGAAGATGAGGATAATGCCGCTTTATTAGACGGTCTTGATACGTGCCCTGAATGTTCTCGCTGCCTGGGGGGCCAAGAAGTTTCTCTGCCCCATCTACCAATAAGTGGACCTTCTCCAACCTCCACGCCAGGCTCCCTGGCACTATGGGCGTCTGCGAGCCGAAGTTCTACTCCACAATCTCTTCCGCCAATGTCTCCTAACTCCTCATTTGGGCTTGAGGCAGGGTACTCATCCAAACTTGTTGCTGTCGTTGACAACGTTCAAAAGTCGCTTAATAACTCGAAAAGGTAAACTGCCCTTATTTAATATGAGAATTAGTCTGAGCAGTTGTAGCATTGTGTTCACATCCTGGCGGTCAACTCTGGATATACTCGCCAATATGCTCACCGATAGGAGAATCCCATGGCTTCAGATCGACGGGCGAGTTAGTTTCTCTGGTCGGCTTGAGGTCCTCTCGAAATTTCGCGAAGACCCCAACATTCCTGTCCTGCTCATGTCCATTGAATCTGGCGCGGTAGGGTATGGCAGTCGGCCCATACTCACAACTGCTTCACTTACTAACGGAGATCCAGGCTCACCTTGACCATTGCCAATCGCGTCCACATTGTCGAGCCCCAATGGAATCCGTCAGTGGAAGAACAGGCTATCGCCAGAGCACACCGAATGGGCCAGACTCGGGCTGTGACTGTCGTCAAATATATCACGGAAAAGACCGTGGAGCAGGTATATTAGCCTTCCCTTTTCGTGAGCATTCACTGACCCTACACTTCTAGAACATCCTCACGCTCCAGAAAAAGAAGAGTCAATTGGCAAAGTTCTCCTTGGATAGCAACACTGATAACAACGCGACGGGGAGCCTTGACGTTCGTAAAGCCAGCCTTACACGGAGAGTAGATACTAACAACCATGGCAGAACCTGAAATTCGTTCTTGACACAGGAGTGCAATGATCGGCGCTCGACGTCCTTTTCGAAAGGATGCGGGCAACATGTCACCGCTGCCAGCAGGCAGGAATAATTAGTAGATGGGGCCGAAGTCTTGCGCTGCTCAGTGAGCCATGAAGTGGTACGATGGGAGGTTGTAAACGCGCTTCTAAGTTTGGAGACGAGACATTGATGGGGAACGCTGTCAAGCACGATCATTCACGTGCTTAACACCGAGATGGCCGAGCGTTAGCGGCCACCTGGCCGGGTATAAAGTATAAAGCCTCTACTCTAGTTTATTTCCCTTCTCCTCTCCTTTCTTTAGGTTTAGGACCTTCATCTATTGAGCACCCACTTTGATCTAGTATCAGTGCAGGTCGTGACAAATGCCGCCGCTCTTGTTTTGCTTAGCAGGGGGCAAAGATGACGATGAATTTAGATTTAAGCGAGGGGAAACTGCCTCCCAAAATGAGGTGATCCTCCACATCCATGACGCCGTATGTGACCGGCTATTCGTATGCTTCCATCTAACTTCCCAGATTATGCGGAGGAGGTACTTGAGCGGTGTTAGATGAGTGGAGGATGAGTTGGTGAGTGAGCGCGTTAGTGTATGAGCTGGACGGGGCGATGTTATCCGAAAGGCGGATCGCGGAGAATGCGGCCAGATCTAGTGACGACTGGGTCGGGCGACGCTATTAACCTGCTCTTGTAGGCTTTGGCGATGTCGTGTTATCTTCTAAGGCAGTATTCTCCTCTATATACCCCTCGTCCGACAAGAGTTTGTTGTTCGAGAATATTGTTGCCTCGGCATGTCCCTTGTAAAGTGACAAGTTCTATAAGTTAGGTGTTCTTAGGGAGTTGACTGGAAGCATGGCCTTTGAAAGTGTAGGTATCGAAATGTGGAGCGTGGCGGCTGCAACTTATCGATAAGAATATACCCCACTTTGTCCTTGCGTCCACAGCGGAATTGAAGCTGAGGAATTACGCCCACTCAAAAGGATCAACCGACACCAGGAACAGCTAGTAGGTTACGCGGACTTCGGGGAACTCTCACATTAAGATAAATACGGGTTCACACGTTGCGAGTGTCAAATATCGGGCCTCAAGAGCACATTATGTATCTCTGTGCTGATTGACCCAGGACAACGAAATTGCTCATTTTGAGGTGCTCTATTGAAAACAGTTCAGTCATTCCTGTGCGTTTCTTGCCACTCAACCAAGATGGCCCTCAAGAACCACGGTAACACCATTTTTTTGACCGAGCAAGACGCGGAGCGCATCCGAACCACAGCAAAAGCCCAGATCAAGAAATGTTCAGAAACAAAAGGCGAGGACCGGGAGCCGAGGGAAGCAACAGCATCCATACAGCAAGCAACTGGCGCTTCACTCATGGCAGACATGGGCGGTGCACCAGATCCGGACATGACCCAGGCACAAGGGGGCACATTACCGGCTCTAGCCATTAGACTACCATATCCTCCAAGCGCAGCATCATTTGAGGTTTTGGAGCCGATGCAATTATCTGATCTAAAAATGGAAACGCACCACCGTGGCAAGAAGCTTGCAATAAAGCGGGTTAGCCCAGTGGTCGGCTTGGCAGTGCGATCATGGTGTATGGTTCAAGATGAGGAAGGCAAAGAGACAGAGCGGCTCGAATTTGGATTGCATAAACTGCGGCATGGCGAAGAAGTACTGGAGTTGACCAAGATTTTCGTGATCAAAGAGCCATTCTTCACGCTCACTGAGCAAGGAGAAGCTACGATTCGAATTGATCATCCTTCAGACCTCGTTTCGGTGAACGATGAGATTGTAGAGAGTGACTGGCAAGATGTTGCAGCAGCGGAGAAAGCTGCTACGCTCTGTAAGAATAAGGGAAATGCCGCTCTGAAGGAGCAAGACCTCCCAGAGGCGTATGTGAGGTATTCCGAAGGTTTGAAAATCGCACATTCACAATCTTTACACGGCATAGCAAGAGACATCGCTCGCAACCGCGCATACGTTAGTCTTCTCCTGAACCAGTTAGAGGGAGCAATGGACGATGCGACAGCCTCCCTTATTGGCAATAATGAACAACGCTCAAAAGAGTTGGACAGCAAAGCCTACTTTCGCGCTGGTAGTGCAGCGTATAGTCTTGGCCAATGGGAAACAGCCAAGGCCCTATTCGAGAAGCAACAAATGCTTACGCCAGATGACAAAGATGGGAGGACATATCTCAAAAGAATCAAAGTGCGCACTAGAGAGCAAAGTTCTGGGACCTATGATTTTGCAAAAGCCAGGATTAATCTATCGCGAGCTCGTCCACGTGTAGATGCAGCAGATTTTACCAGCAACACTGTGATTAAAGATAGCCCAGGCCAAGGACGTGGCCTCTTCGCAACAGACAACATAGCCATAGGCGAGGTAATCATGTGCGAGAAAGCTTTCTCTGTAGTGTGGGGTCATGAAAAGGAGGCCATGACAGCAATGACTTATGACACTCGCGATGACAGAATCCGCGTCAGTCCTGTCGGACTAAGCAAGGCCATTGTGCAAAAGCTTATCAGCAACCCCTCCCAAATTCCCAAAGTCATGGATCTATATGGAGACTACCAAGGCGATTCAGCCCAGCCTACGAATAGCAAAGCCGGCGCTGCTGTGGATGTTTTCCGTGTCCACGACATCATGTCTCGCAATGCTTTCGGCCCCGGGAATCAGTTTGGCGAAGAAGACGCCCGAAATGCAAGCACCGGTCTCTGGATTCACGCCGCATATATCAACCACTCTTGTATCCCTAACGCGACCAAAGAATACATTGGTGATATCATGATCCTGCGCGCTACCCGACCCATCCCCAGCGGTTCTGAGATTTTCCACGCCTACGACGAGTCTAGCGACTATGATACACGTCAAGCTGCCTTGATGACAACGTGGGGCTTCGAATGCAAGTGCGAATTATGTTCGGTGGAATCAAAAGAGAGTGAGGCTGTAAGGAGGCGACGAGAGGAGTTGAGGGGCGAAGCGGATGCTTTTGTCCACAGGGAGCACTGGGCGGGTGCGAAAAGGTTGACAATTGTCAAGGCGCAAAGACTAGCCAGGCTCATTGAGGAGACGTATGATGACAAGTACGATGGGTTGCCCAAGACCGCTGGAGGTAGCATACAAGAGTGGTTAGCAAAAGCATCTCCACGGCGATGAAAACAGAGCCCACTGTCACGGCCATATATATAAGAAGATGTAATACAATACTTGAAAGCGCACACCTCACGTCAGTTTTGGTTTTCTGACCGATAACAACATAATCCGCTTCCATTTCACATGGCCATACTTTGTATAGATGGACGAAGCCTTCCAAATATCAAGTCGCCTCATGCCCACAAACCTCTAAGCCCCTCTCCGCTCTCCCCGAGAAAAGGATCTCTCGCCGGCTTCGACACGTTCCAAACCTCGCCTTCCCTCCCCAAATGCTCGCCCCCAACCTTGAAATCCCAAACCCCACCCTCGGGATACGCGCCCATCATCATAAACTCACCGCACACCGGAACCCCAGCAAAAAACTCCCGATGCCTCATCCTACTCTCGCGATCCAGATTCGCCGCCGCTTCCCCCCGCTTCATTTCTGGCGGTTGGTAAAATACCAGCTCCGTCGTCGAGGGCACGGGGGCAAACGTCTTGTGACTCACACCGGCCGGGATCAAAAAAACGTCACCCAGTCCAGCTTGGATTTCCAACCCTCCGGTTTCCCCTTGTCCGCGGGCGCCCATTTCGAATTTGCCTTGTTCCCATTCCGTGTCGTCGGCGACGCCGAAGCGAATTGTTGCTCCTTGGCCGGAGATGACGACCATTGCTTCGTGCGTGGTGGAATGGTAGTGGCTCTGGATATCTGGTCCGTAGCGAGCTAGCCATTGTGGTTGCCAGCCATTGGAGTGAAATATGTCAAAGACCTGTCTGGTGGAGAAGTGGGAATCGGTTACTAGGTCGGTCAACAGGCCTGGGAAATGGACCAAGGGATGGGGTGAGTTGGGTATAAGGGGTGTGGGTGGCAGGATATATGTTCGGGAAATAGAAGGCATGATGAAGTAGTGAGGTGATGTTGATGGTAATTGACAGACCTAGAAGGACGCAGCTGGATACCTATAACGGTAGTCATATGCTGGGATAGGGTTACCGAAGCGGGATAACCCCATGTGACGTAGGTTCTTGTCGGAACGAACGCCGGCACGGCTGCGTATCCGAGTACGCTCGACCGATGTTACGATCCCCTCTCATACTGATATACGTCTAAATCCAGACATGGATTATAGGAAAACAAGATACAATCATGCCCAAGGCCCGACTACATATACAAATATAACTTCATCAATCCTAGAAATAGGCGCATGAATCATGACGTGGTATATATCGTAGATGGTGGTATCCCAAAATGTGAACATGAAACCCAAACGCCAACCCTAACAGCACAAAGGACAAAAAACGTCGTCTTGCAACACATCACGACATAGAAACACTGACCCAGATTTCCTCAAAATGATCACGGTCTAGTGGCGCAAAGTTCGTGTGCCTAAAGTGGCAGTTGGCCCGTTTGGTTCAACATAATATCGCGTCCCAATACTCTGCCTAATCTTTTCTCTCCTCTTCTCTCTCCTTCCTTCTTTAAGCCGTTCTTTCACACCACTGAGCCCGATGTATTGAACATGATACTTCTTCAAACCCGGTAGGCTTCTTCCCTGCCTCCAAGATGCTCGTCTTTGAGGGCCCCTGTAACCCCGGAGACTGGATCGGGACGAACGCTTCGAGATACCACCACCGCTATGAGGTCTGAGAGGTATAGTGGGCGGCTGAACAAGAACCTTAGGGGGTGTATGAGTTGATGTTCTGGGCGATTTTGGGAAATGTGGGGGAGTGATATGATGACGGCGCTTATTGGTACCGTGGCGTTCAACACCAAGTGAATTGCCAATGAGAAAGCCACCTGAGCCGCGGAATCCGCCTGTCAGACGTTTACCAAGTGTATTGGAGCGCTTGGGCGGAACTGGAGGGTCAGGTTCCACATCGCTTGTGTCACCACCCCGTGGTAGCTCTTCTTCGCTTTCAGACTCGCTGTCATCGAACTCATCCCAGAAACCACGTGGTCGCCAGAATGGATGCAAGGCACCATCTTCATCAGTTACAGTTGGTACCTGTGGAGAGCGGTGTGATCTACGTGGATGTGGATCATTAGAAGAACGTCCTCGGTTGCTTGAGGTGCGTGATAATAGTGTTGGGATGAGATTATCTGAGTATCGTCGCGCTCGCTGAACTAGAGACAGCCGCCGTTGAGGGTGTGAATCAGAGCGCTTTGGAGGTCCAGGAACAAGTTGCTTTTCGAGCTCTTCGGCAGGCGTCGGAGGAATAAAGAGAATCTTCGGAGGTTCTGGAGGCGGTCGAGGATTTTTGAGAGGTGAGTCTACCGCAGCTGGTTGGGGCAGGGCAATCTGCATTGGAGGGGTAGAGGGCTCCAATGTCAACGTTGGTTGCAAATGTTGCCCATGTTCATTATCATGGTCTTCGCTGGCATCTACAAATGGCGGTGTAGGGGTAGATCGAACCTCGCGATGATCAAGAGGGGGAAAATAAGATTCGCCCGCCAGTTGCCGTGGTTCCGGGGCCATGGAATTCGCACGAGACATTTGCTGTACTACGAGCAAGGAATGATTGTTGTGGGGAAAGATACTAACAGCAGTTGCCTCGCTGACTTCAATAGGCGTGTCAGAGAACTGCGAAAAAGGTGTTGTGGACGCGAACAGATGTCTTGCCCCAGCATGTTCGGTGCGGATCGTGGATCGATCGAAGCTTACTCGGCGATGCTCCTCAGACGGTCTTCTCCATTCGTGACTGCGGCGAGGTACTTCTTCCGCCGAAACATCTAGACTCGGTCGGATCAATATTTCGGGTGATGTTGAGGCACGGTCCTGACTGAGCGAGCTCCGCCTTTGCTCTCCAACTCTTCCAGGGGATGATCGCGAGCCTCGACGAAACGGTGGCGAGCTTTCCTGTACGAAGGAAAACGTGCTTAGCTGCTCTGGGGATTTTGGGGTGCTATTTGCCTCAGGCAAAGCTGCCGCCTCTTCAGCAATTTCACGCTTCGCCACCAACTGCCTAACTCTTTCTAATAGTGCGGAAGGTGGATGGCTCTCCTTAATGGACTCGCTAGCACCCAGAACCGCATCTTCAGCACCATACTTCGATGGCTCGTCATCCTGTAAAGGAATGTTGGGTAGAGATTTGTTCACATTAGCTGGTATGTTGGACTCGGCTGGATTTGAGGGTTGCCGTTTCTTTTGCGATCTAGGCCATTGTGTAGAAGGTACTGGCGACGACACGGGTGAGGCATGGCTACCAATAGGTGCCTCAAAAGACACGTTGTTGGTAACACGAGGGCTCGTTGAAGGTGGCAGATATGAGTAGTTTCTAGGGACAGCCGACAGTGCCGATTTAGGTACAGGTTCAGGGGCAGACGATATCCGTGCATAGTAACTTTGGCCCGAGTAGTACGGTCGCGTCAAGGAATTGTGCCTGCTCAGTATATCTGCAGCAGGCTGTAACACCTTGCGAATCGACTCTTGGTGCGCTAGCGTGGCTGCTGAGCTGTCGATAATCCTTGAACGGAACGAAAGTGGGGAGGACATGCTGCGGTCAGTGCCTAAAGCTTCGGAGTCCGTACTGATCCTCCTCGATCTGTCCGCGAGACTCACCCGCTTATGAACTAAGCGATGGAGTGGGACGGCATCAGATTGGAATGATTGCCGATGCGAGTGCCTCTGGGAAGAAGTAGCGTCTGGAGTAGGCGAGCCCTCTTCCCTGTAGGCCATATTCTTGCCTGATCGTCGGAGTGTCTGTCTCCTGCGTGGTGGCGTGACAATGATACTGGCTTCCACCACTGTGGAGGAGGCCATGGACGATGTCGAGTTGCGCTTATTGTCATCTTCGCACAGCTTCTCTGGAGGAGCGGCCTGTTCTTCACTTGGCCAGCCGATCGATTGGGCGAAATTCTCGACCGAAGGCGTCACAGGGCCGTTAGTACTCGCCTGAACACGCTCGCGCAGACTGGAGTGCCGCCGCGGACGCGGGCTAGGTGAAGGCGAAGACGAGGGCGAGGCGGTGTCTATGAGTTTTACTGCAGGTTTTGGCTTCTTGCGAATTGTCACGTTTCGCATGAGCTCTGTGTTCCATTCTCGACGCGGCAACTCATCATCCAGGTGTGGGCTTGGCGGCTGGACCGTGTCTGTGGGAGTCACATCATTGTCGTCGTGTTCGAATGCCAGGCCCAGTCCTCTGTCCTCTTGAACGGTGCTCAGCCTGTCGCCCAGTGGCGTCACCGATGGGCTAATGCTGGCTTCCGATGATGGCTCTTCGCGGGCTGTCTTGAACGATTCGGCTCGAGACGATGGATATGTGAACATGTGGGGGCGCTCGAGAGCGGCTGTAGATGTGGTTCGCGGGGGACTAGGGTCTGGTGTTGGAGGACTGCGTGCATTCACTGGCGTGCTGAGGGACGACTTGTTCTGTGGCAGAGGCTCTTCATCCTGGCTCGGTTGGCCGTCCTGCGACATGGTCGGTGGTGTGGGTGGAAGTCCAGGGTCAGCACCACTTGCTGCGCCCGTGGGGTCCAACGGGGTGGGCTGCTGGCTGCCGAATGCCGCAGCAGTCCCGGCGTCTATTTGTACATGCGACTCGAGCAGTGCATGATTTTTTGGCTGTGCCTCAGCCATGATGGACAGCTACGCCGTGGGGACCATGCGTCGAGCCTGCGCAGCCCTCGCCAAAGCCAGGCAATCACTTCGCTGCCAGAGGGTATGCGACTATGTTATGAAAAAGCCATATCCACAGCACAAGAATTGATTATGGCCGGTCGCTCGCAGCCTCGGTGCCGCGCATTCCCAGTGCAGCCACGGTCGGTCCAATACGGCGTGACGTAAGCGAGTGGGTGTTGAGAAGCTATCACAGCAGACGGCTCCGGCCTTCACAGACAAGATAACGGGGGAGATGCAGCGGGATGTCCGCTCGCGGTTGCGGTCCGGATAGCTGCAGTGGGCGGGAGGGGGTTCAGGGTGGTGGAGGGTGGTTGGGGACAGAAACGATGCAGCCATCCCATCGTCCCATTTCCACTTAGTCCAAAACAGGCTTAGCACGTCCACCGGCCCACGCTTCCGTCCGAGTTTAGTGGATCGGTCCCGCACCAGTGGCGGCCCACATCAACTCTACATCATGTGCTTCTGACCCATACATTGGGGTCGGACGAGTTTGGCAACACAAGTACAACGCATTGTCTTGTTCTTCATTCTCATTCAACCACCATCATTTGAACTCGCTTCCGCTCTACCTAGCGGCGTCACCACACTGCCCTTCATCACACATACAAGCATACAGCCGCCGACATCCTAAAGTATGACCTGCCTAAATGCCCATCCCAATGCCTACAAGTGATATCATGATGAAAACATGCTCCCCATGCGCCGCCAACACCCTTGCGCCATTGGAAAATGATAGCCGTCATCGCCTACTGGCTGAGTCCGCCGTACAAAAGAACAGAGGTACAAAAGTATTTGCCTGAAGGAAGAAAAGAACTTCACATCTACTGAGGGCTTCGAGCTGCACTAAATCTTCCTTCGTACCGTGAATTTGCGTTCCATGGTACCAGCGGGTAATGCTGCGGCAAACGTATCGCGTGCTACACACCTGTTAGCTGCATCCCAGTCTTACACAACAAAAAGACCTACTCTCTGCCGATTCGAATTGAATCAAAATGTCGTCATGCTCGCCAGGATACTCAATCTCATCCAAGCAAACAAACTTGCGCTTGATGCCCGCCCAGCCTGTCAGTCGACCTACCTCCTTCTGCATCTTACCTTCACCACGACGTTCTTCAACAGGGAGGGCAAACTTGGCGTCAACGAGCTTCAAGCCAAATTTGCCGCCCTTGTCAGACTTCTCAAATGTGTCCATTGACCGCAGTTGGAAGTTCATAGCGTCAGCATGTGAAAAGTCCTCAAAAAAGGCAAGGAGTTGGAGGATGTTGTCTTGCTCGACGATCTGGATGCGAATAGTGTTGGCAGTCCATTGTTTGTAAATGGGCACGACCATGCGCCGACGAGAAATAGAAAAGGAAGCGGCGATGCTACCAAAGTCAGCATACGTGGGTACGGTGGGAGGCCGCAGATTACATACCCATCAAATTTGACATAGAAACCCGTGACAGCGAATTGGAACGCATGTAAATCTTTGAAAGAATTGAACAATAATTTCCGGACCGTTGTGGCAGTCGTAAGTGTCTTGACAAGCTCGGCCAGAGTGTCAGGAACATCGCGATCCGTCCGGCTCCCATCAATCGCAAGAGACATGTCTTGCTGCGCATTTCGAAGCAGGGTCAGTTCCGGGGCGCCATCAATTGGGAGGCGAACAAGAAGTTCACCGGGCCCTAGATAGTCAGTAACCATTTCATTTCCAAAAATCCAGTAAAGTTAACTTACCCAAGTTCATACGATCAGCAATAATACCAGCACTATGTCGGCATACAATCCTTAGACTCTCGCTCATCACAGTCGGTGCAGACTCTAGTCCGGCCGCTTCTGGGTCCTGGTTAATAACCTTGGCCTCTTGCCACTGTAGCTTGTCAAGCACACGGCTGCCCTTTTGACTGAACCCCTCTGCTTGGTCTGCGCTCTCGATATGAAACGACTTCAGTGGCACCTGAGCAAACGCCATCTCGCCTTTAGCAATATTCATCGAGGTGAACGTCCCAAAAAGGTGGTTTCGATCCTGAGCTTCTTGAAAAACGAGGTAAAGGGTACATGTACGTGGCTTCTTGTCTGGGGCTTCTTCGTGAAAGTGTAGTCTGAGGGCTGGCACCTGGTCGGCTTCCGTTACATATTCAAAGTTCATGAGAGCCTGCTTAGTGCCTAGCTCATGATTGATAAGGCTGACTTGCTTATTCTGTTGCGATGTAGCCACGACCAATCTATAGCCCCGGTGTAACTTCCTCTTACCCGTCCCTTCGCTGCTGAGCTCAATCCTCTCGAATACCATCAGTTTGCATCCTGGTACACGCTCCTGTGGAAAAGCTGCCAGATTGGCCGAGTCCTTGTAACTGGCCTCGCGAAGCTGTAGCTTACAGGCAAATCGCTCGTCTCTTCTCTCTCGTAGGTCCATCTGTACGCGATTCGTATGGTCAACAATAGAAAACAAGCTACGCCAATCACCCTCACTAAGCTCGAGGCTGAGGATGAAACCGTGTCGCAAACGAACAGAAATCTGAAGTGTCGCTTTTTTCCAATTCACATCATCCCATGTGGGTCCTCCATCCGTAGATGGCCCGAGAACAATGTTGATGAGGTCATTCTGACTGCAGATAATGAGCTTAACACGGTATTGATCTTTTGGGCGCAAGACCGAAATGACGGCGGGCATAGGAGCTCGATCCGTAGCTAGGTCATCCGTGGACATGGAGGCTTTGGCAAACATTCTGAAGTAGCAGAAGTCGGTCTTAGTATCAGCAAGAGGTATGTATTGCGACAAGCTATACGGCGGCTGTGCTATGCCATTCGCCCCTGGTCGTGGGACACCTGCTTGAAGAACACTTGCGGCGTCTGGGGCAAACTGGGGGTACTCAACCCAGATGGATTGGTCCTGGCCCTGAATGAGTGCCTGTGTTGGAGGCATGCTTTGATGCTTCTTCATCGACCCCACCAATAATTTCATGTAGCGCACGATAGCACTCTGGATTTCAAACACCTCTGTGCTAGACGCATCCCCTATCTGCCTGGCCTGATCAGCCTGCGCATCGGGTGTTCGCCCCCCATATTGTTGCAAGCCAGGATGTCTTGGGAGGATTTCGTTTAGTATCCACATGACCTTTGCTAGATCGACGTGCGGTTGTGCCAACCGCTCGGGTTGTGGCTCGGCACCTTTGGGCCGGCTCCTGATCAAGCTCTCCATGCCAACACGACCCCTCAAAAACCACCACGTAGCCACCCGTAACCATTGCAATGGCGTGCGATCAAAGAGTTGTCCTCCTAGCTGGGCTGTCAATTCGAATATGCCCCTCATATGCGTCACACGATCTGAAAACTCTTTGTATGCGGCTTCGCCAACCGTTCTGGTATCCGATCGACTTAGGATCTGGGCAGTTGGAATGGATGGTGATGGTTGCATCCGGGGTTCTGGAGCATGAGAAGGTGGGTGTATTTGCGAGGCTGGCTGGGGTGGCTGCATATACGATGCTCCGTGGTCGAATTGTGGGGGTGGGTCGGCTCGTGTAAGCGGAGAAGCGCGGGTGCGTGAGGCGGCAGAAGACATGCTGTGCTGTGGGGAGCTTCGTGAGGGTGGTGACATGTCGGTCTTCAATGGCATTGCGCCGGGGGGCATGGCACTCCGGACTGGCGACAGTGCCCGTGCTCTTGACCGTTTGGGGTCCTGGGGGTCCAGTGACTGCAATGACGAATCTGAATCACGGTCTGCAGCCTGGCGCCGTGCCGCTTCCTGCAGGGCCTTGCCCTCCTCTGCTCCCATTCTTTGCTTGACGCGTGCTGAGAAGGAGCCCGGCTGTTCAGGCTCGCTCTGCAGATAGCGGTCCGGCAAGGAGGCGGGGCCGCCTGGCGGAGACGCATCTCCTTGGGCAACCAGACGCGTCTCGGGCAGCCTGGGCATGGGCAGGGCGGCAGGCGCGGATGGGTTGGCGGGCTGTGTGTTGAAGCCGGTCGGGGTGCGTGACAGCGGCTTGGGCCTGAAGTCCTCGTCCTCCTCGCGGATGGTGGGCTCGTGGCCGGAGACGGCGCGGGCCAGGACGGGCGAGGCATTGTCCGAGTCCTGGGAGTGGGCCGGGTCGAAGCTGGGCCGCGAGGGATTGGTGTCGAGCTGGGCGGCGTCGAAGCCGGTGGGGGCTCTGGAGAGGGGCGGCGGCCGGTCGCCCAGGCCCATGGGGCCCAGGCGGCGGGGGAGCGGCGGCGGCGGCTGGGCGTGCGAGTTGATGCGGCCCGTGTTGAGGCGCTCGCCCAGGGGCGGGGACATTTCGCCGTGCGAGGTCATGGTGCGGGTGAGGGAGTTGCGCTGCTCGGCCTGGGAGGGGGTCCTGCCCATGCCGGTGCCGAGCAGGGCGTCGTCCTGGGCATTGGCGGGGGGCGGGTGCTGCTGTGGGTGCTGCTGCTGTGGGTGCTGCTGCCGCTGCTTGCGCCGCGACACCTCGGCGGCCGGCTCGTCGCACTCGTCGCCGCCGTGGCCGATGACGAGCGGCACGGCGCGCACAAAGGTGACGGTGAGCCCCTTCTTGCGCGTGCCCGTCTTGAGCCCGCCCGGCCCGGGGCTCAGGGCGGCTGCTTTGGCGCTGTTGAGCACGTCCTGTGCGGCCGGCCAGCGCTGGGCTCTGGCCACGTCAATGCGGGGTCGGCTGGCAGTGCCCGCGGCCAGGAAGGCGGCCGTGGTGGCCTCCTTTCGCTGCTGGGCGCGGTCTGTCGAGGGCTTGAGGAAGGCGCTGACGTCGTCGTCGCCGGCCTGGTCGTGGTGGTGCGCCGGCTCTTCCTTCTCCTTTGCGAACAGCTTGTTCCGCCACCGGCTGCGGCTCTTGCCCGCCTCGTGCCCGCCGTCTCGCCCGTCAGCCATGCTGCCTGGCTGTCGTGGCCGTGGTCGTGGTCGTCTTCGAGGGCAATGGGACGTGGGGGCGTGGGCGTGTGTGCAATGCGTGTGCGTGAGTGGATGGATGGTCGTGTGCCTTGGTGCGCGTCTCGAATTACGCCGCCCACAACATGAAACGGGTCCCTGCGCGGGGCAATGATCTGCTGTCTATGGCGGCCTGCAGTGCAACGGCCAGCGTGGGCAGGGCCGTCTGTTTGGAGCGAGCAAAAGAGACACTGCGTGGCACGGCGCCCGACTGCCCTGCTCTGCCCATGTGCACGAGAGCGTTGAGTGCCGTCTACCTGGCCCTCTGATTGGCCACGCTGCCATGCGGGGACCGCCAAGACGTCGTCTATATGTCTCTTCTCGCTCCTCTCTTAGTGGATGCCACCCCGCCGTCAACCACCATACTAGTTTCAACACAACCAACTTTCCGTAAATTTCAAGTACACATTGCAGGTATAGGGGGGTTCCTTTTTTTTCCGTCTTTTTGTTCTTGTCTGCTAACCGTACATGTCTTGCAAGTTGCTCCCAAAAGGTTGTCAAGCAGGCGCCAAATTTCGCATATGACAGAGATAACTACCCGCAATCTGTTTTGTAGCCGACCTTAACCATGAGCCTTGATTTCGGTTACAAGGCAGGTATATATACCGAGCCTAAAAAAAAGCTTCTCCTCTTCTCCTTCGGATTGGTTATACCTACTTATCGTTCACCTCCTAGGCTAGTACCTAACACAAATCCACGAATCGAAGGGAACTATACCAGAGTTTTTCAATCATCTCATTCAAGTATTTGGATCCTAGGACTACAAATGGTATACAACGTGCAAAGGGAAAAAAGCCTAGGAACAAAGGGCACGTAAGTGATCCTGAGGTAAAGATAAAAGGAGGAAAGGAGCCCCGGGGACCATAGGAAATGTGGTAAAAGGGAAGGTGGAGATATCGCGCTGTACCACCTCATCTCAACCACAGAGTAAGTTTACTCGAAAGAAAATCTCTGCCGCTCCACACCTTCAATCCAGCCATCTACCTTCTTCTCGTTTGGCTGATAGAGACTTGCTGGCCTAGAATGGAATAAGTGTCTGGCCTTCTAAGCCGGCGTGGCGCTCTTTTCTCGATCACGTCCACGGTTCAAAAGCCCCCTCCTTGTACCGCCACTGGGTTTTGGGCTAACGCTCCCAACGTTGCTTGTCGCATCTGACGGCGTGAAGCTGCTCTTGATAACAACCATGCCTTTTCCAACGCCGACATTCTTCTTGCCGCCGCTCCCTTGGTCATCGATAGTAAAAGTGCCGTCGCCCAGCTCTTCATCGCGGCCAAATGTGCTATGATCTTTGACAATGACCTTGAAGAACGAATCGGCAGTGCACACTGTTTTGAAGGATTCGTTGTCAAACTCAATGGATCCGCTCACGGTTTTATGGTGGTCTGTCTTGTGAATGTCTTTGTTCCCTAAGCGAACAAACACTCGCACGTTGGTGCCTGGTGGGAACCCGTCAGCACTCACAATTGTGATATTCGCTGTTCCTGATTCGCCACCAGTAGGTGCACCAGCATCGTTGAACCGACTGGCAAAGCTTTGTGCGCCCCAGCTGCGATGTCGGTTGTGGTTCGAAGGGCTGGATTGACCGGCTGAGCCATCGCCTTCTACAGAAATAATTGGAGCATCAGCGGATGGTCGGCCCGCCGAAGAGTCGGGACGCTCAGAGGAGTCATCATCGGTCGCTCCACGAGACTTTCTGCGCTTGAATCCACGACCGAGGAATGTGCCAGCGCGAACGACGCCGCCACCAACAAAGGCAGCGCCTTTGCCAACGCCTTTGACAGGAGCTCCGATAACTTTTCCGGGTACGGCAAAGGTACCAGAGAAGGTGCTTGAGCCTTGTCGGGAGCGCACAACATAATTGGGCTTGAAAAGTAAGCGTAGGCGAATGGTGCCAGATTTTCCGTCTAGGGCCAGATTAACTTCTTGTGGTTGGAAAGGTTCCAGTATCTCAAGATTGATAGATGATTTTCCCAAGAAGTCTGCCTTATCACCAAAATCCCAATCGTAAACATTCACAACAAAGTCTGCCGCTGTGCGACTACGCACAGGAATCTCGAAGTACTCGTTCCAAGCTGGGGTAAGAGTCTTCTTCTGTGTCTTGGTTTTGTACACTTCTTTGTCGTTGAGCATAAATTTGCAGTATGGATCCGAGAAGCCATTGCGATCAGCCGCAGGTAACTGGTCAGCATCCAAAACATCGACACGTAATATGCCCTGGTTGTTGAACGATTCGCTGGGGTCGAGGCGCATCTTCACCGGGATATACTTCAGGCTGACTCTAATCTTGCTCTCGTGGCCATGTTTATCTTTCAGGATAAGTTGAGTCGGTGTGTGCAGGCACATCCTTAGTGTATCGATCGTGTTGCCTGTAAGCTTGGCAATAACATGGTCCTCATCTCCGTCGCCGTCCTTGTTCACATGTTCAATGAGGCGGAGAGTGATCTTGGAGAAGTCGAGCTCGCGAATCATGACATCGCCCACTGTGTTTCTGTTAGTGGAGTACGCAAGCGGGATATTTACATGACATACCCTCATTGAATGTCATAGTCCTGTTCTTGATCTTTGCAGTTGAGTAGCTGGAGTACGCCATATCGTCCATAAGGATATCGACGTAAGCGCCAGTATCTGCGAACTCGCCATCGATGAGCTTGAATACGAGGAGGCCGGTTTCTATTAGATATTAGCACAAATCTGATCAATAGCCGAGGACAAGGGATGTAGGGCTGTCTGTTGGGGACAACCAACTCAACCAGCCATATCGCTCCTTGTCCATAGCAAGGCGACGCAGCTTACCATATTGCTGAAGGTTATCTGCAGTCAACTTCAACTTCTCCACTGGTTTCTTCTCGAGTGTCGTCGTCTCATCTTGATGTTCTTGATTTCTCTCGAGTGCTTTGGCTAGATCATTTTCACTACCCTTGTGCGAGCTGGTCGTCTTCATCGAAGAGATAGTACCCGCCGTCTCCGATCGAGCTACAGCTACCCCTGATGCACCTGAGGTGACTCTGGTGTGGCCCTTGGATGTATCGGTCCCGGTGGTTTTGACAGAAGCTGTGCGAGACACTCCGTTGGGTGTGCTGAGCCTCTCACCTTCTTTTTCTTTTTCCTCTTCATCCTCCTCTGGATCCCAAGTAGAGTATGTTGGATAGAATGAGCAAGTATAGTTTAGCGTCCCCTTTGGTGGGGAGTTGGCCATCCTTAGCGGCCCTGCGGTTGGCTGCTTCTGCTCGTATGGAATATATTCGTCATTTTCGTCTTGCTTGACGTAGTCACTTGCCATAATCTCGATGTGACCTAGGGATCGATCTTTACCGAGATTCTCTTCGTCCATGACTTCCACAGTCAATTTCTCGCGAACAGTGTGAACAGGCACATACACAACTTCATCCCAGTCGGGATTAAGATTGTTCTTGAAAGTGACTGTTCGACCTTTCTCAACCCCAGAGAGCAAGACACGCACATATGGATCGGACTTGCCCAGTTTTTCAAGGTTCCGCAAGTCACGAGCACTCTGGAAATGCAGCCTCATGACGCCAATTGGGGTTAAGTAGCCGCCGGAGGACAGTGCTCCCTTGAGAGCCACGGGTTTCCAATCTAGCTTCATTTTTACACGACCCGTCTGCGCGCCAGCCAGGTTGTACCATTCACTGCCTTTGGCCATGAGCTCTAGCATATCATCAATGGTAATCTGATATGTTCCAAGGATCGGATCTGCTGCGAGATCGCGGTCATCCTTGATTACCAGTCCTAGCTTTGACTTCTTACGATCAGTAATGAGCATCTCTTTAGTTGCATCTGGCCAGATAGGGTTGTTCGTCCTCTTCATGACGCGCGACTTGTGCACCTCATGCCCATTGAGAAGTAGCACTGCATAGGGATTGAGCTGGCCAACCAGACTCTTGCTGCCGTCCATATCCTTGCATTGCTCAACGGTAAACTTAATAATACCTGTCCTGGATTCTGGAGGTGGCTCCTTAGTCCCATCTCCAAGGGTAGCGCCTTCGAGAACGGGAAAGAAGCGAATATCGGCTGAAAGAATGCCACGTGGTCGCCCTCCAGACATGACCTCTAGATGCAGATTTTCATGATCAGCATCCTCCTCAAGTTGCTCCAGCGCGAAAGTCGCAGTGCCAAGCTCTTTGTCCTTGCGAATGTCATTGTAATCAAAGATATTGATGGTCAGCGAGTCTTTCAATGAAGTGACAATGATGTTGACAGTCTCGTTCCAACGAGGGTTAGCATTCTCATGCACAGTTTTTGTGCGTGCGAGTATGTTTCGGTTGTTGATGGATACTGTTGCGTAAGGGTCGGGAGTACCGGAGAACTTGTCGGGGTTTTTGAGACCCTGCGCACCGTGGAAATGTACCTGTAATACACCAATAGCCTGATCGACCGGGTTGCCAGCCAGCATCTTGGCGATTTCGATAGGGAATACGTTGGGATCGTACATCATTGGCCCCAGATTGGCGTGGATCTGCTCCTGGATAAAGGACTCCAGCCCTGGAATGAAATTAATATCAAAGCCAAAAGTCTCGCCACCAAGAGGCTTGCAAACATAGTCGATGGTAGGTCTTTCGAGGAAGCACATCTCGACTTTTTCGATGTGGGGGAAGGGAAGCTGCAGCTTGAATTTGAGGCGCATCATGCCGGAGAAGGCCATGTCCTCGACAATGACATCCAGACCTTTGCTGACAAGGCCCTTGCCAATGCGAATCTCCAGCACAATCTTGGGGTTGATTTTGTGCTTGATTTGGCGCGAAGTCAAATCCGCAGTGTCATTGGGAGTAAAGCTGAATTTCCAGTCCATGAGGACAATGTCATCCTGGGTTTTCGGGTATGTCTTGACATGTTCTAGTCGTGGTGGCTTTGTTCCCAAGATGAAAGTCTTCATCTTCAAGCTGTCCAAGAAGGCGGGGGTTGATGTGGAGAGGACCTGGTCAACGGAGCCGACAATGGTGTCACAGAGCACAGGCGCATAAATGGGCCAGAACTTGACGAGGAAGCTGTTGATCCACTCGAGACTCTCTGTGTCTGTCTCGAGCTTGTTCTTAGCCATTTCACGATTGAGATCGTCTCGAGCATTTCGGCGGACGCGGCGAATCGAGGTCCGATAGTAGGTGCCGCAGACAGCCATGATGATCATGACCCAGCCCAGCCCGCCGCCCAGGGTGCCAATGACCCAGGTAGACAGACAGGCGAATATGATGACGCCCGTATTGTGGTACCAGTCGCCGTAGAATTTGTCTTCTACCCGGCCCTCGAGCCATGTCTGGTGGTCCAGCATGGTGCCGTCATCGTGCGCGGCGTCGTCGGAGCCGGGCATGCCAAAACGCGGGGCCCAGCCGACACGGTCCCAGCGTGCATCTTCGTCTAGCTCTGGAGCATGGCCATTGGCCTTGTCGCCATTCGCCGGGGTGAGGGGAGTGTCGATGGCGCCGGCTTTGGTGGGCTCGGGGAGGTCGTACTTGGACGGGACGCCGGAGTCGTCTGCGTCCGAGACCAAGGCAGTGGCGTTCTTGTTCCGCTCGTGGTGAAAGCCTGGCGGCACGCGTGCTCTGGCCTGCGCGCGCTTCTCCTCGGGACTGGCATTCGGGTCGAAGTAGAAGGCGGCGCTGCCTCCTTTGAGGGCCTCGTCGACGGCCGTCTTCTCTGCTGCCTGCGCCGTCACGCTAGAATCGGGGTCGCGTGCAGCCTCGAGAGCACCCCCGGCCTTGAGCTCGTGGGCGCGCGGCTCGGTAGCCATGGCGGCGGTGATGGCGGTCGATGGGCAGTCTGCTGGGGGCCCACCCGCGTAGTTCCTGGCCTGGAGGTGGGAGGGGAGGAGCTGGGGGGATTAGAAATAAAGGTCGACGAGGGCGCAGGGACGCAGCGAGGAGAAACGAAGGTCAGCAGATAACAGCGGAGCTGGTACTGATCGCTTGAGAGGCACAACCGTGGGCGCAGCCGCGCAAACCTGCTTGTCGATGATCCGTTAGCCTACCAATACCTAGCCGCATACCGTGCTCCGCAGATGGCTGGCACTGGCCTCCCCGCTTGGTCAGATCAGTCAAGCACCAATTGCGAATCCCAGGCTAAGCAGTGCGTGCAGCTGTCGTGTGGAAAAGCAAAAGGGAGGCGAGGCAAAGAATTGGCAGTGCGCCGCGCAGACACGAGAGAGAGGACAGGTGCGAGATGGAGCTTGGGCTGTCTACCCAGACACCTACCTAGCTCCGACGATGACGTTCTAGCTCGCCGTCTACCCAGCAGCAATCTACGGGCCGCGTTGTCTGCCCAAGGGCCTCTATGTGCTTGACACGACTGTCTCTCTGCTGTCGCCTCCATGCGTCTACCAATATCATTTATGCACCGCCATGTTCACAGTCATTCGGTGCAGGGTCTGTTGATAGGGTGGAGCCACACGTCATCGTCGCTACAGCACGACCGTGTTCCTGAAGATCTGTGCCCCCTTCACATCCACCCCAGCAATAGTGATTGACAACGTGCCCGCGTGAATCCAAGTTCTTTGATTGTGAATAGAACCAGCCCATCACCCGTCTCTCTACTCTGCTTCTCCATCTTTATTGCCACATCATAACTATCTAGGTATATGCCGCGTACGCCCGTCTGCGTCACGTCGCCCTCTCCGACCGTTTCACATTGCAACCCGATGCAATGCGGTGTTCCATTATGAATTATTGGAAAAAAAATCCTCTCTCGCCCTTGGCCAGTCCTAGTCGCGTCGTCCCTCGGCCACCCATGTCTAGCTGAGTGAAACTGTCCTGAGCCACATCTGCGACCGCGCCACAAATATTCCAGACCACCCCGGCTTCTGCCAACCCCAGACGACCCACCCCCACTCTTCGTAGATCTACTGTATGGTTAGAAATCCTTCAACAACTTCATGAGCCTGCCGCCTACACTATACACACTCTCAGTACGAGCCGTTCACTGGATATCTTCGGCCAGAGACTCCGTCTTGCACGCCACCTGGAACATACCTGTGCGTTCTTCTGTCCCGCTCTCTTTCTCTGCTCACCTCTCTCGACCGATCGTAGTGGCCTCGGTCATTCCAATCTGCATTCACCACCCTCTCTCGACCGCCATCTCGGTTATTCCACTCATCTTTCACCCGATCATGGCTTCGTGTCCGCGCAGCCTCACGCTCTCGCTCTCGTTCGCGTGGGTAGACGGCGTCTTCTGTTGATCGCCGCCGGTGGCGCGAACGGCTACTGCTGCCATTTGCCATGTCGTATGATATTGTCTCTCTTTCACGCTCCCGATCTCGGTCGCGATGGTGATTGTGGCTATATGGTGGCACTGCCTCTCGAGGCGGACTGACCGGTACAACCGGTGCTCCCCATCTCGCATTGTGCGGACTGCCCCTATAGCTTGTTCGAGTAGGCATGGCAGGTCGTCTTTCATAGTAGTTTCGTGCTTCCATTTGTCCCATCTGCGTTGCAAAAGGCGGTGACACAGTAGGCCCAAACATGTGCTGTGGAGAAGTCGCTTTTGATGATGGTCTTTCACCCATGTAATGTTGATGCGAATGGCGACGGTTTCCTTCGTAGTAGGTAGGGAAGTACTCCCGAGGTGCGACGGGTTCGTTTGACCTTCGATGCTGTAGGTCGGGTGTTCGTCGTCGAGAAGGTGGACGTTCCTCGTCTGAGTCTGATTCTGTGGTTGTGAGCGGCGTTTCTCGCCGAGGTGGGTGAGGGCGTTTATGCAGACCGTATCGTGGCATAGCAGGCGGGTTGGTTGCAATCGGAGTTGCGTCTTCGTCTGAAAGACTGTCGCTCTCATATCGCCCAGGAATGTTCCTCTTCCTTCCAGTGAAGGGTTTGAGCATGTGGCGGACTCGTGACGTGACTCTCTCGTCCACAGGGTAGATGGCTTGTTGCTTGGAAACATGCCGCATGAAGCCTGGGCGTAGTCTAGCCTTGCGGTACATTGGATCCTCAAAGTACTTGAAGGCCCCCTTCTTCTCATCAGCAGAGGAGCCATCTCCAGACAGGTTGTGCGAAGATCGTGGGCCTGGCTCAGCAGTCATGCGCGCTCTGTCCGCTTCCTCCTCTGCCTCTCTTCTAAGCCGGTCAGCAACGCTCTGGTACCAGGATTCCATAGCATCATCTGGCTTGTCTGGAAAGCATTGTTTGGGCAGCACTTTGGGGAAGATGCTGCCCGTCTCTGGATCCACGATGTCGTATTGTTCGACGGCCTTTTGCAGAAACGGCACGTGCTCCTGGGGGCCCAGCAGCAGCTGTATGGTCTGCCATGTCACAAAGCCCTGCTTCTTGAGCGCGGGTACGGAGGGCGCACCGTAGCCGTCATCAGTGGGCGCGGGCTGCAGGCTATGGAATGCGCCGAGCGAGCGGTAGATGAAGGAGATGGAAGATGGCGGTGTGTCTTTGAAGAGCAGGTCGTAGTCACCGCCCACGGCGCGATACCAGGCAGCGATTTGTGAAGGCGTGAGGTCGGGCGATTCGTTGGGCTCAAACTTGTCGCTCTACAGTAGCGTCATCAGCAGCGCATCCTCCCAAACCGGAACCGGGACCAAGGCATGAACCCACAATCACCTGTGCAATGCCCTTCAACAGACGGTCGAGCAGTGGAGTCCCGCATTTGTCTGGCTGCAGCAAATACCCCCAATACTGGTAAGCTTCGCGATGTGTTGCATCTGCATTGGCTGCCTGCTCTTGATTTTTGTTCGTTTCCGGGGCCATGGCATCCATCGGCGACTACGATCGAGGCGCTTTGAATCGAGCATACATGTGCACTCAGCTGGACGATAAAGGTGTCGAGCTCGTGAAGCTGCGGTGAGCCTTCCGAAATGCCCCGCGGTGGTCCAGCAAGTCGTGGAACGTGGAAGGAAGAGCAGCCCTAGCAAATAATTACCGCTTATCCGGCGCGTTCGCATTTCTACTTATACGCCTGTCTTGCTTCTATCAGCAGGGATTCATGACTGCGCGCGTCAGGCAGCGAACAGGAGCACGACTGCGCCTCTGCCATTCCCGCGCAGGACCTGTTTGCTGATGGACGTCCCCTTCGTCAACGTGTGGCTGGTGGACCGAGGCTGAATCGCGAATGGCTACCCAAGGCAGCAATTGGGCATGCCTTGCCTTCAACAACATGGGTCAAGCCTGAGCATTGCGAGTCTTGGGATGCAAAATTTGTCTATTAGATACCTTCGCACGGCGTCGGATAAGCGTGCATCTCAGCGCCTCCTAGGACCGCTAAGCATTATTTTGATCAACTATGTTCATGTCCATGCATGTCATTTCCATCATCCTCGATCGCTACAAGCGAAACCCGTACCCTCGTAAATCTACTAATAATTGCAAAAAACCTGGGCAGTTTAATGCTCAAGCAGTCTCAGTGATCCTTGTACCACAACGTTTTCCAGGATGGAGCCGGGTGGAATGTCGATTGTTGAGCCCTCGGTAGCAACAATAATAACAGTACCCTTGAGCGTCACGCCGCGACCGAGATTAACCGGCCCGGTGATGGTCAGATGGTCAAGCTCGACAATCTTGGGAATTGAGGGAATGCGTGACTGGAAGCTTGACACTTTCTTGAAGTCGCTGCCAAGCTTGATCAGCGGTGCAGGGCCGAATCGGTTCGGGTCAATAACCAGCTGGCCGTGCTGTAGAGTGTACAGGTCCGACTTGACAAGCATCAGATCAGAGCAAGTCTTGACCGGCAAGAATCGTCTCCTGGGAACGTTGACACCGTGGGCGTTCTTGAAATGCTTGATGGCGGCACCAACAGCAGTCTCGAGCTGCAGGACAGAAATATCGGCCTCGCCCTTCTTATCAGCAGGGATAGACTTGCCGTTGGGAATGATTTCCATTGCGAGTTCGTTGGCCTCAACGACACGCTTGATGGCCTTGAGATCCATCCAGATGTTGTTGGTGTTGAAGTACTTGAACTTCTTGATGGACTTGAACTCGTTTACATGCTCCTTGGGGACCTGGGCGATTTCGAGCAGGCGAACCGAGCCCTCGTAGTCGATAATGGTACCACCCTTGACATCGGCCTTGGTCTTGTCGGTCAGTTCCATGATGTACTCAGCCTTGGAGTCAACCATGTGCTGAAGAATGCGGAGATCGACGACAGCGCCCAAGTTGTCAGCGTTGGACAGGAAGATGGTCTCAATACCGCGGTCGATGAGCTTGTCGAGCATGCCGGTGTTGTACAGAGACTCGAATACGTCACCGTGGCCTGGTGGGTACCAGTTGGCAATATCTGATTCATTGTTCTTGGGCGCAGGCAGCAGGGAATCCTTGAGGATACGCGGGTACCGCGACTGGTTGAAGGTGAGAATGTCAATGTTGTGACCCTCGTACTTCTTGATGATGCTGGCGGTATCGGTATCGGTGTTGAAGGAGTTCATGAGAACGAAGGGGACGTTGACGTCGTATGTGCGGTTAAGGTACTCAATCTGGCGCACTGACAAGTCGAGGAAAGACATGCCATCGCGGACCTCGATGACCGACTTGGGGCCAACACAACCCATGGAGGTACCCAGCCCACCATTGAGCTTGACAACAGCCAGCTTGTTTAGGTATTCAACAGCCTCGGAGTTGGCCAAATCATCGTAGTTGATGACCTGCTCGGCCTTTGGGGGAGCAATGCGGTTCCAATCGATGGCAGTGCCCTTGGCCTTGTCGTTGAGGTATCGTCGGAACAGGGCGAAGAAGTTGTCCATTTCCGTCTCGAAGTACTACGCGGGGTTAGCAACTGGCGCGGTGACGTAAGGGCTCGGCCTCGAGTTCGCCATGGGCACTACTAGGCCCCGATGCAGACAGAAGGCGGGGACGGGCTCACCTTCTTCTCCTTTGGGTCCTGGACCGTGTCGGCCAGTTTGTTGAGGGCATTTCGCATTTGCGAAGCTGCGACGTTGGTCGATGTGTTTTCGAAAGCCTGCATGGGGTGTGAGCAGCCGCTTGCAAAATGCAGGTGCCCGCTGCAGGGCAGCCAGGGCGACTTACGACATGGGATTGCGTCTTGCCGTGGTGGCGCTGCGAGTTGAAGCCGCCATCGTCTTTGCCAGCAGCAGCCGAGGGCTTGAGATGGGATGGGATTGCGCGTGAAGCCATTGTGTGTGTGCGTGTGCGTGTGCAGCAGAAAGACAAGACTAGGAGCAGTAGAAGAGGTGCGGTGAACAGGTGGGCAGCCGGGCAGAGGGCGGTCTGGTTTTAAGAATCAAGAAGCTGGCTGGGCACGGTCGACGTACGTGGGGCAGGGGAAGAACGTGCCTGATGCTGGGACGGGCAGGAATTGTACTGGCCTGCGTCTTTTTATACGTCCTGCTATGCTAGCACAAATTGTGGCGACCATTGATGGTGATGGATCATCGGTTCCGGATGGCCTCAACACAACATGCATCTGCTGCCTCTAGCCTATTCCTCTCCCACCTAGTCTCGCCTCCAGGTGTGCACTTGGTTGTGGTCATGCAATTGTGACTATCGCTGCCCTCTTCCCTTTGGTGCCTCCCTTCGATTCCTTGCTTCCAAGGAGCTTTCCTTCCAGCGTCCGCCCTGGGCAAGCCACATCATCTCGCCCTCTACTCTCTCTGCCTACCGCCTACCACCAGCCATAGCTGCGGGCAGGCACCCATTGCCACGACTCGACTGCATCTCGCGATGCACAATTGTTGAGCCAAAATTTCATGCGGAGCTATGGCCTCCATACCCCTCGTCTCGCCTGCGCTAGCAGGGATAGCCGTCTGTCTTGGCCTTTGCGCCTCGCCTATCATGCCTATCCACCGCTCAACAACGCAAAGACGAGGGCAAAATCTGGAGTGGCAAACCCACTGTTGGTGCTAGCACTACTCTACAGAGAACGCTTTCGTGGAAGAGCAGCTGCACCTGGCCTGCGTCTCGGGTGCGGCTTTTGCACTCGCGGCCTGTGATCGGGAAAAAGCGGTCGACGTTCTCGTCCTGTCCCACGTGGGCAACCCTCTACTTCTACCTACGTGCCTTCATACTATGCTGTCTCCTTTTTGACTGGCGCACAAACGGGTCGTGTTATCTCCACCGCGGGAGCGTCTGCAAAGGGAACAGCAAGCGGCTTCGCGATTCTCAGCCTCACCCATACACCCTTGTCCTTTTCTTCCGTAAACACCTCTTCCCTGAGCAACTGAATTGTCCATTCCAACATGCTTTCCAACGTCTGGAAATCCGATGCCGATAATTTCTGCCACACGTTAGATCCAATCATTGGGCATAGAAGCCTCACCTACGCCGAATAGAAGTGACTCCAGCTGCACATAGTCGTCCACACGCGTCTCAGGCACACAATCTACCCACAGACTAAGCACCACAATCTGCTTCTGTAGTCTTTCGTTTGAGTTCACGCCAATTAGGCATGGGATGCGAACGTTGCGCAGGTACAAGATGCTTGAGAATGCTCCTGAGCTTGGGATGCTTGACGTGATATGCCCAACTGCTTCTCCAAACATGCTGCTCTTGGGATAGCAGACATTCGTCTCCAGCCCGTAGATAGCTGTCGAGCCGGCTGCTTCTCTCACAGTATCTGCAATCAAGGCAGAGAGTTCAACCGTAGGTATCCAGCTTTTGCTGGCCTTTAGGAGAGATGCCTGTATCGCTTTGCTGAGGATGCCGTAATGGATTGTGCTTTTGTCGACTGTGTCTGAAGCCGATGCTGAGGCGAACGTCTGGCCCAGCGTGACCGTAACACTGACCACGGCTCGCTGTGACTTGTTCCGACCCCAAGCATCATTGCCAGCATTCACTGTAACTTGGAGATTCTGTACGGTAATCTTGTCGGAATGTCCGCTCTGCGCCAGCTCGGCGTCCCACAAGGCCCGGCGGACTAGCTGCACCATGGTGTTTGCTGGAAGAAGGGAGAAGTAGAGAATCAACCACAGCCAAGTCGCCTAGCTTAAAGGGCTCATTGGAGACTTCCGCAGCCCTTTTATGTGCAAGAATAGAATGTTTGCTTGCCATGGATTGCTGACCATGAATGCCAAGTCCAAAGCTGCATGGGAGTGGAGGGGAAAAGCAAGTAATATGGATGACGCCCTTTGGAGCACGCACGGACCCTAGCTAGGTATCTCGAGGACCCTCATCGAAACTTCTAGTTCCACAGCCAGGCTATTTGTGCGATTCCCTCTGCACTCAACCAGACTCTTGCAGCTGCCGAACCGAATCTGCTTCATATCTCCATATACACTCTACCATGGCTGACGCACTAAAAGCCGAGGGCAACAAGCTTTTTGCGGAGAAGAAGTTCGCCGAGTCCATGTGAGTTCCCCGCAGACAGCTCCCATGCTGCATGCCGGTGGAGTTGAACTAACCAAACTACAGCGACAAGTTCTCACAAGCCATCGAACTCGACCCGTCCAATCACGTTCTGTACTCCAACCGATCCGGCGCATATGCTTCACTGAAAGACTGGCCAAATGCGCTGGCCGATGCAACCAAGACGACAGAGATCAAGCCCGACTGGGCAAAAGGCTGGAGTCGCAGAGGAACGGCGTTGCATGGCGAGGGCGATCTAGTCGGGGCAACAGAAGCTTTTGAAGAGGCCCTCAAGCTTGACGCCAACAACGCTCAAGCCAAATCTGGTCTTGACGCCGTCAAGCGCGCAGTCGAAGCCGAAGCGAGGGCAGATGGGCTCGACAGTGATCCTTCTGCCGGTCTGGGTGGCATGTTCAGCGACCCAAACATGATTCAGAAGCTCGCCAACAACCCCAAAACCGCCGCCTACCTCGCAGATCCAGACTTCATGAATAAGCTCCAACAGCTGAAGAACAACCCCAATGCCGTTGGCTCGTACATGCAGGACCCACGCTTCATGCAGGTCATGGGTGTGCTGCTGGGTATTGATATGCAGTTTGGTGGACCCGGCGGGGCTAGAGAACAGGGTGGTGCGGCGTCGCGAGAAGCCAAGGAGGATGTTGACATGCCCGATGCAAGACCAGCGCCTGAGCAACCCAAAAAAGCACCCGAACCTGAGCCGGAGCCAGAGGAGGCAGAGGAGGACAAGGCAGCCAAAGAGGTAAAAGCCAAGGCAGACGAGCTAAAGAAGAAAGGTACCGAATTTTACAAGAAACGAGAATTCGACCAGGCCATCGAGAACTACACCCAGGCATGGGATACACACAAAGACATTGCATATAAGACCAACGAAGGAGCTGCAAGGTTTGAAAAGGGCGACTACGAGGGATGCATCAAAGCTTGCCAGGAGGCCGTCGACCATGGTCGCGAAGTGTTTGCAGACTTCAAGATTATGGCAAAGTAAGTTCGGATATTTCACGTGACTGAACAGCACCACTAACTGCCTTCAGGGCCTTTGCGCGTATCGGTACTGCGTATGAGAAAATGGGCGACCTGAATAACGCCATCCTTTACTATCAAAAAGCACAGACAGAACACCGCACTCCCGAAGTGCTCGCCAAGCTACGAGCAGCGGAGAAGGCCAAGATCAAGGCAGAGAAGGAGTCGTATATCAACCCGGAGGAGGCAGAGAAGGCTCGCGAGCTCGGCAACGCCAAGTTCAAGGAGTCAGACTGGCCCGCCGCCGTTGAGGCATACTCGGAGATGATCAAGCGTGCACCAGAGGATCCGCGAGGTTATTCGAATCGGGCTGCCTGTTTCATCAAGCTCCTTGAATTTCCATCTGCAGTTCAGGACTGTGACGAAGCTATCAAGCATGATCCTGATTTTATCCGAGCCTATCTGCGGAAAGCTCAGGCTTACTTCACCATGCGTGAATACAGCAAATGTATTGATGTGTGTGCAGAAGCTGCCGCACATGACAAGGATGGGAAGAACACCAGGGAAATCCAACAACAAGAGACAAAAGCCCTGCAAGCGCAGTATTCTGCACGAGAAGGCGAGACTGAGCAGCAAACTATGGAACGTATTCAGAGAGATCCTGAGGTAAGATATCGAGTCCCGCAAAAAGCTAGAATGTACACTAACATACTCCCCAGATCGTTAGCATTCTACAGGATCCCATCATGCAGAGCATACTCCAGCAAGCCAAGGAGGATCCGGCAGCGCTGCAAGAACATTTGAAAAACCCGGACATCCGCTCGAAGGTCCAGAAGTTGGTGCACGCTGGTGTCATCCGCATGGGTCGATGAAGAAGCAAATGTTCCCCCCTTGCTATCGCCATGAAGATAATATGCGAGCTACAATACCCATTCAAAATGAAACGAGATATGTATTTTCAAATCCCATTGCATAGCGTGTAGATAGAATCAAACACAAGTATCCATTTGCAAAGAACCAGTTATATGATGAGGACATAACTTGGAGAGTTATATAATTTCCCACATTCAAAATTGCAAATGGCCATGATAAAAAGGCTAGCTTAAAGCCGCTATTTGTCTGCCAGAAGAATGAACATGTTGTATATTGAAACAATACCGCGACGTGTCTGGGTCAGGGGGATCAACCAATCACAAGGCTGCTGCAACGGTGACATATCGCCAAGCCTGTTACTTGGGTTGCTTCAGATTTGCCTTTCATAATCTAACAGCAGCAGGGCATCTAAGCTTTTTTTCTCATCTGCAACCTAATTACCTATATACATACCACGCAAAACAGAGGCAGTACAAAGACAAGCCACAATGTCGTCCACCACGCTGTCAATAGCCTCGCCGTCTTCTACATCATCTGACCATACGTCCGACACTGTGCCATCACGGCGCAAGTCCCGTGTGACCGCAGAACACACGTTGAACAGAGTACGAGAGAACCAGAGGAGACATCGAGCCCGGCAGAGAGATCATGTCGCAACGTTGGAGGCGAAGCTTGCCGAGACCGAACAGCTGCTGGCGGAGGCGAGGGCCGAGATTCTCATACTCAAAACACAGCAAGAAGCGTCGAACATGGCATGTCGCAGTCTTGCAGAGAGCCTGGGATCTGGGCAAGTACAAGAGGGAATGGACGGTCTAAATAAGCCTCTGGAATCGGAGCTAGTAGCATCGTCTCAATTTCAGTACCTTGATAACCCAGACCTTACCTTCCTGGGCGACGCCAACTCACCCACATTTGTCATCGACATAAACAGCATACAGCCTCCACTGCCTCTGCCGGCCCCTGCAGCAGGGGAACTAGAATCCTTCTCCGGTCCACCACCATGCTGCTCTGACTCGGCGGCTGTGGCTCAACTCAGCGAGCCCGTCGACCCGGAGTGCTCCACGTGCAAAACGAAGCCACCTCCAGACCCATCCGAGAGCACGACACTGTGCGCCCAGGCCTTTGTACTCATCTCGCAGCAAAATTTCCGTAATTTGGACCCAGCCACCATCAGAATGTGGCTGGCGCAGGGCTTGAGACGAGCACAGAGGGAAGGAGAGGGGTGTCGAGTCGAAAATGGTGCCTTGTTGCGACTGTTGGATTATATCAGCGGCATGTAAAAAGGATGCGGGAAGCGCCTCTAGCTCAAGGAGATATTCACCGAAGAGATTGTCAATAATCTTGCAATCATATTCACTAACCACCGCTATGATTCTTACCATCCCTGCTGCCACCGCAACGTGTTGTGCAGAAACCATTGCGGTACTTTTAGTTACTCCACAAATGGCATAGCATATATAAGGGAGTCAATTCTCCAGGCGCGGTGGTTGGTTGACATTGGTAGGCTGGGCTTTGGTGATGGAACCGACATTATCTCCATTGCATAAAAGGGCGGCTTGGGAAGGGGGGTGTGGGCAGTCTTTGTACATGCGAACGTAATCGGACGAAAAGTTAGTCAACAATACAAATATGCACTAGAACTCAGTCTCACGGCTCAATGTTGTTCTCGGCACAGCATTGCTATTATTCTGATGTCTTAACTAGTTCCTAACATAGCTAAAAGGTAGCCTTGATAAAAAGTTTTGATATCGTGCAAATCCCCGTCTTATTTGGTTGGCTATGAGCTACTAAGAACCCTAATTAGAAGAAAGGAGATAATCATTCTACTCAAGCTCGTGATTCATGCACCCAGCGATCTCAATTTGATCGTAAGTCGGCGCATGGAGTTGTTCCGGTTCATTGATGCGCGTGTACTTGCCAGTACCTTGGCCGACAACGAAGTCGATCATTCCGCGCGTCTCTAAATCGAGGAGACCCATTTGTTTGAGGAACTGAACCGCACCACTGTACATGGCGTTCTTGGTGAATCCGGAAGGAGCAAACCCTTTGGCGAAGCGAATGTACAAGGTCAGCTGCTGCTCACTGATGTCAATTGCACACTCGATCTTCAAACGTGAAGTTCCTATGTCAGTACTGAGTGCTTGCAGCCAGCTCGCATTCTTATTCGCAAGAATATGGTTCAGCGCGTTAGTGTAAAGGTAATCCATTTGTAGTTCAACAAAGGCCTCTTCACAGGTATCCTCGTGCTCGCAGTGGGGATTGCATCCACAGTGAATTGAGTGCCCGCAATCCGAACATTCCATGTTTGGCAGATCAAGCTCTATCAGCCTCCGACTAACAAACTTGACTTCAAATGTAGGACAGGAAGCACGAAGTTGTAGTAAGGGTGCGAGATCCAGAAGAACATCGTCCATATCATCAATTTCATGGTCACAAGAAATAAGCAGCATCTTAGGGGCGTTACGAAAGTTGTCCTGGAAGGAATAGAGGTCGGAGATGTACATCGGAAAGTCCTCAAATCCGACACGAACAGAACTATCGCGCAGCCAGAGCGGGCGAAATTCAATTCGAATTTGTTGGCATGTCTGTGTAAGCGCGATGAACTGCCACAAACGAGAACCCGAGGCCTTTGTGACGCTGGCGTCGATCAGGAGACGAGGTATTTGGACGTATGAGTCGAAGTCAATTTCTTTGGCAAAATGGTAAATACGGTTGCGTAGCTCTACGTTAGCGTTAATACTCTATGCCAACGCGATAGAATCAGCCGTAGACCCACCAGGAGGCAGCTCAAGCAGAGGACAACACGAATTGTTTTTTGTGCTCGACTTCGTCACGTCTGGAACGTCTTCTTCTGATGTCCCCATAGTGCAGTGCTCGGAGATACTAGCGGCAGCGCGACTAGAAGTATGATGGTTATAAGAATTCGAAAAGGACAATCTGAGATTGCATACCTTGATGGCGAAATGTTCCTACGGGGCTGCAGGATGAAGGCCGTGGTGTCTATGAGAGACGAGGCAAGTAGACGAGTTGAAAGCAGTTGTAGTGACAGGGAAGGAACGTTCCACCAAGAGCAAATCATGCCACCAAGACTACGCGTTGTCTCGTGATCGATGACGACAGTTATGTTTTTAGAAGGCAGGTGTCAGCCTCCTACTGCTTCAATAGGGACGAAGTAGACGGGGCACAGTATACTGTTTGGCAATGCCCGAATCGAAATCTTTGAAGCAAAGTAACTATATTTGTATAAGTCGTGCATCGTGTCTGCCTTGCAAGTGAGACACAAACAGCATGCGGATACTTTCGTCATCAAGCGTTCAGTCATATCCTTAGCTATCTATAATGCAAGCTCCTTTTAGTTCATTGCTCGCTTTTCGTTCTTCTCGTCTGTTACAATTATCGTCTCAACCTCCTTTTCAATATCACTCACTTCCCTACCAAGATAAGTACTCTCCTTGAGGTTGTTCAGGGCATCCTCTTCCTTGTCAGCCTTGCGGAATGTGAGATAGAATCCGATACCACCACAGAAAGCGACAACAGCAACTGAGCCGTAGTTCCAGACAAGAAGAGGGTCTTCGGAGAGTGAGACGAAAGCTTGTCCAAGAGCAGCAGAGATAGCAGATGTTGAAAGCGCGATGGCCTGAATCGTGGATTTCATGTTCTGAGGAGCCTTGGTATAGGCGTACTCCAATTTCGTGATGGAAGCAAGGACTTCAGACATACCAATGAGGCCGTAGGGGAAGACCTGGACCCAGACGGAAATATCGGCATGACAGTTCTTTTTGAGTGTCTTGGTGAGTTTGTTGGGTTGATTACCACAAGGCGACATTCGGTAGATGTACCACTGGATGACACATGCCGACACCATGGCGAGGGAGCTGAGCGCGAAACCAGCTGTAATCTTCTTGATAGGGGAAAAGTTTACACCCATCTTGCGTAAGGCAGGGTAAATGACGAAGTCCATTAATGGAATGATGATGACGATGAAGATGGGGTTGAGCTTTGCGACGATGTCGTTGGGTGTGGTACCAAGGTTCATCGTGCTGGCTTGAGAAACCAGATTGTTAGTCATCTGGTTGTAGGCCAACCAATACAACGGAAACCACACGAAAACCTTGCAGGCGACTATTCCACGACGTACCTCATCCACCCAAGCATCATCAAACGTCATCCAGGCTGGGAGGGTTTCACCGCTAGCACCAAGTGCGCTTGGCTTGACCCTGTCCCAGAAACCCTCATCCTTAAATGCATTCTTTCTAGTACTCTTCTTGAATGCCAAGCGAATAAGTTTATACGCACGCCCCATTACGGAGCCGGTAGGGGGTGCTAGCTTGTAGTGCTTTTTGAAGCCAATAAGGAAAAGAGGGCAAAGCAAGTAGCAGATGGTAGGACTATACCCGAATTAGTTCTGCGGTCCAAACGATGATTATGTATAGCCCACTTACAGTGTGTATGATAACCAAAAGCCAACGAAGTGCTCGGAATAGACCATGGCAATAGAACCAGTAAGTGATCCCATGTTGATGAGCAGGTAAAAGTAGAGGTAAATGCGTGCGGTGGTAGTCGCGGGGTCAACAATTTCCTTACTGCCGTTCTTCTTGACGCGGACATAAGCTTTTTGGTCTTTGTACTGTTCGGCGATGAGAGGTGAGATGTTGGATTTGAAGCCGCCCGTGCCGATGCCCATGATAACAAGACCAAGAGAGAAGATGGCGATGGAAACTTCAGGCCTGGTGATAACCTGGGGGATGGCAGAGGAGATAAGCAGAACGTGACCAATAATGGCTACGATATTGGAGTACTGGATAGTCAGATAACGACCGAAGTATTCGTCGGCTAACCAAGCACCACCTACAATGGCGTTAGTCTTTTTTCTGGAAGAAAGGGCATGTGCTGCGCTTACCAAGAGGAGTAATGTAAGACCAAAATTGGTTGACTAAGCAGTTTGTCAGAGATAGCTCAAGTATGTCCTGGGGACGACATACACATGATCAGACCAGTACTAGCCCTTTGACCCATTCCAAGCGCGCCAGATCCGGGCTTCTTGAGAAACCCAGCACCGGTCTTAGAGCCTGGAGGGAGATCTTTTTGGATGAAGTTTACGACTAGATGACTGTCAGTAAAGACGTGTTTGTGCTAGTGAAGCTTAAACGTACAGACAGCGCTAGTTCCGTAGTAACTGAAGCGCTCAACGAATTCAACAGCGGCTACAGTCCAGGCCTGCCAGGCTGTGATTTGTTAATATCAAGCAAGAGGACGGGATGTATATCTCATACGAATGCTCCCGGGAACTCTGGGCAAAGTTGCCCATTCTTCCTCGGTGGGAAAGGGACCCAACAAGTGGCTGTTCTCATCTTGGATTGAGTCGGTGGAGCTGGCGTCTAGGGGCACAGGGTCGAAGACTGATGCACCTTTGGTGATCTCAAGACTAGTCTTGACATTGGTAGTGGTGGCCATTGCGATGGGTGCCCAGTGAAGGGGTTCGCGAAGCGGTATCAAACGTCGAAGCGCGAGGAAGATGAAAGCCTGAGGCGCTCGAGGTGAGGGTGCCCCTCTTCATATACATTGACGACAGGGCAAGCAAGGGTTTCACAGGGATGCCAACAACTATCATCAGTGTTTGGATCCCGAGCAGCGCAGGATAGTCGCCGGGCCAATCACGGCGGGCTAACTCCCAACGGCTGGCTTGGTGGCAGGATTGCTTTGCGATGCTTCAGCGCAGTGGCCGCAGATAAGCGCGCTTTGGGGCGTTCCAAGACCATGGTTACGAGGCCAGATGCCCAGGTTAGGTTGAGATAGGGAGGAGATAGCCAGCGCAATGGCAGACCCATGTCGCAATCAACGGGCTGCCGCCAGTCAGAGCCGGGCCAGAATACAAAAAAGAATTGCCAAGTGACAGCTAATGTCGGAAAGGAGAAAGACGTGCAAAGCCTCCAGGCAGCCGAGGGAGGCACAGCGGCGCGGAAATGCTGCCAAGCCCTTCCAAGCCTCTGTTCACTGCGCCTGCCTTTTTGGGTTGCGACCAGGCGTTGGTTCTGGTAGCCACGCCAGTGCGCAGGATAACAGCGTTCCATTGCAGACCTAGGTGCTACTTTGGCATGGCGGCGCGCCCCTAACTATTCATTTTTACCATGCCCTGCCTGCGATTCGCATCCTCTCACGCGAGCAAATGCAATTTTCCAAAGATTGCGCACAGACGGCGCCGTGGTATGGGGAAGACGCACAAGGGCTGATGCACAACATATCCACCCGTGCTCGGCGCGTGCTGCATTTGCTGTGCACTGTCATCTACGTGTCTGCCTCATTGAACTACCATGTTTCCATCTTTCGTGACGCCTGCGCCTATAATTTCAATGCCTCTCGGCCTCAGAGGGCTCCTCTGTTGCGTGGCCGCCAGCACCTGGACAGAACTCGTTTGCGCCAACTCGAAGACTGTGAGCCCGCGCACCAGGCTGGAAAATAGATGCAGCAACCCCTAAGCGTGAGCTAGCACGGGTGGGAAGCGGACGAGCCTCTCTATACATGGACATGGGAATTTTGGGGCAGTAGATACCGGACTTGACATCGTTTCTGTTGTAAGGTGCATGACTAGAACTCAACACCATACCCGGGATCTGGTTCTGGAAACCGCCTGTCTGCAGAGGACCTTGATGATTAGGACCACCTCCCGGCACCCCGTAGCTTCTGCCACGGTAACTTGCATAGCCTGGCATGGGTGCTGGTTTCGAGCTCGTGAAACCTCCGGGTGATTCGGTTTGGCGACTGGACATACTCGCTTTCGACTTGCCTTTTTGAGTCCATCGGGGCTTGTGCGGGTTCCGCTTCTCTGACTGCTTTCGATGTTTAGGTGGACGCCTGTGACTGTGATTAACATATCTTCCAGCATCTTCCACAGCAGCCCACCTACTTTGCAGCAAATTTCCCACCGTAAATGTAGGTATCCTTTTCGTCCTCGTTGAGCTTGCGGCGAGGGTGATCGGGATTCGATGCTTTGCCGAGCGTAAAGAGCTTGTATGTGCCATGACGGATGGCATGTCGTACGAAAACTGCGATGCAGAGACGCACTTCAGAACGCAGCCACCCAATGTCTTCAAGTTCCGCTTTTGTAAATACTTCTGGATTGACCAACAACAATCGAACGCGCTCAACCGTTGAGTCGAAATCCTCATATACAGGCTATGCGCGCAAGACCGATCAGCCCAAAGGCAGAGGGTTGCCACGAAGCTCGGAAATGGAACACTTACAATAACCGCAATTTGAGTCTCCTGATGTCTGATCTCGTCCTCCCAGGCCTCGGGCGAGAAGGCACTAAAATCTTCGTCATCGCGGAGGGTGGTTTGGAGCAGGGGGATGAGCTCCTGGCGCGCCCAATCCATGTCAAGTGATTTGGCCATGGCGGTCAATGTTCAAGTGTTTGTCCACCGAGAGTTCGAGGGAACAAGTAGGAATCGAAAATTTTGCTTCAATGGAGGTGCGGTACGTCTTATCAGTGAATGTTGGAGAAGCTTCTCCCGGAGACGAAGTGAAAGTTCCTCACGCAGCCTAAACCCCAAGACATGGCTGCCCTGCATAGTGAACGCAAGAATCACTATGCAGCACTCGTAAGTCATATTGAATAGAAACAAGGGCAAACGATACGCATGTATGCGGCTTTGCACCATTCCTTTTCTTTAGGCGCTGGGGTCTAGACGTGCATTAAAGGGGATGGCAGTATACTTTGAAACAGAAAGTCCCATGTGATTTCAGACGAGCGTACTCACATACAATGAGAAGGCTAGATGCGGTGTTGGCCGTGTTTTCGACGTTGATCTTGTGAGACTTTGGTTTTGAAGATTCTTCAGAGACAAGGCCGCTATGGCCCTAGTAATGGCGTTATTCCAGGAACCGGGTAGCTAAATCATGGAGCTGCTTTGGACCCTCTAGAAATGGGTCGGCAATGCTGGAGATCAGTCCGCTTATAATGTGCTGGTTCTCGCTGCCTAATCTCCAAGTAGATTTTACCTTGAGCTTAGTGATAAAGTAGTTGAACGCATGATCAAAAGCGTAAGGAAAGGCCAAGAAACTTACGATTACTTTAGTCCACGTAACCCCATTATTGATATCCGGTTATCGACTGTGATCTGTTAATGTACAATCCCAACCGCAAAGGTAGTGTGATCACATGGTAGGTAGACGACCAATGCAGACCAGCTGATACCAAATCGCCACCTAGACAGTAAAGGGTTAAGAATTAGCCAAAAGTGCATGAGAGTGGTAAGTTATGATGGAAAAGTATGACTAGCTTTTTAGCCTCTGAGCGACCGCTAGCTAAGATGTATAGGAACCCTAGGAACAGTATACAAGACTAGTAGTGTGATTGTTTACCTGACGTTTCAGCAAATGTGAGTGGCAGTACTTAGGTAGATATGTGTACAACTTTGAGAAAGGCGATAACAGTGAGAATATTAATGGCGATTGGAAAGGCGAAGATAAAAAAAAAAGAATGAGAATGGTAGCGCGAGTGGCTATAGTGGTAAGACTTCTGAGGGGTTGTGGCGGTAAGAAAAATAATGAGCTGTGAGAAAATTGTTGAGAATCATAGTAGGTCTTACAAGATGAGTTAGAGTATAGATAAAGGAACGGAACTGAAATGGATTTCGTGTATTGGGCTTATCAGCGAGCAACTACGGACAGAAGTTTAGTTGAGTAGTAGCAGTAGCAATATTTAAACAGCTTTGGGATGATCTAGAGCAGGGATTCATTCACTCGTTCCTAGTAAATCCTGGGATCATTAATTGAGCGAACTCTCATACATCCAATTGCTCTAGTTGGACTAAACATCAAGAACGGGTCATTTCAAATAGTTCATGCCAAGAACCATACTTCTAACCTCTACCTGGGTAGGCCTCCTAGTCGGACGCATGCACTCACCCACATACATATTGCAATGCGTTATCACTAGACCGCATTCCGAACTAGCGCAAAGTCTCCATTGTTTACTCCGAGAATTAGATGCAAGCTGACATTTCATCCATCCTTCGCTTGGACCAGAACTTCCTTAAGGCCACTGCTTTGCATTCACAAACTGTCATAACAGTGACGTAATGGCTTCCATTCATCGTCGGAAGCTGATATACCAAGGCTGATTGTTCAAGCTAGCGACACTGAAGGCGGATGTCGAATGCCACCATGTGGGTTCGGTTATTTCGCCATGCCACGAGCCCTTTTTTCATATTTTCCATGTTACCTGCCCAACTTATTCTATGCTATAAAAGAAAGATTTATTCACATGTATTCTGACTCCAAGATTATCACATGATGTTGTCCTGATCAATTTCCCATGATGCTGTTGCTGAGATGTCACATATGACAGTCCCTATCTTCATGCTGTAACTAGTAGAAATAGATCACACCTTTCCACATAATCCAGCCGGTAAGCAATGTGATATACAGGTCTTAAGATGGTATCATTCGTGCCAAAGCCTGAGGCCGATGCGAAACTTAAGTGATGTTGAGGGGCCGTACTTAGACTTATAGTATCAGTGTATGTAGTGGGTCGCCTGTGTCACAGGAGACGCCATAAAACTAAAGTTTAGATTCTTGAGGCAGCCATGTTTTCTCAATCCCCAGATATCTCAAGGGAAATGTCATTTTCAAAGCTACAAACTGAACACCTGTATACGGCAAGTTATAGCGGAAAGAGCGAGCAATAGTTCGATTCGAAAATTGGAGACTTTGTTCGCTTTCATTGCAGAACCCCCTGTTCTAACAATCGGTACATGGATATAGTAGCTCTACAATGCTATTGTTATAATCTTTATCTGTTTATTATTTAATACCATCATCGAACAAATGTGATATCAATTCCTCAAACGATATTTCTACTTGAAACATTCAAATTCTCTCTACTATCACGCGATTTCACTTTTACATCGTGGATAGCATGGAACCACGACCAAACTACATGCGAACCCGCCGGAGGCAGAGGGCAGGACCAGTCATAAAGATGAGTGACTCCGATGACCTAGAAGACGTTGGTCTCCGTCGCTCGAGGGTTTTTCGGTCACAAAAACGCTCTCGAGAACCAGAGAGCGACAAGGAAGATTCGTATAAAAGGGAAGCCGATAAAGATGAGGAATGGAACGATCTTGTATGCAAAGGAAGAAAGATAACAGTAAGTACTGAATGCAAGACTTGGTGATCTGAGTGCTAACTTTATACAGAGAACGATTATCGCATCTTGTATGTTATTATACCTGATTACTCACGCTCAATCACCCTTTATAACTACCCTCATTGTTACCGCTGGAGCACTCTTCTTCATTTTCCCAGATAGGCTCCTCCCGAGTGCCAACGAGGCATTTCGGCATAATCATATATGCCGTAAACCTAAAGCGTCAACACAGCATATTCCTACTCTAGTGTTTCAAGGCCTCTGCCTCTTTACAGGTTTGCTGATCCTTGGGATGTTGGTGCAAGTAGGACGGATCAATTCCATTCAAAGGTTTACGGCACAAGATCAATTAAACGCATTTAGGCTTGGATGGAAGTTGGGCAGAAAGGCTAGAGTATAACAAAGAGCGCCCTTTCTAGTGAGTGGTAGCCCACGCACTTAGCTTGCAACAGCTCTGTCAACACAACAATCTTGGGGCACTAGCTTTACTACTAGGACCTTTTAAAGCGCCTTTTTAGTAGATTCTGATAGAGTTTTCAAATCTTTGAGTTATTTTAGTTTGTGGTTGCGCAACATAACTTTAGGGTGGCTACAGCTCATTAACATTGAAGCCTTGATACGCATAACTCTAGAGTATAATTATTGTATGTAAAAAAAAATTCTAGGTGGAGAGATGATTTGTGAAGTTGCCAAGTGTGCCCGTTTAATGGTCACGAAGCTATATTGCGAAGTGAGAGTTCATTGATTGTTGACGTCGGTCGCTTTATTCAATTTCTTTGTTCCTGAATCCTATTGTTATTTCAATGCTAGATTCGTACATTTTGAAGTATTCTCTGCATCTCTGCGTCGTCTTTTATTCCCTTTCTACTTCAGGATATACTCTAAGACCATCATCATGAAGTTTAGCATTGGTATAACTTCGTTGGCTTTTGCTGCCCTCTCTTTGGCTCATTCCTGGGTTCATTGCACCTCTCATGATAACGACCAAATCCTCGAATGGATGAAAGTACGTATGCTAGTATAGTCGCCATGACCTATCGATAACAGCTTTTCAGTCTAATGCTACCCAATATGGTAAAAATTGTGTGGTTGATCCCTTGATGCCGTGGTTCGCCCATTTCTGCAAAGGCTGGCCTCGCTCGAAACAAAACCCCGGAGACTGGATTGACGAATCCAGTACCTATCTCTGGGACATACAGGCTGCCATGTTCAACAAGAAAGACACGCATGCATGTCGTCCCGATCAACGGAGCCCATCATACCACACCACCGATTCCACTCCATCGCTCAAGTTTCACAAGAACCCGGCACCCATGGCAACAGCTAAGGCTGGGAGTTCAATCAAGTTGATGTTTGGCGGAAATGGGCATAGCCGTGGAGCAAGCGCGGGAGGGAATGGCGATGCAGGACGGGTTGGTGTTTACTGGGCTGGGAAGCCTGAGACTGAGATTGTGGATATTAAAGAGTTCACAAAGGAGAACTTGGTTCAAGAGAACGGGTTCAGTGAGGAGAGCTTCTCCTTTCCAGACGATCCAAAGGTGCAGAGCCCGACCCAGGGCTTGATCGACAAAGGCAACTGGATGACATTGAAATTGTAAGTTCGACTAGCATCGAAGAGTAGGGTGTATGCTAAATTTATCAAATAGGCCCGAGTGTATGGAAAAGGGACGACACATGATGGTTTGGGTGTGGTCATGGAAGGACTCGCCGAGATTCAGTACATGTTTCGATGTTATGATAGAATGAAGTAGTTACCTTTAGGTAGGGAGAGGGAAGCCCCAGCTTTCGCAGCTTCAGGAGAGACCTGTTTGACGTTACGTGTGTACTGTATATGAACATTTAATTCATAAAAGCCCAAGTCCAAATGTGACGACTTGTTTCTTCCTGTTTGAGGAGCGTTGGTTGTGAATGTGAAGTTAGCCACGACGTCCCTCTTTCGCGAAGAAAGGTATGGCAAGGTGCAAGGTTGGAAGCTGCGGGAAGCGCAAACGGTAGTGAGGTATTGGTAAGCTGTTGAGTAGTCAGGAATGGGCCAAGTAGACAAAGAATACAGGAAAGTAGGTAAGGGAGAACTGTTTGCATACTCGCTACATGCTGCACTTTGAATTAAACGCTTTCTCTTGCATTAACATCCCACTGTAGGAACTTGAAGTTCTGCGAATAGAGTTTATCTTCGTAGTAGCCCCCTCCAATAGCATAGTCTAAGAGTAATTTCGCAAAAAAATCATCTTGCCCTCTCAGGAGCCGGTAAAAATCAGCGTGCTCTCGCCCCAGTACAGACCGAACGAAAACATTGTTCATGGTGAAGTTTTCCGCTCGTGCAATGCTGTCCACGTCTTTGGGCGACAGGTTTGGTGAAAGTATGGTGTCACCGCTAGGCGCCGGCGGTTCAAGAGTGACTAGGTAGGCGAAGACGACAGCATTGGCGATCTTGAGTCTGGCAAATGACTTTATGATAGCGTCTTCACGGTCATGATTCATGCGAACATCACCCAAAATGATGATAGTTTTCTCGCCTAGAAGCGCACTATCGATGTGGTACTTGCCATGCATGTCCACATCTGGGTCGTGCCGCACCACTTGTCCATGTGGGAGATGAATCAGATCGATCTTGCACGCTGATTGCGCGTCTATCGAGATCAAATGCCGATTGAGGAAAGCAGCGAAGTGGTTGCGAAGGCTGCTACTGGCTGTAGGGACATAGCCGGATAGAACGGCAACAGCAAAATCGGGGGCGGGGCTGTGATTGATGGTGTTTTGCGCGAGCGCGAGTCCCGGTGCTTGGGCAATGAAGGTTTTAGCGAGGTCCGTGCCAAAACGGTGCGCTAGCTTTCCATCGCCAAAGATGTAATGTTGGTATTCATTGATGGATAATGGAGATTTCACGCCGTCTCCCTCGGCGATTTGGTGAAGCGAAACGACATCGTGGACCATTGAATATCGAGAGAGCCTTGTGAGTGTGCAAATGTGGGAACATTGAGCCCGAGAGAACGCGGCGGCATTTTGAGACCCATTTGTGTAGGCTTAGCGAAGACTACCATGGCCAGGTAGAGAAGGGGGCTGTGTAAAGACCGCCAAGCTCTTGCTTGTCCACGAATTGTGAAGATCCGTGGCGAAAGTACCTCAACATGCAGCATGGTTGGCCGAGCCAGGAGTTCAGCTGCGAGAGAAGCGTTGTCAGCCCAGCCATTGTTTCGAGGCTGTTGGCTGTTCTTCTAGATTGCTCGAAATGATTGGCCAAGGCGCAATTCAGTGTCTGTATCATTCCTCAGCGCTACTACACCGGCATGCAGACGCTCTGTCATGCTAGCGCAGTATGAATCAAAAGGTCAAAACCATAACAAGTGAAGTGTTACAGGGCGATCGGGATCTTTTTCGGATGTTGGAAAATGGCCATGCTACATAATAAGCGTATGTAACGTAAGGCTTAGCTACTTGCGCAAAGCTTGATGGTATATACTAGTGTTGCAAGCGGACTTTGTACCACGCTTCGATAGCAACCTGCGAGGCACTCTTCATTCTCCTGCCCGGCGTCATAAAGTCGAGAATTGGAGCGATGTGCGCTTCCTTGGGGCCTTGCATGTATACGACCCGGCTGGGATCGCCGCCGCCCTCAGCCCACCCCTTCTTCATTTGTCCGTCCAGCTCCATGATAGGATCTGCGAGCACCTCGTGGCCGCCATAAGATACAAATACGCTTTCAACAATGAGGTGAAGCCCATTCCACCAAGATGAAGGGTTCGTACAGGCTTCCGTGTAAGCATCGCCTGAAACCGGACCTGGGTCTGCTTCTGGGTTGGCCGAGTCTGATTTGCCAAGGAACATGGCTGACCATTTCCGGAGAGCGAGAGGTGACAACATGTCTCGTGTGATGTTGCTGAAACTCGTATAGTCGGTACTGAAGCCGACCCAAGGGCTATACAGGAGTGCTCCACCGAGGGGTTGCTTGAGCTCGACGACGGGCACCTGTGGATGTGGATGGAGGATGTGGGAGAGAAGCGCAATAGCAAGACCTCCACCTGCTGAGTCGCCCGAAATGAGAATATTTGACGGTGAGCGATCACACTGATCAGCAAGATATATCAATACAGCTGCCGCCTCTTGAAGCTGCGTTGGATGAGTGGCCTCGGGTGCTAGAGTGTAGGCCAGAAATAACACCGCAACTGAATTTTGACTACCTTTGTTGAGGTCCTTCACTAGTTGGGACATGTATAGCATGTTGCCTTGATTTGACGACTGCGTGTATCCGCCGCCATGATGGTAAAAAATGACGAAATCGGCGTCAGGGCTACCTATCCAGTGCGCCGCAACTTTGTTGCCATGAACCGTTTCAACATACACCGTCTGGGGCGTGATATCCTGACTCTTGCAAAATTCGACATAGCGTGCGCTGGTGCTAGGATTCAAGTAGCGCGACTGAGCTATAGTGATGTTGTTGAGCATACATCGGACAGCGGCATAGAGGACGTCATTATATAAGGTGCTGCAGCGGACAGACCGAAAGGGATATGTGAGGGTCTGTGTGAAGGCCGCAAAGACTGTGCACTCGTCAGTTATCTCGGTCTTCAAATGGAGATGTTAAGACAGGACCTATGCGCGCAATAAGTGGTGCAACCTGCACAAAACCGATCGATCCAGCTTCAGACATTGCAATACATTAAATGCATCCCGTGAAGCTGTAGACTGGTATTTATAGAGAGCAGTTTAGCTTTGAGTTTATCAACGAGTGTGGCTCAAATTGGATTAAGTTTGGAAGAACGAGTCGGCGACTGGATTTGCCAAGCTTCCCGAGCTGACCGACCTATGGATGCCTTAAATGCCACCCCCCCTGCATTTTCGGACACTCGCTATCTCCCACTAACTCCATATATGTACCATGATATATCTATGTAGTTGTTCTAATTGCCCAAGTATCCTCTCCGTGATAACTCAATGGCGTCAGTTTATTGCTAAAAGGCTCTGGAGTAGCAAGTTCCGGCATATGCAGGGCAAGAGCGTAGCAAGCCGGCTACTAAGGACTGCCTTCCCCGATATCCTTTAACTTTCAGGCAAACAGGAGTCTTGGTAATTAAAGATCAATAGCCATAAACTTAGCAGATAATGAGTTAACGCATTTACAGTTGGGATGATCTGCTGGACAACCCACACACTTATGCACTAATGCACTTACTCAACCTCACACAAGACTTTGTGTTGATAACAACGTGTCAATTTATGTACCATGGACCCCATTCGGGTTTTCGTAACTATGTACACAGAAAAATACGGTCTTTTGCGGCTATGCCCTTAACTTGAATGCAGCTATCTGTCGAAGACCAAACTCCTGAGGGTATGACTAGGCAAGTCGTGAGATAATATATCAGCCTTCTAAGAGAGGCCAAAGAACTTCAGAAGAACAGCCTCGTTCACAGGAGCAATATGGCCGACGCCCTGGCCAAAGTAGCCGACGAGCTTGTTGTCACTGCCATAGATCATCTTCGTATACTGCGAACCCTCGTCCACGCCGCTACCGGTTTGATTCTGGGTGTTGGTCACGCCCAAAACAGCAGACCACTGCTTGAGCTGCTCATAACCGCACTGTGGACGGACCAATGAATCGGCGAGACCATGGGCGACCAAAAAGCGTGGACGCTTGCCAGTGTAGCCAGGATAAGCATTCTTAACGAAGCTAGCCCACTGATCAGGAGTGTGGGTGAGGCCTTGAGCGCAAGTCTGGTTGGCTCCGGCGGGTGTGGGGTCACTCTTGGAGCCAGCAAAGCACGCAAAAGCTGTGCCAGAGTAGGCGGCGCCAGCTTCAAAAACCTCAGGGTAAGATCCAACCATGACGTTGGCCATCATGGCACCTGAAGAGCCACCCATAACGAAGACCTTAGATTTGTTGCCGTTGTACTTCTGAAGCGTGTAGTTGATCATGCTAACGATGCCCTGAGAGTCACCGCCCGCACCGTGGGTCAGGGTGGCGGCATTATTCACATCCCAGCAGTTGCTGTACTTGGTTGTCTGCGCGTAAATCAAGATGAAGCCGAGGCTCTCAGAGTAGGATGGCAGCTTAGTGCCGCCGTACCACCCTTGGGCATTACCACCACAAGGGTGAAGCTACAAAAATGATCAGCACTTATCTTAAAGCTTGAAGGTGAAGCAAAAACCTACAGCGACAACGATGGCCGGATTTGTTGCAACTTTGGCCGGGACTGAGATAAACATTTGGACGCCAGTCGGATTAGTACCAAAACCAGTGACTTGCTGGAGAGCTCCCAGCGCCGAGCCAGCCGAAGCCAACAAGGCAGTAGCAGTAGTGAAAGCCTTCATGGTGATGCTGGGCCGTTGGAGCCTCTAATAAGGTTCTGAGTGGTTGTTCGTAGTGGTGCCATCCTCACTGGTGTACTTGAAGGGCTTTTTATAAAGTCGCCTGCAATTGATCACCACATACATGTGAGAGCAACCGAGTTAGGAAGCCGACGCCCCAATTAAAAGGCCCTGGGGTATAGAATGAAAACACTCTGATGAAAGAGATAGATGAAATGAGGGAGACCAAATGCAGCAAGCGAGCCGCGCTGTTCCCAGTCGAGTCTCCGCACTCGTTTCACAGAGTGATTAAAGAAGAGAATAGATTCCAGGAAGCGCAAATTGACCGTCTAGAGTGGATGGAAACCTAGAATCTTCCCCATATTGACAGGTGACGGCGTGGAGAATAATAACCGGCGACATGGTTGCCCCAGTCGGCAGTCCCAGTAGGCAACTGTGGACCCACCGCACAGGGGCCGGCAGCGCGTTTCGGCACAAATCAAATATATTTGTTTGCACTTGTATGTGCACCGCATGAAACGCCCAATATCTTAACCAGGGATCAACGAAAATCATGGAAATGCCATAGGAGGGCCATGCGCGTATCCAGCTCCGAGGGAAACCTGGGGAAATGTACACTAACCCTTTGCGATATCGTTCAGCTGAACCCCAGTCTCAACTTGCGTTGTGGCACCAACCAGCGAGAGAATCAATCTTCTTCAGCCACAGTTGTCGTGCAAGATGACCCCACGACATATGGTCGTAATATTAAGAGTAGATACAGTGTTAATATCCGGACACGGGGGCGACCAATTAGCAATACTAGGCCGCAAGTTTGCCCTTCAGTAGAAAGTCATACCTCGAATTTCCCAGTGCTTGGATTCAGGAGTCATGATATGTGCATACTACACCACTCCACTTCGTGCGGGGTAGGCTGCGATACCGGAATTATTGGAGGGCATACGAGGTCAGATACACAAAGCTGTGCCCGGATGGCTATGAAAATCGACATATTCGCAACCACTTCGACACGTTGGAACTTACATTGAGCTGATAAACTTGTTCCCCTTGATTTATGCCCGTGGGCGACAAGAAAGGTAGGGTGCCGCAAGCTCAAGTCCTGTTCAACCCTTATTACATAGATTAGAGGCATGCTTGGCACGCGCAAGTCCTCAAAGTAAGGGATATTTCTCGATCTTTATATGGCGAGCAGTCTTGTGAACGGGCACATAGCCCCACAAGCGGCATGAGGAGGAAAGGCCAAGTAGACAAACGATTCCTGATACACAGTCAGTCAGTGGAAAATGTTAGACATAGGATCATACGCCTTACGAGGGATGTGTCAAAAACCGGCCTGCCTCCTGGTGAGAGTGCAAACCGGGAAGCTTCATTCATGGCTTCACATGCCTATGGTGCTCGTGGCGTATCCCAGAACTCATCTATCGCTTGGACATTTTACCCAGCTATTTTTTACGAGACTGACTGCTGCTTAGTTTTCCATTTCGTCACCATCCTGTCCAGGGCTTCTACTCCTCGCTCTACCTGCGCCGCGGCCACTCTGTCTCCGGTCGTGATCGCGGGAACGGCCCTTGCCGGTTGGAGGGGGGCGTACAAAGGCGAAATCGACGGTGATGTTCTGTTCAAGCAATTCTTGGCCGTTGGCGCCCTTGATAGCATCCTTTGCTTCGTCGAGAGTGGGGTATTCGATGAGAACATAGCCCTAGTAGGTGGTGAGTATGCCGTGTGGACGTTGGTATCGCATGTACGCTACTACTGCCTCACGCTTGATTACTGCATACTTTGACGTATCCTGTCCTGCGATCCAAGTTCATGTGTAGATTCTTGATGACGCCGAACTCGCCGAACATGTCCTGCACATCTTCTTCTGTCGCTTCCTCGTGGACGTTTGTGACAATAATGATCCAGCCCTCTATCGAACGTACCGCGGTTGCGCCGGCCTCGGTGCGCGCGTCGCTGGCGGTTGGGTTACTGGCGCTCTCGGGCTGGTCAACATCCATAACGGTATCGGCCATGGTGGTGAGTCGAGACTGGTGGGCGTTGTGTATGCGGATATGGAGCAAACCTGACGTCGCAGGGTCCTGGAATTATTGAGGGCAGGTGGTCAAGCCCTGGTGGAATACACGCTAGGCCTGATTTAGTCTAGATAGTGTTTCCTGCCTGTGCAAGATGCAACTTTAGATGCTCGACCGAGCATGCGTGTTGAATTTCGGCTTCAATGCCTCTTATTCTTTCCATTCTCATGCAATACTCCATCTACCCACGTTTCGTACACCTTCCACCGCTCTCTAGCTTATCTAACACCGAGACTAGGGAACCCCCGCTCACGCTAACGTCACTCTGAGATCTTGACCAGATGTAAAACACCATCAATGCATCGTCATGATCGCACTTCTGACAGATCCTGTTCTTCCGCCTTTGCCCTTGCTTGCCTATCTATATCTCTTGATTCTAGCCTGCTCACTTGCAATTGCCATACGTTCAAGACAGCACTCATAAGAGGGTATGACACGTTGAAATCATGCCTCAATTTACATCAATACGTGCTATTAACACATTTTCCTATCCCCACGTTAGAATTGCAGATCGCCATAGTAGGGTGTGGTAATATGGGTGGGAGCATGGCATTGTTATTCGCTGAAGACAAACTTGATGTCAGTCTCTCAAACCCTTCAGAAGAAGCAATGGATACGGTCATAGAAAAAGCTTCCAACGCAGGATACAATGGTCAAGTCAGAAAATCCACACGCGAGGCTTAACGATCTCATATTTCACTATAATTATGGTGCTGAACCAACCACAGAATACAAAGCCCTTTTCCACACTCTCTCCACACCACGCCTATTGACATTCTCCCTTCCGCACGGTTCTGTTAGTGATGAAGTCCTCGATTCTCTGATACCTTACTTGTCTCGCGATGATATTGTCCTTGACTGTGGCAATGAGCATTTTACGAACACGGAACGCCGCCACAGCAAAATCAAAGATACATGTATTCACTATATTTGATGCGGAGTTTCAGGCGGGTACCAGGCTGCACGGTCTGGTCCGTCTATGTGCCCCGGGGGCGACAAGTCTACGATCAAAAAAATACTACCCCTCCTCGAAGGAGTCGCGGCGAAAGATAAGACTGGTAAAGCCTGCGTGGGTGTTGTAGGCAGAGGCGGTTCAGGACACTTTGTTAAGATGGTACATAATGGAATTGAGTATGGCGTGATGAGTGCTATCTGTGAAGTGTGGGGCATAATGCGCAAGATGGGGATGGGTTATGAAGAGATAGGTCTTGTTTTTAAGGACTGGAACTCTTCAGGTAAACTGGTAAGTCCCATCAAGCTACCCTAAACCGGGAAATACGGCGCATAATATAGCTGATATTATTTCGTATAGCAGGGAACGTTTCTCATCTCAATCGGTGCAAAGCTCTCAGAGAAGCGCGAAATTTCCGAAAACACCCCATAATCAAAGAAGGAGAAACACCCTCTAGTCATCTCAGAAGTTCTTGACGAAGCTACCCAAGGCGTTACAGGTGAAGAGGGTACGGAGATCTGGTCGAATGCCTTAGCTATCGAAATTCATGTCCCAGCATTCACTCTCAACATTGCCCATGATTTTCGTCTCCCGTCAGCCTTTCGTGGCAATCGGGAGAAGGCAAACCAAACACTAGGCGGTGGCTTCGCACCAAACTATATAAATATTCAAGACAAGGCTGCCTTCATTGAGGACCTACGAAAAGCAACGTATGTGTCACGCTTAGCAAGCTTCATTTAGGCTTTGAATATCATTGCTCGAACCGATCGAAATCATCACTAGGACATCGATTATTCTCAAGTCTGGCAAATCCGGCGTGCAGGATGCATCATACAGGCAGACTACATCTCCGACGATATTCTCGCCCCATTCTGAAGTCTCAGCCCTCCTTCGAAGACCTCAATATCGTTTTCTCACCACGCGCTGCGGGGGATATAAGGAATTGCTTTCTAGCGCTCCGTCGAGTGGTTATGAAATCAGTTGAGCAAGCTCAGGTAATACTAGCTACCAGCGCGATGCTTGAGTACTTCAAAGCTGTATCCGGGATGGATTTGCCCATATCTTTCTATGAAGCGGACCTGGATTACTTTGGGAGCCACATGTTCGACAAACGTGGCGATACAGACGAGCAAATCAAGAAACCAACCGAAGGCAAGCGTCGTTTTGAATGGAAGCCCGCGAAAAGCCAGGTAGAAGAATATGAGAAGTAGCATTCAAGTCTGAATCGAATAGTATGTAGAGGATGCAGCCGATCTTTCACACAACTTGGGCTCATGGAATCGGTTACGCTAAATAGGCCCAAATGAATCTTGATGCATCAGGTAATACGAATACACTATCATTACGAAAAGCGACTGCTCAGAGCCCTCTATATCAGGCGCTACTACCACTTAATAGCTTCAATTCAAAGACCATCCTGTCGTGCGTGTTGCCACCAAATCCCCACTCGTTTCATCCCCAATCGAGACGGAAACATTCCACGAACGGAGAGACGGGCCTCCACTGGCACCATACAAGCTTGTAACAGCGACACTAAACACTGCGTCCTTTCCCCGCAAGGCCTCTGGAGCAATGGCCTCAACCGAGACATTGGTAAGCACATTAGACTTGGTTGGCCCCAGATAACTGCTATTGGTGCTCGAGCCCAAGGCCCGGGGGGTTCCGGGCAGCTCCTGCCATCCCCAGGCTACAGAAACGTCGGCAGCGGATTGGATGTAGTTCTCTGTGATGAGAGAAAATGTGAAGGGCGAGGAGGGAGCGATGGTTGATGGAGCGGCGAGGCCGATGATGCGGGCCGTAGCAATGCTAGGTAGGATAAGTGTTGAAAGTGTTGAAAAACGCATATTGGTTTTGAAGATTATGTCTCAACTGAGCAATGGTTCGAGATGGGATGTGGGTGTTGTTGTAGGTTGGGTGATATTGATGGTGATGGTGGTGTGAAGAACGCATTCAACGACCACGGCCATCTCTTAAGTATAATTTTGCAAAGCTATGTTGCATACATGGGGCCATTGACTGTACCACGATACCTAACTAGGCTCATTATGGTTCGTCCCCATTGACAGTAACATTGCAACACGCCCACAGATCAGCTTCTGACGGTAAGCCTCGTGCTGATCTGTCGACGCAGCCACGCCGAGTCCTATCGGAGTTTCACAACGACGCTGCTCACCCGTATAAGCTTCTAATTCGGGACATTTGAGCATGGATGGTTCTATTGGAACATAGGCCCGTGACGACGTTGCGACAAAAAGTGGGGGTAATGTGATGGCGTAGTAGGCTACGTCATAGGTTTAGCATGGTACTAGTGGCAAATTAGGCCGAGTGAAGTATCGATGCAGCTACATAGCAACATCTTATGTTACCATAACATCGTATGTTACCATAACATCATACTATTCACTATGAAAAAAAATAGGCAAATGTGGAACCAAGGTGGTGCATGGAATCAAGCCGTTAGGTTGTATGCTCTGGTTTAGCTAAATCCTGTCCTGATCGTCTGCAATAGGCAACATTACTTATTAGATTATAGCTCGGAGCGTGTATGCTCGTCCTTCCATTCTGTTCACGGATCAGCAAATGACCGAAGCGGTTATTCGGAAAGGGGTTGCTTACCATCTAGCCAGTCCACAACAAAATTCTTCAAAAATTGCTGGGCATACACAACCTGTGCAGGCGGCAACAATGGCGTTGTCTCATTCTCAAATATTCCATTCTCTTCCCAATGATGAACTCCATGGCTGATGAGTAACCACGGATGCTCGGTGCTGCTGTTCCTGCTCTCAGGATACCATAGAGGTGTTGCAGGTCTCCAGGGATCGGCATTTCCTCCTAGATGGGCGAGACGTGGGTAGTCAATGCTGTAGTTGCCGTACTTGTTGACTTGCCAGATATCAGGCGGTGAAGTGATGTTGAATTGAGCGCGACACATGAAAGTAAGATAGTCCAAATCGAGAGTGCGAGAAACCAATGGCATAATGTCTTTAGGGGTGGAACCAGTCTGTATGTAGCCCCATTCGGTGCAGACTTGGTAGTTCCAAGAAGTCGCACCATAATCCTTGAGTGAGGTCAAAGACTGCAAAGCAGTTACGTTGAGCTGGGTAAAGTATTGATCCTGTGTACGATTAGAACGGCGCCAGCCCGTGAGAGCGGTGCTGTTAAGCCAGTTGATGGCATTAAGCGTAATGTCCTGCGCCTGAACATCTGAACCGTATCCTGCTGCAGAAACGATATCAGCTACAGCTGGGCGGAGGTTCTCAGCTGTTGGCTTCGCTGTCATGTTGTTGCAATAGTTGAAGAGGGAAGCCGAATTCTCTTCTGGATCCCAATTGGTGCTTTGTAGACCGTAAACACCAGTGAGCTGGTTTGCAAAATCCCTGTTGTCGGTAACGTTGCCTAGGCCAAAGACCTCTTTGAGAGGCTGTACTTTGTTGGTATTATTCTTGTTCAACAGAATATTGTCAACAACATCAATTAAAACCTGAGTGTTCTTGATGCAATCAGGAGGCCCGAATAATCGAGCGGGCTCAAAGTACTGCCAATAGTCATAGATAGCCACAGTTACACCAGACGATGAGATGGCTCCCCAAAAGGTCTCTGGATACACTACACGCAGGAAAGCTGCCTGTGCGCCGGCATAAGAGCCACCATACACTACCCACGGAGTCTTTGGCGCAGTGAGATCAGCATTGATGCCCTTGAATTGGACGTGCCGCGCAAAATAGTCGATTTCTGCCAACGCCTGCTCTGTCGACAAGAATCGCAAATTTTTTGTGGTCAAGTCCTTGGTTGGAAAGCTTTTCCCATAATAGCGATGCTCTAAGATGACTCCCAATCCATTGGTAGCTTTCGTGACTTGGTGGACAATGCCTTTTTGAAGAAATGTCAACCGTTCGACACCGTCCGTCTCGCCACCAAGGAGGATAAATACCGGACCTCCAGGTTTGTAGTAGGTTGCATCAAACCAGTACCTCAAGTTGAAAGTATCGTTGCTGTGAGGTTCGTATCTAGTCTCATTGTGGAAGAAATCGACGGGAACTGAGATGTTGTACTCGGGATAAAGAGTTTCCAAGTCCACCTGATCAGCACGCTTAATTAGAGAACGCTGTTTTGTCGCCGCAATCTAGTGTAATGTTAGATACACTCGCTTTTACGACCAAGTAAAATTGTGTGAGCGTGCCTCTCTCTCGATATCCGGCACCGTCCTTGGTCCTACCCTCAACGCAGCAGTCTCCAGACCAAACAATAGCCCTACAGCGACAATCGAGAAGCGCATGGCGATAACAATACAACTTTCAACGAGTGCTGAAAGCCGGTTGGCGCTCAACAGCGTTAAATATCGCGTTGAATACTCGCAAAGCTATGACGGTATTGTGAAAAACCCTGGTTATCTGTATTGTTTACGGAAGGTGGATAACATAGTTCGCGTGCTGCCAGGACAGGCCGGAGCTTGATTCGGAAGGAGATTGGGCCGATCGGCGTGAGTGGGCGGCGATACGAAGCTTTGCAGCGCCGAGCTTGTTTGGATTATGAGCAAAGAGTTGTCATTATACCCTGAACGCGGTCCATTAACTAGGAGAAACAGTCGAAATCTTTGTGAGATTGTGTTTCGTGCGTACCCGAATAACTGGGAATCATAACGTACCCAGGCACGCGATTTCGGCATCGTAATGTATGTTGTGCTGACCACAAATGGCTAAAATAGGTTGCCATTGGCCAATCAGAGAAAGTGGGTATCACACACGACATCAACACATGCACGTTAGCAAGGCTCTTCCGCTCGTCTCTAGGCGTGGTCGATATTATTTCCTGCAATACATCGAGTCAGCCGAGTGGGAATCACCTAGGCGCCTAGGTACACAGGTATTACATCCACAATATTACAACTACAGGTTGTGGCAGTCGTTGAACATTTTTTTTCAACTATTTGGGCGGGCTACTAGAGCTCAATCGTATACTTGAAGCTATGCTCGATACTGTTTGTAAACGAATCGAAACGCTGTGCTTGCTTCACTTGCTTGTCTGTGGGCCGCTGGCGACCGGGTTCTAGTCGAGAAAATGGCTGAGCGAAGAACTGAACAACAGAGAGCTGAATACCAACAAAAACGAACTGAAATCCTGTTCTGAAAAATCATGTATAGGGCGAGGGTACTTCACTATTTCACTGTTGAATACTTAGATAGTAGATTTTTTGTATGTCTAACCAGCTCTAGCGTCAGTGTTGAGCGAAGCAATGTTTCCGCGTTTTCGATGTGCCAAGTACAAAGCATCTAGGACACGCGGTAGATAACATAGGAGCCTCACCGAATTGGAATCTAAGAAATTGTTTTCTTGCAGCACTTCTAGAGAGTATTCCAAATACTTAGCAAAGTCGTATCCCCAAACGTCAGAATGTTGACGTATGCAACTTACGGTGACCTGGTTACTAAGGTTCGAAATTGATGGCCTTGCTGAGGTTTGCGAAATTTCCATTTTCCACGTCAAGAGCAACGGCCTAAGCAACAATCTCAGCACGTTTGGCGGGAATGCGACGGGCCGGCTGGGGTCTTTCGTTATCGTCCTCTAATAAAACTTGCGTCTTCAGGAGGATACGGCGTAGGGCTTCTCGTGTAGCGACGAGGCCCTATCGCATAGCTAGTAAGCGACTTCACACTGCATGCATTATGGGTAGTGCCTACCTTGACCGGGGGTAGGCTGGCCATGACTATATCGAGCTCGTCTTCCACCACCTTGTCTTTCTCCATTTCACTTGTGGCAGTCTTTTCGTGGTTGGCTGCGGATAAAGCTATAGTTTCGTGGAGGCCACCTGTGCTTCACACAGAAGCGCGTGAAATGAGAAACACGGCGATATGACGTAACGCGTTGTTATTTGCTCATCAAACTCTGAATGCAGTGAGAACAAATGTCTGCTTCTCTTTGGACGTTATTCCCCGCTCATGCATACGAGAGGTATGATTGCTTGAAGTGAAAGCTAAAGCCAGCGCCACGCACCAAAATGGCTAGCAGCACCCCTCAACACCTAATCCTACAACTCTGACTGTAAGCAAAGTAAAACTGCCACGAAAATGGAAACAGCCATCTCGACAGATACATACGGCAAGCATTTCATTCCTCTCGAATCTAATCCAGAAGTGTTTACCGAGCTCGTACACAAACTGGGCCTCTCTGAATCACTTGAATTTCAAGATGTACTATCGCTGGATGATGCAGAGTTGCTTGGGTTCCTTCCACAGCCAGTGTATGCCCTGTGTCTGGTGTTTCCCACTACTGAGGATTACGAAGAAAGAGTCATGACAGAAGATGTGGGAAAGGAGCACGAGGCAGGCAAGGAAGGAAACGTGGTGTTTTACAAGCAGACAATCAACAATGCATGTGGGCTATATGCAATTCTGCATGCGGCGTGCAATGGAGAAGCAAGGACTAAGTTGGGTAAGATTTATCCTACCTCGGTGGATGTTTCTAATGTGGTGCCAGCGCCGGACTCGATGCTCGATAAATTGATACGAAAGGCGTCGTCGCCTGGCACGGATGAACTGACGCAAGCCCTCGAAAGGGATAGCGGGCTTGAGCAAGCCTACACCGAAGTAGCACTGAAAGGCGACACTGAAGCGCCAGAGAGTGCCGAGGACGATGTGGACTATCATTACATATGTTTTGTCAAGTCGCACAAGAACGGCCATCTGTACCAGCTCGATGGAGACCGGACAGGGCCGATTGACCTAGGGGCTCTGGCAGCCGACGAGGGCGTACTGTCAGACAAGTGCCTGGACGTGATCCGCGGCATGATGGCGAGTGCAAAGGGCAATGTGAATTTTAGCTTGATGGCCTTGGTGGCAGCAGAGACGTGAGTGGCCGGGGTATGTAGCATTCCAAGGAGACACACGCCTGTGGAGAGTCTTGGACGAGCGAGGCAGTATGTACTATGAAGGATCTTGATTTGTTCTGGCAATAAGCACGAACCGATGTACAGCCGCATACACCAAGCCGACGCAAGACGCGAAGGCATGGGATGTTCCTCGAAAGGACTTGTGGTAGATGTCAGAGACGCAAGTGGCTGATGTGCGGGTTGCGACGGCCGGGAAGCCGTCCGCTCACATCAAAGCGGATGGATTCCTGGCGAGGCCATGTGCAGTCGAAAGGCGGGAGAGGTGGCGGAGAAAAGTGAGACTGGCTGCCAAGGCCAGGGCAGGTCCAAGCGCGGCTAGAGAGCTCGCTCTGGAAAGCGCGGGCGGGAGCTTCACGACGACTGCGAGGACGGCATGATTCCAGTCGACACCAACACACCACCACACGTGATCGCCTGATCCCCCGTGCTGACTAGGCTTCTGCCCCCGACCGCGACCCGCCAGGCAAGATGACGAAGAAGCGCAAGAGATACCCAGACCTGAACCAGAAGCTCGAGCGGCCATGGTGCTACTACTGCGAGCGCGACTTTGACGACCTGAAGATTCTCATTTCCCACCAAAAGGCCAAGCACTTCAAATGCGAGCGCTGCGGGAGGCGGCTGAACACGGCTGGAGGTACTGGGTCGCAGCACCACTACGCGAGAACGAGGCATTGACATTTACCAGGTCTCTCCGTGCACATGAACCAGGTGCACAAGGAAAACCTCACGCACGTCGAAAATGCAAATGCCGGGCGACAAGGCCTTGAAATCGAGATCTTCGGCATGGAGGGCGTGCCCGCCGAGATCGTAGACCAACACAACCAGCAAGTCACACAAGCACATTTTGCCGAAGAGCAGGAGCGCGCGCGCGTCACGGGGAATCCCATTCGAGGCCTGTATGCAAACGGCTCTGCTGCGCCAGGCAAGCGACCCAAGGTGGCCGAGGGCCTGGAAGACATTGAGCAGCGGGCGGATAAGTACCGGACAGACCGCAAGAACGGCGTGCTGCCCCTGCCGCCACCCGTTGCAGAAGTGGTTGCCAACCCCGTATGTTCAAAGCCGCCAGCAACTGTAGATCCAACCATGCTAACACGCCGTCCAAGACGCCCCCGGCTGTCCAGCATCCTTACGGTATTCCGGCTGCCTTCCCTGGCGCTGCTGCACCATCGTACCCCTTCTCTCCCACCAACGGCGCCGTGCCTCGACCAGGCAGCATACCCGGCCAGCCAGGCGTGCTGCCACCCCGGCCAGGTTTTGCTGCACCACCTGGCGCGTTTCCTCCCGGGGCCGACGCGATACAATCGTCGCTCGATGATCTCATCGCGGGTGTACAGAGGGAAGTACCGGACAAGAAGGAAGACAAGAAGAGCAAGAAGGACAAGAATATGAGATTGATCTACAATGATGACAGCATCAGCCCTGAGGAGAAGATGGCTGCATTGCCTAGGTTTGCCGACTTTATGCGGACATAGTTAGGCCCAGGGGAAGAATGGAAATACGCTTCGTGGCGTTTATCAAGGGTCTTAATTACAACATCTCGTGCTTGAATCATTGATCAAACTCCAATCCTTGCAACTCCTCGCCCTCTTCCTCCTCATCCTCGTCGTACTCCTCACTCTGCTCGTCCTCCTCGCTACTCGTCTCTTCGTTCGCCCTCGCCCACTCCGAGCTCTCTGCAAAAGCCAGGGACTCGCCCAAATCCAAACCCCTCGTCTTTTCCAACAAACCGTCGTCTTGGACATGCACGTCATCATCTCCCTCAGCCATGGGCTCGATTTCCCGTAACGCCTCCTTCCCCCCCGCCCCCACGTCGCCCCCAAACGATGCAAATCCCACGCTTTTGATATTACCAAAGGCGTCTCTGCTCTCGGGTCGCTCGGCGCGTCGCGGTTGCTCTTCGATGATGTCTCCGTTCCAAGGCCTGCATTCTTTGACCAGCGCGCCGCAGCGCAGACATGGCCACCCCTCGCCCTCTTCGTTCGCGATGCGCTGCGCCAGACACGCAAAACAGTATATGCATCCGCACTCAACGCTTGTGTATGGGTTCGTGATATCCGTGGCCGCGGAGCCGACGACGCCGCCACCGCCGGCCGAAGAGGCGAGTACGTCTGCCTCGCTTGCTGATATGGGGTTCTGGTCGCGGTAACATATTGCGCAGGTGCGTTCAGGGAGGAACGACAATTCGCCGGACTTGGCTTCTTCCTCGTCGGGCGCAGACGGGGAGGCGCGACCAAGCAGGGAGAGAACAGCCGTGCGTAGTTTGCGCCACGTCCGGCCCAGAATGCGGCGCCACCGCGATATGCCAACAAGGGGTAAAAGGAACAAAAGGAATTCGGTGAAGGCGTGCCACACGAGCTGGCGATTGAGATACTCGAAGGAAACCTCGCGGCTGGTGGACGTGGACGTCGGCGTCAAACGCAGGCGCAACAAGCGGTCGGTAATGGTGCGATACCGCCCGTTGACTAGGAAAACGAGAAACGAGGCCAGGGACGCGACATCGTGTGCGGAATTCAGGCGCTCGGTGAGCGCAGCGAGAACCTTGATCTGCGGCGATTCCGGCCGCGTGTAGTCTTCTTGCGCCGAGAGTAAATACTCCTCCCACTTGGTCCACGCATAGCGCCCCCCAACCGTTACAATGCCATACGCAGCCTTCTGCCACGGCTTGGGGGGCGGCCGATTAGGCGCACTGGAGCGCGCATCCGTGTACCGCAGGCCCTGCAGATGGGCGCCGTACGACGCATTCTGGTCCCAGACGCTCAGCTTGAACAAAATCATACGCAGCCCCAGGAGGATTTCTGGCGTCCAGCTGTCGGCGATGTGCGAGCCAAAGTACTTGAGGCCCTCGCCGACCTGGCCTTTCAGGAGTGCGAGGAGCTCTTCGTCGAGGAGTTCGGCATCAACTTGGCCCACGCGGAACTCGGGGCGCGTGCCCTGGCGGCCTTTTATGGCATCCCAGGCGGAGGCGAAGGGGAAGGGGAGGCGCGAGGGCTGGCGGGCTGGGTGGGTGGATTCATGGTGCGCGCGCTGGGCCGCGCGTTGGGCGCGACGGGCTGCGATGCGGTGTTGAGCGGCGGCGAAGTCGGCGGCGGGCATTTGGGTGCATTGGCGGGGAGGGAGGAAATGGGCGGAGGTGGTGTGGTGGTGGTGGTTGACAGCAATGGGGGCAGGGCGATGGGGTGACGCATGCCATGCTGTGTCGAGGCTGTGGCTGGGCCGAGGTTCGATGTGATAGCCACGACCAAGGGCACGCCGGCATCTGGTCCAGGCCAGAATCCGTGCTGGCACGAATTGCTCGAGCGAACTGCCCGGCTTGCAGTAGACCATTCACGGCCCGTGTATTCATATCGTAGCACGGTGTCGAGGCTAGCTGCAGCAGTGCAGCTGGTCCGGCCCAGTCCCGCCTGTGACGCACATGGCAACTTTTTGAAACGTGCCTTACGGCGCTGGGGACTCGAGTCGCTGCACGCTTTCTGTTTACACGCCTACACACAACATAGACAGCGCAAGCGCCTGGCCTGGGTGAGCAGGACCTTCACTCTTCACTTGCCCTCCCGCCCTTGGTGCCCCTCGTTTTGCGTGTGCTGGCCCACATACCCCACCACCACCAAACCCGCAGCCGCCGGTCCCCAACCATGAACGTCGGGTTTGGCGCCATAGAGGTTCCGGGCGAGGCCAATCCGCTGACCGAGGGCATCCTCTACCATGTTCTGCGCTCCGCCTCGTCGACAGACGCACACCAGATCCAGACGGGCACCAAGCAGCTGCAACAGTGGGAGAAGGCCCGGGGCTTCTACCCGCTGCTACAGGCCGTCTTCCTAGACAAGTCGCTCCCCGTCGAGGTCCGCTACCTCGCCATCATCCAGCTCAAGAACGGCATCGACAAGTACTGGCGGAAGACGGCGCCCAATGCCGTCACCAAAGAGGACAAGACTGCCATCCGCGAACGACTGCTTCCAAGTGCAATCAGCGAGGCCGATCACCGTCTGGCCCTGCAGAATGCCTTGGTGGTTGCCAAAATCGTGCGCTTCGAGTTCCCCAATGACTGGTGAGCCGAGCGGTTGTTTGCCATCACCAAATATCCCTGACACCACACAGGCCAGACCTGCTCCAGCAGCTCCTCCAGATCCTTCGCGCGTCTGCCGACCCCGACGCCTACCGGCTGCAGCTTCCTCGAGCCCTGCTCGTCCTGCTATACATCGTCAAGGAGCTATCGACCGGCCGCTTGCTCCGAACACGCCAGACCCTGCAGTCGGTAACACCAGAGATTTTCAACGTCCTTGGCAACATATACGTGAACAAGGTACAAGCCTGGCAATCCTTTCTGCGCCATGGCGGCGAGGACGAGGGCGGGGCAATCGAGAGCATGGAGACCAGCTTGCTGGCTATCAAGATCATCCGACGCCTAATCATCGCAGGCTACGACTTTCCAGCCAGAGAAAGGGACGTTCGAGAGTTTTGGACCGTGACGCGAAATCACTTTGGAGACTTTTTCCAATATGTCGGCTCAGAAGATTCCCCTCTTGCTTCCAGCGTGCGACAAATCATCGAGAGGCATTTGATGCAGTTGTCCAAACTTCACATGAATATGGCTCATACTCACCCAGCAGACTTTGTCCTTCTGCCAGACTCACTAGACCTTGTGCGCGACTATTGGAGCCTCGTCTCAAAACTAGGCGAGACCTGGGGCTCCAAGTCGCTTGATGGCGCCAAAATTGGTACTGACGGTGACGCTGACGACGAGACACCCATTCTCGAGCGCCTGGGTTTGAAAGGCCTCCTTACCATACGAGCATGCGTAAAAATGGTCTTTTATCCTACCCAGACCTTCCGCTACAAACAACAGCAAGAAAAGGATGAGAAGGCCCAAGCCACGCAGCTGATCAAGTCACACCTCTTGACAGACGACTTGGTTCGCGATATGATCTCAGCACTTGTCACACGCTTTTTTGTCTTCCGCCCTAGCGACCTCCGCATGTGGGAAGAAGAGCCCGATGAATGGGAGAAGATGGAGGAGGGCGGCGAGGACTGGGAGTTTGCCGTTCGTCCCTGCGCCGAGAAATTGTTCCTAGATCTCGCAAAGAATTTCAAAGATTTGATCATCCAACCATTACTCCAAGTCTTCTACAGTGTCGCCAGTGAGTACTTACCTTGAAGTATCGTTCTCTTGCTAATATATATACAGCGCCCGATAATGAAAATGTTCTTTTCAAGGACTCCGTCTACACTGCCATTGGTATTGCTGCCGACATACTCCACGATCAGCTTGACTTCGACTCGTTCATCGAGAATACGTTGGTGGTTGAAGTGGCCAAGCAGAAGCCAGGCTACAATATCATCCGCCGCCGCATTGCTATCATCATCTCACAATGGATCACTGTTAAAATCTCCAAGGAGAAGAAATCAATCATATATCAAATCTTCCAGCATCTCATGGACAAGAATGACCCACTCAACGATCAGGTGGTTCGGGTCACAGCAGGTCGGAAGTTCAGGAACGTCGCGGATGAGTGGGAATTCCACGCCGACCTCTTCTTGCCATATGCTCCAGTAATTCTGGAAAGGATGATGGCATTGGTACAAGAGGTCGAACTTGCAGAAACCAAAATGGCACTGCTCAGCACTATTAGTATCATTGTTGCGAGAATGGAACACAATGTAAGTCATTTCTAACCTTACCCTATTCCGCCTAACAAGACCAGATCACACCATACGCCAACAGCATTATCGCTTTGTTGCCACCGTTATGGGAACAGTCAGGGGACGAGCATCTAATGAAGCAAGCCATCTTGACCATGCTTTCACGCCTCACGAATGCCATGAAGGCGGAGTCTCGCTCTTTCCACGTCTCGTTCTTGCCAATTATTCAGAGCGCGATTGAACCGGGCTCAGAAATACAAGTCTACCTCCTAGAAGACGCGCTCGACCTGTGGTCCTCCATCATTGCGCAAACACCATCTGCTCCAGAACCTACCCCTCCGGAGCTCTTAGCTCTTCTTCAGTACCTTCTACCTCTCTTTACAATGGACAACGAAACACTTCGCAAAGCGATTGAGATCACAGAGGCTTATCTTCTTCTCGCGCCCGCCGCGGTATTGACCGACGATTTCCGTCCTGCGCTTCTCCGGGCCCTGGCTGAATTGCAAGGGACTCTCAAGCCCGAAGCAAACGGAATCATGACGCATCTTGTCCAATGCATTATTCGCGGCGCAGAAGGAGTTGGCGGCGAAAATGCAGTAAAGATAGTGACTGGCGACCTCATCTCAACTGGCTTCCTCGCCAAAGTTCTCGAAGGCCTACACGGTGCATGGGAACACCACCAATCTCACGGCCCCTACCGCGAGCTCCCAGCTCGCGCCGTCGACGGTGTCGTTGAAACCGATTATTTCACTGTCCTAGCACGAATCGGCCTCGCCTCACCTCCCACCCTCCTCTCCGCCCTCCAATCCGTATCCAATGAGTCACTCGACAAAACGCTAGACTGGCTTCTTGAAGAATGGTTCTCGCATATCGAAAACATTGGCGACAGTCCCAACAAGAAACTTATGGCCCTCGTCCTCACACGCCTTCTTGAAGTTCCAGACGCAAAGATGCTAGCTCGCTTGCAAAGCCTCATGAGCATCTGGACAAGCGTCCTCGTCGAACTCCTAGACGGCATGGATGACCAGAGTCAAGAGTATGCCCACCCGGCCCCCGTTCGCCTATCATACACGCTAACATAACTACAGCTCCCTCTACTGGCCCCCCGAGCCATACCAGCCAACAGACCCAGAAGCCCCAGAGGACATCCGCAAGCGCGAGCTCATATACTCGGATGCAGTTCATAGACTTAACCTCGTGGCTTTTGTGCGTGAGCATTTACAACAAGCGATTCAGGGATGTGGGGGCGAGGCGGTGTTCCGCGAGGAGTGGTTGGAGCGCGTGGATAAGGATGTGATGAAGGGGTTTGGGGAGTTGGGGATTATGTAGGATGGAGGAGGGTCGGGATTAATACCCTTTTTTGACGCGTGAGGGTTGGGAAGGGGTGGGTAGAGGTGTAAGTAGAGTTTGACAAGTAAATCGACTTCGCTGGCTTTTTTCTCACGGAATTGAAAACGTTCAACTTGTCTTTCATCGTCCCATAAGAGTTAGAAACATAAATTCCCCTGGTCGAGTGATGTAGCGCTCGAAGGCTGTGTTGGGAAGCAGCATTTTGCTCGGTGTAGCAATAGGTTTTTACGAAGATTTGTTGCGTGAAGTTTTGTACTGCGTAGTACGTCTTCCATATATTCGGGCTACACAGGGCTTCTAATTGACAAGACACGAAGAGTGCTGCTAAAAAGCATGTCATATGATAGTCTCATCTCAAAACAATATATGACTACTATTCAGTTCCTCCCTCATAACCCCCAGAGATAATACAAGCTCATTCTTCCACATCGAACTTCCGCCCTTCATCCCTTCGTTTCAAGAACTCATACATGGCCCTTAGCACGCTCAATCCACCCCCCTGTGTTTCCACCGTCCTCCCCCGGCCCCTATCATTCAAATCGCCATCCTCCGCCTCCCACCACGCCCCAAACCTCCCCTCAGCATCCCGCGTCGCCAACGCCGCCTCCCCATTCCGCACAACCCACTCCCCATACTCCGCACAACTCACACTATGCAGCCGCGCAAGCTCGCTACCCGCCGCATACGTCTTCCCCTCCCTCGCCGCGCGCCGCGGCAACGGCGCACAAAAGGCGCTCAAGTGCAGGAAAAAAATCCCCTTGAACGTCTGCGCATCCTGGCTGCACGACGCATCCGGGTCGCACGCTTCGGCGAGGATGCCGTTGCGCCCGAGCGCCGCGTTGCCCGCCACGGCACGCTGGTGCTCCTCCGTGTGCGCCTCCCAGCCCGTTGCGCGGACGACGCTGCGGACCAGGGCGTGCGCGTGCTCGAGGTACGTCGTGTTGCCCGTGGCTTCCCAGAGGCCGCGGAGGCCCGAGAGCATGACGCCCTGGTTGTATGTGTAGACCATTTCGTTGCGCTCGTTGCACGTTGTTGCGCTTTTGTTGGTGGCGTAGTCGCGGATGTGGAAGCCGTCGGTGTAGAGGCCGTCGGCGTTGAGCATGCCCACGTGCGAGAGCCAGGTATAGCCGTTGATGGCGTTTTGGCGGAAGATGGGGTTGTAAGGGCCTCTGTTTTTTTCGTTGCAGGTTGAGTCTTGGGGTGCGGTGGCGCTGGTGTTTGTTGAGAGGAATGGGCTGCAGATGGTGTCGCCGGGGAAGTTTAGGTACATGCTGATGCTGGCGGAGATGAAGAGCTGGTTTGTAATTGCGTTCTTGTACGGGAGCAGGCGTGGATTCCATGTCATCCCTCCTCCACAAAGGCGCCAGTCCCAGCCTTGCTCGGCGAGCTCGTAGAAAACTCGCGCGCGGTGTGAGAATGCCGAGAGAAATTGCTTTCCATGCCAGTTTGGTTGGCTGGCTATGGATGAGTGTGATTTGATGAACTTGATGCTCTCCAGCCATTCTAGTACGACCCACAACATGTCGTCGTAAGCTTGCATACGGAGCTCAAACGTCTCTTCTCCATAGTAAAATGCTACAGTATGACTGAAGTATTTGTTGATCTCATTTCCAACTAACTCTGCCTGGTGTATGGTTTCATGTTTCTCAATGGGAGTTTCTGGCGGAGTGATATTCAAAGACTCGGAAAATGTCGCGAGAGTAGCTGAGATGTATGTGCACATGACGGCCGCCGTCCAGTCTATTGCTGTCGTCCACTTGCCGAGCCAGAGTGAAAAGTATTGATTCTGCATTGTTGATATAGCGTAATGAAGATCGTGAAATGCTTTGCTAGTGCCATGGAAGTTTACTTGTGACCCAGACGATTCCTTGGGGTCCAAGAATGACTTGTATGATCCAGAGGCTGCGCTGTGCAAAGAGTATTTAGGATCTACACTCCCAGTTCCTATCTCGAGACTTGGTTTTGATTCATCTAGAAGTTTTTAGCCCAATAGATTAATTCAAGAACAGGGCTGTACCAGATAGCACATGTTGGTCAAGATTGACACCATATGAGGCCGCGATAAACACAGTTGAGATCCAAATGAAGGCAAGGCAAATATTGAATAATTCGATACGGAAAGTCATTCTTGTGATTGCGAGGCCGCCCTATATGCTATGAAGACAGCCCCAGGTCGTTCCAAGGTTCGGTCACGTTCTTGACGTCAAAAAGTTTCTTTTCGAGGTCGCGAATATTGAGTCCAGCCAACTAATATCTATTGGACAATGTCCGAGGAACGAAGAAGATGGGGATGGCGGGCATAAAAGCAACGAACCGGAGTCAAATATGGTCAGGGGAACAGCCATGTAGGTAGAGGCGTCCATCAGGCGACCAAGTTTCACATTCGTTGGGTACCACAACGAACGTTTCCAATAAGGGCGCATGATTAGAAGGACCTAAATCAGAAGACGCTCACTACTGAACGAGCAAGTATGCTGTACAACCTCAACTACATGAGAGTGTCTGCTGCCATTGCCACATTTCATGAATGAAGCACAGACCGAAGCCGATCATCACCCCGCATTACCGCCCGGCGGGGATTTGGACACGGCAAAAAGAAAATCCCTGTCTCCGGGAACAGTAAGACCAGAAGTATATGCGGGCAAAAATAAATTCAAATATAGTGACAAGAGTGGGATTCGACTGTGATTATTAGTGTGTGACTCGAACGCTAGACCGGAGCAAACGTACACCCACGCAGATTTCTCTACTAGCACCTGAAGCTAGCGCCTTAGACCGCTCGGCCATCTTGCCTGAGGAATAGAATAATTTTCTTAGTTAGATTTAATAAGCTGGCATATTAAAGTCGGATGTGAGTGCTTGGTTGCGAAAGTGGGGAAGTGAGGGGCACGGGAAGACCCTTCAAGAGTTCGAACAGCAGTGGTTGTGATTGGAACAAATCGCGTGGTTAAAGAACTTGAGAATCTAGTGTACTGTGCGAGAGGATTGGAACCAGTAACTACAGATCGTAGCGAAACATCAAAATTCAAATCGGACGCTTCTACAAGAGGTTTGTCGAATCGGTTCAGTTCATAGTTGAAGAGTCGAAGAGGATCTTTGAGCGGAGTCATTTCGTACAGATAGATAGAAACTATAAATTTGACTATATCCATCAACCTTAACGGAACTTGAAGTGGCCAATCAAGTTAATCCCTAACTTTGACTTCTATCATTGGCCCATCTCTCGCAAATCCCAACGCATCCCAGAGCTGAAATTCATCGTCTCTGTGTCGGCCTATTCCCAACCCTTTCCTGCCCGCGCCTCTTCCTGGCTCATCCGGCGCAAGCCTCAAATCAAATCGCCACAGCATATGGGCGAGCGTGAGTTTTAGTTCCAGGTATGCCAGGTTTTTGCCACTGCACTGCCGCGTGCCGATACTAAATGGATTGAATGCTTTGCGAGCAAGTGTGATCGCTTCTGGTGGGTTGCTAGGCGATTCAAGCCAGCGTTCTGGACTGAAGGTAAAAGGAGCTGGAAAGTAGGTGGGGTGGTGATGTAGGGTGTACATCGGGACACCAACGACTGTGCCGGCGGGCAACTCATGATTATCGATTTTGATGCCGCCTGGGAGGACAGTACGAGGAAGGTGACTTGGAGCTGGGGCGGCGCGGCGGAGAGCTTCTTCAATGCAGGCGTATAGGTAGGTACAGGAAGTCAATTTGGTGCCGCTGACGATCTCAGCCCTGGAGTCGAATGCTGAACTATGAAATGTGAGTATGTGGATAGCGTATGAATTATCATTGAATTACCGGACTTCTTCGGTGGCTTTCTGTAAAGCATTTGGATTGTGAACGAGGTAGAACAGGGCTCCTGACAGTGCACTGCTATAGGGATCTGCACCTGCGTTGATCATATTCAGACCTTCAGTTCCAAGATCTGCAAGTGTGGGTCTTAGCCCTGTCTTCTTATCTTCAGCATCTACCAGGCGAGAGAAAAGATCGGTATGTCCGTCTTCAATCTGCTTCTTCATAAAAGACTTTGAGGTCCGGGCCAGTGCTTGCGCGTGTGCGTAATCAATGAGGCGGTTGTTATCAGCCACCGATTTACCGCCAATCTTTTCAAAGAAGCTAGTGCGCAGGAGTGAACGCACAATGAAGGGAAACGGCAAATACGACACCTATATTGCGCGTTAGTGCTCAAAAAAATGGGATAGAAGATGCAGTGGTTGTACCCAGTACATGAATTTCGACGCAGACAGCACAGAATCTGCGAGATCTCTATTATGATCCTCTTGCACAGTCTTGAAATCAATGCTGAATACTAACAAACCCATAATATCAAACCCAAGGTACGTACACATCTCACTAGCATTCCATTTTGATCCCCATCCAGTAATGGTCGGCTGCAAGGTGTCGCAGAATCTTTCGATGATATGAATTATACGAGGCTCAATTGCATTAATGGAATCGACCGAAAAACCTGGGCTCATCCACCGTCGTTTAATGGCATGCGCTTCCCGGTTTGTTTCAGTGAAGCTACTATAAGCGCCAGCAGCAATGTCGAAGGTTTTGTACCATTCTCCTTTCTGGACATTGGCCGAGCGAGGCCCGTAAATTGTGCTCAACGCTGTGGCCGTGTTGAAGGAAAGTGTATTAGGGGCGATGCGAACCACTGGGCCTGCTTGTTGTCAGGCAACCCACTTGCGACCTAAGGGTGTGGAAATAAGTCGAATGCACTTACCATATTGGTCATGATCAATCAAATGCCATAGATGTCGATCGCCTCTATACGCTTGCCATAACAACGGTAAGCCACTGACTCTATAACGCAATGGACCTGGGTACTTGGCTAGGGGATGAAGGAACACGCGGTAGAGTACGAGGCCAACGATCTTGAAAAACTGTTAGATCTTAGGACACAAGTTTTAAGAGAAGCATACATAAAGGATAAGGCTAAGTGCGGCGTACGCTCCAGAAACCAAGGCAGAAGGCAAGCAAAAGCGAATCATGCTCAAGAACGAACAATAAAGGTGTTGTGGGAGAATGTGGAATCAGTGCAAACAGATCACGAGCTACCCTCCGCGTCTTGTATCAGGCTCTAAAAAGCCCTGATAAGCACCACATGCTCGTGCTATATATTACACTGATAACTAGCGGCATATCAAAGATTGGAGATAGACGACTATTAACCCCGCGGAAAGTGCGGGGCACAGGAGTATGCGGTAAGCATGCATCACTCCATCGCCATACCCAGTCTTATCACTCATAATTACTCTTCGGTCGCGATAAAGTCTAGGTTCACCATAGGGATGGAGCGAACACTAATACAGAAGCGACCGCTCAAATCCTCCACAACGCCATTGACATTAAATTCATCAAGTCAGCCATCCTCAAGTACGAACGCTATATTTTTCGACCTCGAGCAAAAAACAAAAAGAGGTAAGGAATTGCATTTCCTTGACGACCAAAACGCTCACCCGATCAGAAATCGTGACCTTCAACCCGCTCCTCACGCCGTCGCCATTACTAGACCCGACTACCTTTGCTCGAAGGCAGAATGCTCCCACATACAAGTAGCCAGACCCCCAAGAAGATAATCGGAGGGATGCTCTGAGTTTGAGGGAACGCTATCAGAGGCGAATTGCATGCTAGAATTTCTGTAACTTGTATGGCACAAGGTCAAAAGTTTGGAATATCAGATCGAAGCCCCACTGGGTCTTACCAAAAAGTAACTATTATAGTTAGAAGATGAATAGAAAAACATGCATATGTTAGCATCTTTCGGGAAAAATTCATGGATATAAAAAGTTTCATGACCTGTTTTTCTACTTACAAATTTAAAATTGAAAAAGCATGAATGCTGAGAAAAGGATTGAGAGCTTGCTAATATAACTCAATAAAACTGAACAGCATGTCAATTCTTCAATTTTCGTACAATATAATTTTTTATATAGAAAGAGGTTATAAAGGAAATAGAATATGATAACGGTAGAGATTGTTCAACACTACGAACGTGAGACGAGAATTGTAAGCAGAGCAGGCCTGTATGCCTAGATATCGTCGTGATTGTTAATAAGCATCACCACCTCGGCCCTATGAAATTCGACTTTCTCAATTCAAAAGGAAGCTACAAGCGATATATAATTACTCCATTGCTTCTACCATTCTGAAGCTCGTGATGGCGAGATATGATGGGAATCATCCCGTGAAAACTTCGACGATTTGAATATACGCTCTAGTCTTTACATCAAAGTTACATTATTTCACTCTGACAACTATCCGAAAATCGCCTTCGCTTTGGGCGAACTTATCAAAGTACAGCACCAATAACGCCAACCCCACGACCGCAAACCCAACGCCGCTACATGACCACAGCCTCGGACAAAACAGCACGCCACAATATTTCATTATCAAAACCTTTTATCAAAACCCACTCTAACCTAAAATTTTCGCCGTCATCACTACACTACACCACACCCTCCTCCTCTTTCCTTCCTTTCTCGCCAGCCATCTTCCTCGCAACCTCATCCGTCAAAAAGACCTCCGCATCCGGGCTCCACAGCGCCGCCACGACCAGCCCCACACCAAACGGTAGCGTGCAAAGAAAGACGGCGCGAAAACTGCGCATATACGCCTCCTTCACCGCATCAACTGTAACTTGCGCAACAAGCGCTGACACGCCAGAAATGCGCTCTACATTTCCTGCAGAAACGCCGGCGAGCAGCGCGGGGAGGAGGGACGGGTCAAGACCTGCGGCGAGAGCGGCAGAGCCGACGTGCGAGGGGATCTGTGTGGTAAGTTGGGTGGCGAGGATAGAGGAGTACATGCTTGTTGCGATAGCGGCAGTGGCGGTGCGGATGGCGCCCATGACGCCTGTTACGAGGCCGAAGTGTGCTGGGTCCCAGAGGTACGCGGTGGAGGAGAGAGTTAAATTTTCGACGTAGCTAGCAGCAAGGGTAGCGAGGAGGACGAGCGCAGTGGTGGAGTTGTGGGTATGTGGTGTGGAGGATGCGAGGGCGGCAGTTAGGGCAGCCGTGACGAGGGCTGCGAGCATCATTTGGAGGCGCATACGTGAGATCAGACAGATGCCGGCGCCGGCGAGGATTTGGCCTGCGAGAACACTACTGCCGGCAGCGCACTGGAGGCGTTAGTTAGTGGAGAAGGGGGCGGGGGGGAAACGTACAGAGAGCCATCCGGTTTGAGTGATAGAGGTTGTGAAAAGAGAGGAAAGCATTGTGGGCCAAGGTGTGGTATTTACGTAGTATACAATCGCGGCGAGACTGGCGCAGACAACGTTTGCGTTGTAGGGAATATTTTTGAAGAGATGCATTGGGATCAGGGGATATTCGAGACCAGAGTAGACTTCCCAGAAGCAGAAGGCGACGAGGGTGGTGAATCCGGCGAAAAGAGCTCTGCTGATACATTGGTATGATAACTTTACGGTGGTTGAATACTGACCCGAGGACGTGTCCACTCTTCCAGGGGTAGGCTGAGCCGCCCCAATTCATACCGATGAGGAATACTACTAGGCCTGTTGAGAAGAGGAAGATGCCTAGCCAATCGAGTGTTTTGAGTTGTTGAGTCTTTGATTTACCCCCAACATGAAGCATTTTCTAGCAGCGTCAGTCGAGCAAGCTGCGTATACTAGGTGGATAGCTTACATATGTTGGTGGGTGGTAGAAGAAGAAATAAAGAATAATGGCAAGAGTGTTGACTATTGTGCCAAGGATGTAGCTCCACCGCCATTGCAGCTCGGTGTTCAAGTACAGTGCTCGGGCGACGGGTGGACCGAAAACTGCGAAAGGAATAAATGTGGAAAGGACAAAGGTGTTTACTGGGCCTCTGAGACTGTTGGGTACGAGCTCGCCGAGGATAACGTGGAACGAAAGTTGTCCAGCCGCAGCAAGCCCGTTGATTGAGTTTGTAACCTGTGCATTTAGCAAGATTCTTCTCAAGATACTATTGTGCGTACAATCAGCATGTTGATGTTTTGGGCACTAGCCCCGATGATGGTTCTGATTAAACCCAAAATCGATGAGCAGATGAAGAACCTGAGAAATTAGTACTGTGCTATGATTACGGACTCCAGCTATACTTGCCATCTTCTACCAAATATATCTGATAGGTGACCAACAAGGGTGAAGCCAATAGCGAAGCCGGCAGTCCACGAAATGCCGATCCAGATGATGTTTGGGGAAGGTCCAATGGCAGCATTGATAAGGGCAAGAGTGTTTGCAGGAAGAACCCATCCTAGATAGCCAGAGATCTGGGCTAGACAAGTAGCCTACTGCTAGTTAATGATGGAAACGTGGGGATGGATGCGGATTTACAATCACAGTGCCGATGAAGTTCAGACTGGTGAAGCAGGCCTTGCCGAGATCGGCAGTGTGGCCACCGAGAGCCTCTTAGGCGACTTGGTCGTAACGAAGAGCTTGGATAGGAGTTGTAATATGGGTTAGAGAGTTTGCAGCGGTGACATTTTCCCGAACGCCCTTCTCTTCCGCCATGGTGAAGATCGGGTAGAACAGGGGAAAAACAAAGGGTAATAGGTAGTCAGACGTGGATATCCACAGTGGCTAAAAGCTCACCGCACCTTGCACGAGTCATAATGCTTAAAGAGCGCAGTGCTCAGATATAACAGAAACAGACTGGGGCTGGGAGGAAAACTGGGGTACCCGTCGCTATGGACATTGTGTTGCAGGGTCAACGGTGTGGCTACATGATCATGTATTCAGTTGATTGGCGCAAGGGATAGTGTGAAGGGTCGAAAGATAAATCGGCAGACTAGATGCATGAAGGTGGTACGAATCAAGGAGCGCGAATAAGGCGGAGCGGGGAGGTGAAGGTAGCAGTCTACAATAGGAATCGTCGAGGCTGCGATGCTGGGATGACGGTAGGGAATTACAGTAGCTAATGCGGTAAGCATAGGATTGATTAGGAGAATAAGACGGCAAGTATTGAGATGCAATGGGTGGAGACTAGATTGGAGACATGATCGGAGGTTCCCCGCGCGGCTTGCCCGTGAATGGCCACAATTGAAGCATTGGCACGTGCACTGGTCCATTGACTTTTTTGACTGCGGAACTAAAGAGACAAAGTTGGGTAATCAGTCAGCACGACACTTCCCATGATTGATCGATAGCACATTTACGTCACATCATGGCTGCAGTAGATGCGCCTTCAATGCCTGTGGAGGCAGAAGCTGCCGATATCAAACCGGCCAACGATGTGGTCAGCCCCGCCGATGCGCTCTACGACAAATGCGCCCTGCGCTCGCAAGGCACCGTCTTCTTCCAGCGCGATCTGTCGAATATGCAGGTCGCTGAGACCATGGCCGAGCTGACCATACTGCTGCAAGAGCTGTGCGACCGCCATCTCATGAAGCTCATGACTCTCGAGGGCGAGCCGTGCTGGAAGCTGCGGTCCAAGTCAGAGGCCGACAAGTACGTAACGTAGAGATGTATGGCGATAACTTGTTATGCTCACGGCTTTAGGCTACGGCGACTGACGCCTGACGAGCGCCTCCTCTACCACCACATTGACCAGGTGCAGGCTGAGGGCATCTGGTCCAAGGCACTGCGCAACAGAACAAACGTCACCCAACAAGTCCTGACTAAATGTCTCAAGAGCCTGGAATCAAAGGACCTGGTGCAGTCGGTCATGAGTGTCAAGTTCCCCAACCGGAAAATGTATCTGCTGAAGCATCTGCGGCCGTCCGAGGATATAGCTGGTGGGCCATGGCAGTCAGACGGTGACTTCGACACGGCTCTCATCGACGCTATATCGAGTGCGGTTGCGCAACATGTGGAGAACGAGACGTGTATCAGGGTGCCTGGCAACTGGAACGACTACAACATACACGATAGGACGGCAGAAATCGCACACAAAAAGGCCCACGTGCTGGGCATACGCGATATCGAGGACGCGCCTGCGGTGAAGCCATACTACATGTCACGAGATGCAAATTCATCCAGGCTCGTGCACAAGAACAATCCGCACTTTCCGACTGCGACGTCGGTTGCCAACTGGCTCAACTCGAAAGAGGTGTTGCGAGGCAAAACTTGTCGGGAGGATGATATGGAGCAGTTGCTGGAGATGATGGTACTGGATGGCCGTCTAGAGAAGATATCTGGGCTGGACTATAGGACCGTGTTGACTGCGACTGACACCAAGATGTACAACGGCTTTGTTGATGCGCCATGCGGCAATTGTCCTGTATTTCATCTGTGTGGAGACGAGGGCGACATCTCAGCAAGGACGTGTGTCTACTTTGGACAGTGGCTGGAGACGCAGTCCGAGCAGGTTTGAAGAACGGTTTGGGCATAGCGGCGGCGTTTAGATACTTATACCCTTCTCTGACAGCTAGTATGCAAAATTGCAAATGATTGGTAGTGTGTAGCATGGACTCGGATGTCGAGATGATCATTGATCGTTGATCATGCTCCTCGTCCAGATGACCACAAGGCTTGCCAAGCCAACCACCTTACCTGCGACCGTGCCTACATCACCGCCACACCCTGCTAAACATACACATGATGCTGCCTTGACCCAGCGCCGTCACTCCTTTAGATAGTACTCTTTTGCTTTCCTACGTACCTTGGTTTCACTCGTCAAAAACATGGCAGGGATCCGACCCCTTCTCTCCGGCCGCCCCTCGAGCGACTTCAGCGGCGACCGCGACTTTGCTGAAGATGAGGCGCTCCTTCACGGTCGACACACTAAGCGCGGCATGGACGGCCAGCGGACGTGGAGGTTCTGGCGCGAGATAGGGCTGTGGGTATGGGCGGTGGTGGCAACAGCGGCCGTCATCATGCTGGCCGTGGTGTATCAGGGGAACGGGACAGATGGGACGGATAGGAAGCACAGCGGCAAACGCAATCTAATCTTCATGGTGTCGGACGGCATGGGCCCGACCAGTCTGAGTCTTACGCGTAGCTTCATGCAATTCCAGAACGGCGCACCTTTCGGCGAACAACTCGTCATCGACCAACACCTCATCGGCCAGTCGCGCACCCGCTCGTCGTCTTCTCTCATCACTGACTCGGCTGCCGGTGCCACGGCCTTCTCCTGCGCCCAGAAGAGCTACAATGGCGCCATATCCGTCACTCCCGACCACGAGCCCTGCGGTACCGTGTTGGAGGCGGCAAAGAAGGCCGGCTACATGACGGGCCTGGTGGTAACGACGCGCATTACAGATGCAACTCCAGCCTGCTTCGCCGCCCACGTGAACATGCGGCAGGAGGAGGATCGTATTGCCGAGCAGATGGTGGGCGACCATCCCCTGGGACGTGTCGTGGATCTGATGTTCGGCGGCGGACGCTGCCACTTCCTGCCCAACTCTACCGTCGACTCGTCCTGTCGCGCCGACAGCAAGGACATAGTCGCCCTGGCCAAGCAGAATGGTTTCAGCTACATCGATGACCGAGCTGCTTTTGACAAGCTTAAGGGTGGAGCCGCCCTCGATTTCCCTATGCTAGGCCTCTTCGCCGACACCGACATCCCCTATGAAATCGACCGCCGCAACGAAAACGCCGTCTACCCCTCTCTCCATGAAATGGCCGAGACCGCCCTCCACGCTCTCAGCGCCGCCACACGTGACAGCGACAAGGGCTTCTTCCTCATGATCGAAGGCTCGCGCATCGACCACGCAGGCCACCACAACGACCCCGCCGCCCAGGTCCACGAAGTCCTCGCCTACGACAAAGCCTTCTCCTCCGTCCTCGACTTCCTCAAAACCGACAAGACGGAAGCCGTCATGGTTTCTACATCCGACCACGAAACTGGCGGCCTAGCCACTGCCCGCCAACTGCACACCTCCTACCCCGACTACGTCTGGTACCCGTCGCCCCTCGCCAACACATCGCACTCGGCCGAACGCATGGCCTTGCGTTACAACACCTACCTCATTTCCAGCCCCACGCCCTCTCAAGCCACTGAGTTTCTCAAGGACGAAGTCGAAGACGGCCTCGGCATCTTCGACGCTAGCGAGGCCGAAATTGCGGCCCTCGTTGCACACCCCGAGACAGCCCTGTACTTGTATGCCGACATGGTGTCGCGCCGTAGCCAGACCGGCTGGTCTACCCATGGCCACTCCGCCGCCGACGTCAACATCTACTCCTCCGACCCCAGTGTCGCACGTGCACTTGTAGGCAATCACGAGAACACAGAAGTTGGTGCTTTCCTGAGGGACTATCTGGGCGTGGACGTCGAATCTGTGACGAAGGAACTGAAGGAGAAGGGTCTGCGGATGACAACCGCGGATACGAACGAGGGTGGATGGATGGGTAGAATTCCCGCCGAGGGCGAACGACTCGATGGCCAGAACCACTTGACGTACGGTGGCGACTTCAAGAAGCGGGGCATCGAGCACGGCTCCGAGTGCGGGTGTGGATTATAGAGCGTGAATTTCGTAGCACATTTTTTGGCGTTTGGATACTATTTGGTTTTCTGTTAAGAACTTTAAGATAGATTTTGCGAACTCAATATCACCTTGATCTTTTACTTATTCGGTTTTCCCTGGGCATATTATCCTGTGATATGCGATTGCATTCATCCACCCTTCGACGACTAACTAGCACATATGTCAGATCACATCTCCGCTCGCTTACGTCGCGCCACGCAAGCAACATACCCTATTCGTACAAACTAAACTCGGTACGTGCAAAGGCATACAACTCATATGGTACATGCTCGTTGCGTCTAACATCGCCCGCCCACCCTGTCTGCGTAGACATGAAGGGCAAGTTATTAGGTGGGAAACTGTGGTGCGAGGAGGGATGGTCGCGAGCCAGTTGCGAAAATGTGGGGGTTTGAGAAAGTGGAGATGGAGGGGGTGAAGGTGAGCAAAGCTGTAGACGAACGATTCGACGCAGCCGATGTAGGTGGTGTTGGGGCTTGCTGTGTTTTGGGATGAGGGGAGAAAGCGGTGTGGCGGGAGGAGTTGGTTGCAGGGTTAGGGGAGGGTATTGGGATGATACGCACAAACTTTCCAAGAAATCGTTATTCTAAAGTATTGATATTGGCGTAACACAATGCTGTGCAGTAATTCCTATCCTGGATTGACCCAATAGTGAAAAGATTAGGCTCGCGAGTGCATGGATTCCGGCAGCTTTGGACTCCACGCTAGCCGGACCTCCCAGAACGCCGCGCTAAAATAGTCAAGTAGTACACCGAAGAGCCTCATAAAGATATTCGAAGCAATAGAGCTTCCAAAGCATAAGATAAATGCTGTCCATGTGAGGACAAATTGTCACGGTAAGCTCTAAGCCCCGAAGTCGTGACCAAACCCCCCAGCCGGGTACTGGTTCCAATCGTTTTGCGTATCTAACATCCAGGATACGGAATCAAAGAACTCAAAACTGTTAGCACTTGCAAGTCCCTGTGGTAGCTGGAGTGGCATGCTCAGCGTGTTAAGATGAGGATTGAAGTTTGGTAGACCATGGGCTGGATTTTCCACGACTACACCAGGGGGTGGCGTAGAGTTTGTAGAAGAATCTGGGTTTGTTGGATTGGTCATTATAGTAGCATCGAGCTGATCCGCTGCACCACTAACTTGCGCCTCTCGCCACCGCCAGACGCAATCAAAGACCACACTCATGCTCTTTCGGCTTCGGACTATCAAACCCAGAGGATCTTCATGAATGCTGGAGCTATCTCTGCGATGATTCGATTGTGACTGAGGCTGTGATTGTTGCTGGGTGTTTTGATTGAAGGTAGCCATGCCTGCATTGCTGACAGATGGGGACTGTGACATGCTGTGAAGGCTGCGTCCCCGAGAACTCTCTTTCCATAGCTGCGCTAAAACCTCGGCGAAGCGGTCTAATAGGTCATTCGGCCAGACTTTGGATTTCCTCAGAACGTCTACCGTCTGTAGGACGTACTTTCGGCCTTGATCGGATTGCAATCTGTTTGCGAAATCGGAGTTGAGGATTTTCAGCAGCGCAAAGCCTGCAGCGAGAGACATTTGCATAATGTAGTATGGCACAAAGGCCAACTTGTTTTCACGGTGGAGTTTGAACACGCGATCTAGGTAGCCTGTGGCGGCAAAGTATAGGGCGACCAAGTCATCGCGCCGTTCGAGGCGAGGATCTGCAACAAAGAATGAATAAAGATGGGTATGTAATGATACGGCACGATGATAAAGCTCCTCAAGTTCTGGAAAGATTAGTCATGTCATGAGTCTAGAATAGGGGCATCAACCTAGCGCACCATTGTCAACTCCATCAACGGATTTGCGCTCCGTTTTTAGTCGTTCTGCTTGCATATTTAGATAAATGATGGCTTCTTCATCTGACCGATCTCGATTGGTTGAGTAGAGCTGTCTGCCTATTCGGTCCGCAGCCTTTTCCTGGCGTAATCGGACAAACAAGGTAGGAGGAAGAATGCGCATATCGTTTTCGTCATCGACGTCGAATTCGAGCATAGAGTTGTAGAGCGTAATTGATGGTTGCCCATTACCAGTGGAAACCCTGTATACATTAAGTAGGGACCCCAAGGTTGGACGGATAACTTACGTTTGAGCTACGATATTGCAGACAGCCCATGTTCGCAGTCGATCATTGATGTCTTCCTGCCGTAATCGTACTTTTGTCCGGGCAAAATCTTGGGCGTGGGTGGGCTGATGGAGACCTATCTGCATGGAGACCTGCATCATGGCGCCACAGAGAATAAATGTTGGGTCAGTCACGGTGCGTTCGGCTGGAATGGGCCAAGTGCAGAGTAGACATAATGCCTTTACAACATGATGGTTCGGCTGATTCCGGATAGAGTCCCAGATGAGATCGGTGAGCGGTTTCGAAAGATCCTTCAACAGGCCAGGCCGGCCACTGTGGCGGCGGGCTGCGACGCTGATGATGGCCCAGAACAACAGCTTGTGGTCTTGCGAATGATATTCGTCAGGCGAGCGTGTCTGGTCCAGGAAAGGTAGGAATGGGTGGTACAGGTCAAAGTACTCGTTGAACAGCTCAGTGACCTCGCTGTGGCCGAGGCGCACGTGGGAGTCGCTCGAGCCCAGAGGATAGAACATGGGCGAGCCGCTGCGCAGGTCCAGCAGGGACGTGGCGGCCACCTGCTGGTGCTGGGTCTGCAGGAAAGCCTCGTCCTCCATCTTGGGGGTAGGGCCGGTGCTGAAGAGGTTGTTGTCCATGGTCGGGTCGGGGGCATTTAGTGTCGGCTGGCTGGTCAGCGCCTGCGAGCCCTCATACAGGGCTAGGCGCTCGCGCAGATACTCCATCTCCTTCTCCATCTCGGCATTGCGATTGCGCTTGCCCACACGCTTGAAATTAGGCTCGATGACGCATCGGAGATTCTGCTTTTGGCAGCGATTGCAGCTCACAAACGGGTCTTGCTGGACGTTGCACTTGAGCTAGAGAAAAAGCACCGTGGGTAAGCGGGGTGTGACAGAACAGGGCATCATACATCACATACCTTTTGTTGGCGGCACTCGTTGCAGGCGCGCTTGACCGCCGTGTTGCGGCGCGCCGACGAGGGCCGCGCATCGGCATCGTTGTCGTGGTCCTCGTCGCTCGAGGCCGAGCGCTTGAATCCTCGGGTGCTGGTCGGACTGGTGGGCGACAGTGCGAAGGCGTGTTGTTGCGCAATGCCTTGGGCCGGGCTCATGGAGATGGATGACAGCATGGCAGCTGGCAGCTGGCGCCCCCGATGTCGCTGTGCAAATTCGGGCGAATTATTCGCGAGGGTTGGTGGGTGGAGGCCCAATTGATGTGGTGACTGGAAACTGGGCAAATCGCTGCCGAGGCGTGCTGAAGCTCACAATCATGTGTTCCCCGTCGTCCTGCACGAACCCGCACAACCCACGAGAAGCGGAGCAGAGAGGCCGGCCAATGACTCACCAATCACATGCGCCCTGCCAGCCTTGCTCGAATACAGGCTATTCTTGGTACTGGGGCGTGTAAAGCCTCGCTGGTTGGGTGGGGTGGGCCAACAGCTGCATGCACAATCTCTCACAACACGCAACATGCTTCTTGGAGCCTACACATCACTAGCAATCGCATTCTCACTCCCCAGCTTTACAATTTCACCAACACAATTAGGGCTCGAAACATGTAGCTTGTGGATGTATTCGTGATCCTACTTCGCTACTGTTCTGGCGAACGTCGGGTGATGCAGAAATCGCCTTGATATCGTAAAAGCCGACTGAACCAGGAGACTGCCCGTAATGCACATGAACACCGATAGCCCCAGTTTTGACATGCTAAAGCCTCGTATCCCTTGAACCATGACCGCCTAACGCTTCTTCTGCTGCGACTCCTTGAGCACCTTCTTGACCACCTTCTGCTCCTCAATCAAGAACGCGCGAACAATGCGGTCCTGGACGCAGTTGGCGCACCGCGATCCACCGTACGCACGCGAGACGGTCTTCTTGGGACGGGAAACGGTGGCGTATTCACGGGGCCGGAGGGCGGGAATACCGGCGAGTTTGGTGCCGCAATCCTAGCAATCGTCAAAAATAGTTCGCGAGACATGGTGGAGCCAACTTACACCGCATTTGGGAGCAGTGCCCTTCTTCTTAATGTGCAGGTAACGGAGCTCGCCGCCAGGTGTCTGCTCGTTCTTCAGTACTTGTTGCGCGCATCTATATGGCTTCATTACTGACCTTGATCACGCGGACCTTCTGGCTCCTGGTGTTGTATGGCGCACGTCGCCTCTGCCCGTCTATTAGCCTCCATTGTGCCTTTTCACACCTCCAAAACCGTGGGCGAAAGATATGGGTTTTCGGCTCGACGTACGTAGGTGAGTCTGGAGGACGGCATTTTTGATAGACTTCCCGGCGAGTTCGTGGACGGTTATCTGTTGCAAGTGATGATAATCGGGTCAGGGACGGTCGAGTGCGAATATTCAGTCGCTTAACTAAGGCTAAGTCGGACACGGTTTAGTCTCTTGGCTGGCTGGCTCATGCATATCACGTGATGTTGGGGCCTGGCGCGAACCTCTGGAAAAGATATCATCGAACATGCGACACCACTAGCAAAGTTCCATCACCACATCGCTGCAACGCGTGGGAGATCAATCTTGAATCGCCGCGCCCAGTCACTCCTTACTGCTACGCTAATAAAAATCGAAACAATCACGACGCGAGAACACACGCGACTTGCTCACCCTCAACCACGGCGCTTTGCCGTGCGCAAAGCTTGCCGACTGGATTCTGAGCATCGATAACGGCTGGAACAGTAGCCGGACAGCAGTAGCCTGAGAATATTTGAGGCAAGTCGGCGGTTCTTTCATTCAATTCAATTCGGACTACTTCGCCTCATTACCTTTACCTTCTTCGGACAAGCATAGTGCAGCCGGATCAGCTTCTAACCTTCATAGTGCACTCTATTACACACTGCACACGATGGCGTTCCCTCCTCCTCCACCCCCACCACCCCCCCCTCCGCCAGGGCCTCCAGGGGCCAACTATGCGCCACCACCGCCGCCTCCGCCTCCAGGACCTCCTGGCGCGTCAGGGACTGCCGGGCTCCCTGGTGCGAGACCACCCGTTGACCCACAGATAGCCAAGTTTGCGCAAAAGAAGAAGGATTGGCTGCGACAACAGCGCCAGAGGTTCGGCGAAAAGCGCAAAGCTGGATTTGTAGAGACACAAAAAGCAGACTTGCCGCCGCAACATCTGCGTAAAATCTTCCGTGACATTGGTGATGTTTCTCAGAAGAAATTCACGAGCGACAAACGGAGTTACCTCGGCGCCTTGAAGTTCATGCCCCATGCGGTTCTTAAGCTTCTTGAGAACATGCCCATGCCATGGGAGAGTAGACGAGATGTCAAAGTTCTATATCACACCAACGGATGTCTAACCCTTGTAAACGAGGTTCCACGAGTAATTGAACCCGTCTTTCATGCACAATGGGCTGCAATGTGGTTAGCGATGCGAAAAGAGAAGAGCGATCGCCGGCATTTCAAGCGCATGCGCTTTCCTCCTTTTGACGACGAAGAACCACCGCTGTCATACTCAGAGAACATCGAAGACGTAGAGCCTCTTGAGCCTATTCAGTTAGAGCTCGACGAGGATGAAGATGGGCCGGTAGTCGAATGGTTTTACGAGCATCGACCTTTACTTGATACTCCACACATCAACGGGCCAAGCTACGAAACATGGAATCTTGACCTGCCTCAGATGGCAACTTTGTACCGTCTGAGCAGGCAGCTACTGAGCGATATTGTCGATAAGAACTACTTCCACATGTTTGAGATGAACAGTTTCCTCACCGCAAAAGCTTTGAACGTGGCCATACCTGGAGGGCCTCGTTTTGAACCGCTGTACAAAGACATTGACCCCAATGACGAGGATTTTGGCGAGTTCAATGCCATCGACCGCATCATTTTCCGTGCCCCGATTCGTACCGAGTACCGCGTCTCGTACCCTTTCCTCTATAATTCTCTGCCTCGCAGTGTCAAGATTGCGTGGTACTCACACCCCCAGGTTGTCTACGTCCGTGCCGAAGACCCTAGTTTACCTGCCTTCTATTTCGATCCAGTTATCAACCCAATATCATCTCGCGCGGTTGCGCCCAAGAATCTTTCCGTCAGCCATGAGGATACAGTTTTCGGTTACGGCAACGATGAAGACGATGAGGATGATTTCCAGATGCCAGAAGAGGTTGAGCCCTTCATGGCTGATGAGGACCTGTCTACACCAGAAACAGTATCCGCGATTGCTCTCTGGTGGGCACCACACCCATTTGACAAGAGGTCAGGTCGAATGGTGAGGGCGCAAGACGTTCCTCTTGTCAAACAATGGTATCTCGAGCACGTGCCTGCTGGCCAGCCCGTCAAAGTCCGGGTCTCGTATCAAAAACTCCTGAAAACGTTTGTCTTGAATGAGCTGCACAAGAAGAAGCCGCAAGCGCAAAATAAACAAAATCTAATGCGCACGCTCAAGAGCACGAAGTTCTTCCAACAGACCAAGATTGACTGGGTAGAGGCGGGATTGCAAGTTTGCCGACAAGGATATAATATGTTGAACCTTCTGATTCATCGAAAGAACTTGACATACCTCCATCTTGACTACAACTTCAATCTAAAGCCTGTCAAGACCCTAACAACAAAGGAGCGGAAGAAGTCACGCTTCGGAAATGCCTTCCATCTGATGCGAGAAATCCTTCGCTTGACAAAGCTTATTGTTGATGCCCAGGTTCAGTATCGCCTAGGTAACATTGATGCTTTCCAACTGGCTGATGGCATTCTTTATGCTTTCAACCATGTCGGCCAGTTGACCGGTATGTACAGGTACAAGTATAAATTGATGCACCAGATCCGCTCGTGCAAAGACTTGAAGCATCTCATTTACTACCGATTCAACTCAGGTCCAGTCGGCAAGGGTCCTGGGTGTGGCTTCTGGGCGCCCGCTTGGAGGGTGTGGCTATTTTTCATGCGTGGTATCATTCCTCTTCTAGAGCGCTGGCTCGGTAACCTCCTCTCACGTCAATTCGAGGGTCGGCACAGCAAGGGCGTTGCCAAAACTGTCACCAAGCAGCGTGTAGAGTCTCACTTCGACTTGGAGCTTCGCGCTGCCGTCATGAGTGATCTCACAGATATGATGCCCGAGGGTATTAAGCAGAACAAGGTCCATACGGTTCTCCAGCATCTTTCGGAAGCATGGCGCTGTTGGAAGAGTAACATTCCTTGGAAGGTACCTGGCCTACCTGCGCCTATTGAAAACATCATTTTGCGCTATGTCAAAAGCAAAGCAGATTGGTGGATTTCAGTCGCTCACTACAACCGAGAGCGTATCCGGCGAGGTGCAACTGTAGACAAGACTGTGGCGAAGAAAAATCTTGGTAGGTTGACCCGGTTGTGGCTGAAGGCAGAGCAAGAGCGGCAGCACAACTACATGAAGGATGGACCCTACGTTTCCTCAGAGGAAGCCGTCGCTATCTACACAACAATGGTCCACTGGCTGGAAGCACGGAAATTCCAGCCAATTCCCTTCCCAAGCGTGTCTTACAAGCACGATACAAAGATTCTGATTCTTGCCTTGGAACGTTTACGAGAGGCTTATTCGGTTAAGGGCCGTCTCAACCAAAGCCAGCGTGAAGAGCTCGCCCTCATTGAGCAAGCTTACGACTCACCAGGGACCACATTGGCTCGTATCAAGCGTTTCCTCCTTACACAACGTGCCTTCAAGGAGGTGGGCATTGACATGAATGATAATTACAGCAACATTAATCCGGTATATGACATTGAGCCAATGGAGAAGATTACGGACGCATACCTTGATCAATACCTCTGGTACCAGGCAGACCAGCGCCATCTGTTTCCAGCCTGGATCAAACCGTCCGATTCTGAAGTCCCACCTCTGTTGACATACAAATGGGCACAAGGTATCAACAATCTGGACAAGGTCTGGGAGCACCAAGATGGCGAGTGCAATGTCATGATCGAAACACAACTCTCCAAAGTTTACGAGAAGATTGATCTTACTATGCTTAACCGATTGCTACGGTTAATCATGGATCACAACTTGGCAGACTATATCACAGCGAAGAACAACGTTCAACTCAACTACAAAGATATGAATCACGTCAATGCCTACGGTATGATTCGTGGGCTTCAATTCTCAGGCTTTGTCTTCCAATTCTACGGATTGGTGCTGGATATCCTCCTGTTGGGCTTGCAGCGAGCAAATGAGATTGCTGGTGCACCAGAGAGCCCGAACGACTTTTTGCAATTTAAAGACAAAGAGACGGAGGTCCGCCACCCGATTCGACTATATACCAGATACATTGACCGCATATGGGTATTCTTCAGGTTCACTGCCGAAGAGTCACGGGACCTGATCCAGCGATTCTTGACTGAAAATCCGGATCCCAACTTCGAGAATGTTATTGGGTATAAGAACAAGAAGTGCTGGCCTCGCGACTCTAGGATGCGGTTGATGCGCCACGACGTTAACTTGGGCCGTGCAGTTTTCTGGGACTTGAAGAACCGACTTCCGCGCTCAGTCACGACAATCGAGTGGGATGATACATTCGCCAGTGTTTATAGTCGAGACAACCCCAACCTTTTGTTCTCCATGTCTGGCTTCGAGGTCCGCATTCTGCCCAAGAGTCGCAATCTTACGGGAGAGTTTCCTGTCAAAGATAGTGTGTGGTCTCTGGTTGACAACGCGACGAAGGAGCGAACGGCAGACGCATTCCTACAAGTCACAGAAGAGGATGTCCAGAAGTTTAACAACCGCATACGGCAGATTCTGATGTCCTCGGGCTCGACAACTTTCACCAAGATCGCAAACAAATGGAACACCACGCTGATTGCGCTCTTCACTTACTACCGTGAGGCTGCGGTGTCAACTGTCAACCTACTTGACACCATCGTGAAGTGTGAGACTAAGATCCAGACACGCGTAAAGATTGGATTGAATTCCAAAATGCCTTCGCGTTTCCCACCTGCCGTGTTCTACACTCCGAAGGAGCTTGGTGGTCTAGGTATGATATCTGGATCGCATATTCTTATCCCCACAAGCGACAAACGCTGGTCAAAGCAGACGGATACCGGCGTCACCCACTACCGCGCTGGCATGTCTCATGATGAAGAAACACTCATCCCTAACATCTTTCGGTACATCATTCCTTGGGAATCGGAATTCATCGACTCCCAGCGTGTGTGGATGGAGTATTCGCAGAAGCGTCAAGAAGCCCAGCAACAGAATCGACGATTGACGCTCGAGGATTTGGAAGATAGTTGGGATCGTGGTCTTCCACGTATCAACACTCTGTTTCAAAAGGACCGTAGCACCCTCAGCTTCGACAAGGGTTTCCGCGCTCGGACCGAATTCAAGATCTACCAGCATATGAAGAGCAATCCATTCTGGTGGACAAGCCAGCGACACGACGGTAAGCTCTGGAACTTGAATGCATATCGAACGGACGTCATCCAGGCTCTTGGTGGTGTCGAGACGATCCTTGAACATACACTATTCAAAGCCACAGCTTTCCCATCATGGGAGGGTCTCTTTTGGGAGAAAGCTTGTCTCGCAAATGGTACTAGGTTATTGCGATATGATGGCTCCGAGGTCAATGTTGAGGATGTGAAAGAAGGCGATCTCCTCTTAGGCCCAGATGGAGGTTCGCGACGTGCCTTCAACATTGTGAAAGGCGATGAGCGTCTATACCGTATCAAGATTGATGGACGTAAAGAGGATCTCGTGGTCACGCCTAATCACATCCTTGTTCTTCATCGAGAAAAGCTCTCTTTCAACAAACCCAATGTCACAGCGGCAGAGTGCTTTGAGACAATAGAAATGACAGCTCGAGATTTTGCGACCCTCGAATCCAGCGAGCAAGTCAAATACCGCGCTTTTAAATCCCCAGGATTTGATTTGCCAGAGCGACCGGTCTCAATCAATCCCTATTTCCTCGGACTTTGGCTAGGAGATGGCAACCGAAGGAGCACCACAATCTCTAGCAATCATGAGGAAGAAATACGGAACTTCTTAGCTTCTTATGCTGCTGAATTGGATATCCACCTAGTCTACCATGGCCAAATGGGATATGCAGCTATTGGTAGATCTCGTTTAACTGATAGGCCTCTCCCTCAAATTAACGAGGCGAAATCCCCTAAACGTGTAGACCGTCGTCAAGTCCGTCAAACTATCACTAAGCAGCGGATCCAAGCCGGTTGGACTTTCAATGCTGATCATATTCATGGTCAGGCTAAACTGTGGGTACCTCCTGAAGATATTGACCAGACTTTGGAGAATGAGATTTCGGACGCCGTCCGACCTCAGTCATCGTCTCAGGATCTTGGGCTTCCAGCTTCCAGAAAGCGTGAGCGTAATTCAAGCTGCTCAAATTCTCCGAAGCGTCGGTATACCGCTCGAAAAGCCCCCTGCGAGTCTTCTCTCCCATGTCAGCCTTCTTCGTCGGCCGTCCAGGATTTCAATCAATATTTAGACTTGATTGAGGCTAAGAGCGACGACGAGCTAAGCGATGATGACGAAAATCTAGACAGCGATGATGTACACATCGTCAATCAAGATATTCTTGGTCGATCATCCAAAGCTGAACGTCAACACGTTACGCGTTTGCAAGCTGGACGTCGACTTCATGGGGAATTGAAGCCTGAGGAAGAGGAGGAACTTGTGGGTGATATTCTTAATACCGAAGAGATCGCAACTGGCAGTAAAACCAACTCTATCAACACGCTCCACGATGCACTCAACAAATTGGGACTTCTTATCAAAAAAGAGACTGGACTTCAGACCGGCCGAAAGCGAATCCCAGAGATATTCATGAAGAACTCTAGATCAGTTCGTTTAGCAGTTCTTGCCGGCCTCATTGACACAGACGGTTGGTATGTGTATCCCGGGGATATGATTGGCTTCTCCCAGAGCGAGACTTCGCACAAAGCCCTCTTTTGGGATACTGTGGCTCTCGCACGATCTCTTGGCTTCGATGTTTGGACTACTCGTCGTCATATGTGGGATCCTTCTCGGACTAAGAAGTCTCCACAACTGTTCGCCCAGATCTTCGGCAATTTATCTGAGGTTCCATGTCTTCTCGCTCGTAAGAAAGGCTGTGAGCGCTTCGTTCCCCAGATGGATAGTTTCCAAATCAAAAGCATCACGCTTGAGCCTCAATCGACAGCCTGGTCTGGCTTTCGAGTTGATAAAGATCAGCTTTACCTTCGCCACGACTATCTTGTTCTGCACAACAGTGGATTCGAAGAATCCATGAAATTCAAGAAACTCACCAATGCTCAGCGCTCCGGTCTGAATCAGATCCCCAATCGTCGCTTCACTCTTTGGTGGTCCCCAACCATCAACCGAGCTAATGTTTATGTTGGTTTCCAGGTCCAGCTTGATCTTACGGGTATCTTCTTGCATGGTAAGATCCCAACGCTCAAAATCTCGCTGATTCAGATATTCCGAGCCCATTTGTGGCAGAAGATTCATGAGTCTGTTGTTATGGATCTGTGTCAGGTCTTCGATCAAGAACTCGAGGCGCTGGGCATCGAGACGGTGCAGAAAGAGACTATCCATCCCCGAAAGTCATACAAGATGAACAGTTCGTGCGCTGACATTCTACTATTTGCGAGCCACAAGTGGAGTGTATCGCCTCCTTCTATGCTTTACGATACCAAAGATACCATGAGTGCTACCACTACCAACAAGTTCTGGATCGATGTCCAACTGCGGTATGGTGATTACGACTCACACGACATTGAGCGTTATGTACGTGCCAAGTACCTTGACTATACTCAAGACAGCATGAGCATTTATCCCTCGGCTACTGGACTGATGATTGGTATCGATCTGGCCTATAACCTATACTCAGCATATGGACAGTACTTCCCTGGTCTCAAGCAGCTCATTCAGCAAGCAATGGCAAAGGTGATGAAAGCTAATCCGGCACTCTTCGTCTTACGTGAGCGTATTCGCAAAGGTCTACAGTTGTACGCTTCGGAAAGCAGTCAGGAGTTCCTCAACTCTCAGAATTACTCAGAGCTCTTCAGCAACCAGATTCAATTGTTTATCGACGACACCAATGTCTACCGTGTAACAATCCACAAGACCTTCGAAGGTAACTTGACTACAAAGCCAATTAACGGTGCCATCTTCATCTTCAATCCTCGGACTGGGCAGCTATTTTTGAAGATCATCCACACAAGTGTCTGGGCTGGCCAGAAGCGTCTTGGTCAACTTGCGAAATGGAAGACGGCGGAGGAGGTCGCTGCCCTTATTCGATCTCTACCTGTGGAAGAGCAGCCGAAGCAGCTTATTGTCACGCGAAAGGGTCTCTTGGATCCTCTGGAAGTCCACTTGCTCGACTTCCCCAATATCTCGATTCGTGCATCTGAGCTTCAGCTTCCCTTCCAAGCCGCTATGAAGGTTGAGAAGCTCGGCGATATGATTCTCCGTGCCACCGGACCGCAGATGGTACTTTTCAATCTGTATGATGAGTGGCTGAAGACCATCTCTTCTTACACTGCGTTCTCTCGTTTGGTATTGATATTACGCGCTCTCCACGTCAACCAGGACAAGACCAAGCTGCTACTCCGCCCCGACAAGCACGTCATTACCCAAGAGCATCACATCTGGCCCACCCTGTCAGATGATGACTGGATCAAGGTTGAAGTGCAGCTTCGTGATCTCATTTTGAACGATTATGGCAAGAAGAACAACGTCAACACATCTTCACTCACCAGTAGCGAAGTGCGCGACATTATCTTGGGCATGGAAATCTCGGCGCCCTCAATGCAACGACAACAAGCTGCCGAGATCGACAAACAGCAGCAAGAACAGCAGCAGTTGACCGCGGTTACAACCAAGACTCAGAATATCCATGGTGAAGAAATGGTCGTCACTACTACTTCGCAATACGAGCAGGCGGCTTTCAGCTCCAAGACTGAGTGGCGCACAAGAGCAGTTGCCACATCAAACTTGCGCACTCGATCGAACAACATCTACATCAACTCGGAAGACGTTAAGGAGGAAGGTCACTTCACTTATGTCATGCCGAAGAACGTGCTGAAGCGCTTCATTACTATCGCTGATCTTCGTGTACAAGTGGCTGGCTATCTATACGGCAAATCGCCGCCAGACAACGATCAAGTGAAGGAGATTAGCACCATCGTCATGATTCCACAAGTTGGCAACACGCGCGATGTGCAATTACCAAAGCAGCTTCCACAGCATGAGTATCTGGACAACCTCGAACCACTTGGTATCATTCACACTGTCAGTGGCAACGAACCACCATACATGCAAGCCAGCGATGTGACCCAGCACGCCCGCTTGATGAACGCCCACGCATCCTGGGACAAGAAGACTGTCTCCATGACAGTATCCTTTACCCCCGGCTCTGTCTCCCTCGCCGCATGGGCCCTCACCCCCAACGGCTACAAATGGGGCGCAGAAAACAAAGACACAATGTCCGACAGTCCTTCCGGCTTCAGCACCTCTTTCGGCGAAAAATGCCAACTCCTCCTATCCGACAAGATCAGAGGATATTTCCTTGTCCCAGACAACGGCATTTGGAATTACAGCTTCATGGGTAGTACGTTTGGCACGGTGGAGAAGAAGCCCGTACATGTCCGACTCGATACGCCTGTGCGCTTCTACGACAGTGTGCATCGGCCATTGCATTTCCATAACTTTGCAGAGCTTGAAGACGTGTGGGTTGATCGGGACAACCAGTTTGAGTAATTGGAGATGGAAAAAGGCGTGAAGGAACATGCATCATTGGAGGGCGTTACGGTTGAATGGTGTTTTCACGGCGTGGTAATGCACATGAGTATTTGGGGATATCGTTGTTCCAAACTCATATAGCTTTGTTTTTGTTCTTTTCTTCGCTGTAGTGTGGCGGGTTGGCGTGCAAAATATGGTACGTTATCTACCTGTGTTAGTAGTAAATTATAACAACTATATCGTGCTATTACGTCTCTTTCGTGACCCGGTATTCTTATTGACCTGGTGTGAGGGTTCGTTGGCCATGTCCAGCTTCGAGTGTAGTTTCTATTTTCTCTGCGCCTGGACTGTAGGCACGATCTTCAGCTACCAGTCTCAATTCCATCGGTGTCGTAATCCGGCCGCATTTAGGTGCATGGTTAGATTCTCCTATCCTAATAGAAGGCGTATTTACCAATCTTCTCATTCTCTTCCGAACCAACGTCGCCATTCTCAATCAAGGAATTGCACTTTCCTAGAAAGCTCTACAATTTAATTGTACACCTACATGCTTATAAAATGCACAATTACTCCCAAGCTCTCATGTAATACGCTCTATTATATGCCTTGGAATTATCATACAGTAGAGAGTATTGTTTGTTCATTGAGTTTTAACGGACTACTCGCAACAAGGGGTGGGGGTAGGACACAGTTATGGGGTAAACCCTAACCCTAACCCAGAATCTTTTCGCCCCTCTCCATCCCAACAATCGGCTAATATTTGAGATGCGTTCATCATTTCGATGTCTGGCTTCTACATGTTAAAACAAAGATGAGAGTAATCTGCTCCATTATGCGGCATATCGAACCATCCGTGACCGCAAGACCTTCAAGGCCTCGTACTTCTACTACGACCTCACTTTTCTCCTGAGAGAAGGCCGTAGCGGATGCTATTAAGCTGTTACAATTCGATAACGTAGAATTCGCAGTAATTCGTGTTGCGGTCGTTCGCGGCAAAGTCAACCCGGAGGATGATCCATATGGTTTTGATACCTGACGGCACGATTGTTGACATCGATGCTCGTCCACCATCAGTAGCGCCCACCAATGCGAACTCAAACACGGCGTCCAAAACCGCTGGGTGAACTATATGAGATTGCTGTGTCAATGGCTAATCTGTTTGGCCGCCGGAACTGGCTTGACCACAGCGGCAGCTTGACCATTATCATTGCGACAGGCATCTTGCAGCAGTTGAGATGATGGTCCATACTGACAGCCAAGTTTTGTAGGCATGCGATACAATGAGAAACTGTCGGGACTATAGCTCGGCACTCGACTGACCGCTTGGAACTCCACCTTCGCTAACTGAAAGGCTTCTGTCCTCGTGTCCATAAGATTGTGTTCAAGTTCTTCCCAATACTCAATTTGTACCACTCCCTGGCAATGAAGCGTCCGATTTCCAGAACAGATGCTGTAAAGTCGAAAGTTGTAATTGTTTCCTTCTTTCGGCATTTATTGAAAATAGAGTTCGATTTCAGGTTCTGTTGATTCTGTCTCAAGAGCTAGAGCAGCTATAAATTTGACATCACCGAACTCAAAACCCCGTAGACAGGTATCATCAGAGAGTTGCTATGCTCTCTGCACGACAGCAGTGATAAAGGCAGTAGCAGGATAGACGATCGTGCCGTTGACCTTTGTTACTCTTAGCCTTTATTAATAAACTACCAAATGCAACGTGACTGACTCACTTTATGATCTCCAAGGGATAGTAGTCTATCTGGCCGAATTCTGTTACTCCAACGCGGCTCCAATGAGTTGCAGTCTGCAACAGTATTGCCAAACAACACATGGAACCCGTGTTTTCGAAACCTGGTGCCTCGGCTAATTATGGATTCTTGCCAGTAGGTATTGGAATGATTGAATGCATATGAAGGAAGGTTTGTGTGTGGTACTCACCGCCGCTCTGGATCATCCTCCAGGAGATTGACCGCGGGGATATCGATCGTATGCCCTACGCAATACAGTTCACACATGGCATTTATTACGCAAACAACCCCTGACTGAGACCTTTGTAGAAGCGAGTGATATGTCGATGCGGTATTCGCCTTCGAAGTGCTGTCCAAAATAGTCCGAAATGGGCTCCGGAGAGTAGAGTGCGGCCCTACTTCCAGTAGAGTCAACGCTGATGCGTCGGATTGGTTAGTATCATGTCCGTTCAGCCAAGCCTTCGGAATTTCTACGATGTAAGATATTGCAGCATTGAACTGTACAGGGGGCTCTAGATCGAAAACCCAGTATTGAGCTTGTCGGAGATGTTCCAGTGATATTGGCGCCGCTGTGGCTGGAGAGACCATAGCGATACTGCTGAATTGGTCGTCGCCTTTTTCGATATTCTAGATTGCTTCTTCATACTCTGTCGCTATAGCGCCCATCTGAGGCGAGTGATATGCTAACGGGACTCTTAAAGCGGAGGCAAAAATCCCCTGCGTTCGCAAGTCGTCACCCAACGCTGACTTTACACTTTCCAGGCCTTAAAGTTGGGCTTTGCAGGTATGCCATTGCTTCCTTTTCCGAGAGGGCCACAGCCAACATTGGACCGGTATTCTCTTCCAACTTGGCAAGTTTTTTGCTAGAGTTCCTCGATAAAATGCCAACTTCATAGCCGAACACGCAGATATCGCGCCTATGGCGTAACTAGGTTCGTGGGCTATGATTCTTCGTCGCTCTTTGGTTCTACTCGAACTTACGCAGCGGCGGTTTCACCGGATAAATGTCCCGCTATGGCTATGGGCTTAGTACCGGAACGCCTTAAAAGGTTAACTATTCCAGTTTGCAAAGCGGTCCAGGCAGTCTGGCTAAACTCTGCATTCGGTATATCATGAGATTGAGTTCCTTCGAAGAAACCTATTGTGGTGATCAATAAATGGTCACTTCAAAGTCTGTCAATGGCTTACCGAGAAGCAACCACGTGCAGCCAAATTTGCCCAGATACTGTTGGAGCAGCGTCACTGTTGCTCTGAAAGATGAGTATACCATCAAATCATGGCCCATTTCCCCCCATTGCGCACCCCGCCCTGTGAAAACAAGTACTAGTCTCTGCTTAGCATTACTCAATACGGGTTTCTTGACGACCGCGCTAAGCTTCTCCAGCTCGTCATGATGGCTGACAATCGAGAGTGTTTTCCATGGAAATTAGCTTCAGCGTTCTGGAAGTGTATACGCCAGATCCAGCAAAGACTCTGCGCTCAATTGTGTTGAGACTTTTGCTTTTTTGGATGAGACTACAATCACCATTGAAGCAGCCGATGTGGACTGATGCATCAGAGCCTCGGATTTATTGTAAAGAGAGTCCAGCTACGGTAAACTTAGCAGGAAAAAGTTGGGTTTGCCAGACTCTGTACCATTTTTGATTGCTTTGAAGGTAGCCTCCAACAACAGCCGCTGTTGTGGGTCCATACTCGCGGCCTCGGAAGACATCATAGAGAAGAACGGGGCATCAAATGCATCTATATTTGCGTCAATGTAGTGCGCGCCTGTCTAAGTATAATCAACTAGGTTCTTCCATAACAATCGATACGGAGTAAGTCTTCAACGCTCACAAAGGATGAGTGTCCAACGCCAAGGTCACGAGACTCAGCACTGACTCTATCATGGCGGACGGTTGGAGGATCCACGTGACCGTTTACTAACATATCCCACAGACGCTCCTCTGAGGAAGCACCACCAGGAAAGGTGAAATCAAACTCGATTATGGCAATGGGCTCAGATCCTCGAACATCAATATGAGGAAGCCCATGCTCGTTTTCTTGGATTGAACGTATCATTGTCAAACGGCTTCTTGGTGTGCTGGTAGGGATGTTGCGTGCTAACAATTAGTGGACTAGAACGAAGATACTCTATTCTAGGAGAAGCTGTTGACAAACATAATAATCTCCGCAACTCATAAGGTAATGTTGAGGGTCACAAAGCAAATTACAAACCCATATGAATGTGACTTCCTCAGCACGTTCAACCCCGCTCCTTGTGATAGTTAGTATGTGTATTAGCAAAAATAGTCAAAAAGGCTGAGATGCCAACAATACTAACTCAATCGAATGACGTCGTTGACAGGTCTTGAACTTCATAAGACGGCGTCACGCAACGGATAGTCAAAATGGGGGCGTGAAAATCAAGGCGGACGGTAACGAAAATCCTTGCTTAGAGCTAGAGGCCCCAAACATTCGTAAGACTCAGCGCAGAACAATTCATGCTATGACCTTCGACCCAGTAGTAAGATTATTAGCACCGGTGCGACCATCGAATTCATGCAAACATTGGTATAATTACCTGTCTCTGACCGAAATAGATACATCTTTTCCGAAACAGTTTTGCTTACCATAACCTTGGATAGTATAGTCGTGCACTTTTGGCCAATGTGATAATGCTCAGCGTCTAGTCAATATGGCCGTGCTGATAGGCTCTCTTTCGTTCACGAGGCCAGCTAGAAATTTAATTGGGTTTTGTGTGTTTTGCCAGATGCCCTTGATTTGCACTGTAGTTTGGGAAAATGACGATTGGTATGTCCTTCGGACTCCGTGTAAAGCTGCCATGTGTTCGGCCAAGTCCCTACGTTGTGGCACAGCACGGCTGGAAATCTCCACATCCCTGGTGTGTCCGTCTTGGCGCGCATGCAATCGTATGGCCGTGAATATTAGGATATGGTCAGTGCGATTGTGTTATGGTTATCGGGATCCGAAATATGTGGGGCCTTCGCACCAGCCTCTAATCAGCGTCCTTTCTTGTACACTAAATATGAGGAAATTTTAGTTAAGATATGATGATCTTTCGTCCATTGAAGCCCTAATTGCCTTGGAGTTATGCTTACCAGATAGTGCGGCTTCAACTCCATAAGCATGCAAAGCTAGTGTTTGATCTCGATATTCATCGTGTAAAAAGTGGTAAAGGCACTGACCAAGGGGTACCTATTATCTATGGAGCTATGAACCAGGGAACTAAGATAGATGAACCTGGAAGCAGTGATCATAGCCTTCGATCAAAGTTCCTTGGGGGGTTTTTTTTGACGGCCTTTTTCCCAAGATTAACAGGATCGCTCATGCTGACGTCTGTTCAGCCTTTTTCGTCGCATACAGGGGCACATAGCCTTCTGGGTACGTGCCCGTCATCCCGAATTGCCCAGAAGCGATGCTCCTCATAGCGAATTCTTTGCCATGAGAAAGCATTCGGTCCTCCCAGTCTGTGAGCGACAACTCCTTGTCAAGTACCCTCAGTAGCGTTAGAGCTTGTAGAGCTGGAAGGTTGCAGCTCGAACCAAGATGAGGTTGAAAATGAATAAAAGCATCCCCGGCGAGAAGAAGTTTATCACCAAAGAATGCTGCCTTATCAAACTTGAAACCTGTGATTGCGGTCACAAATGGTGACTCGGATGTAGTTACCATCTCTGACCACGGAGATGACAATACAGCGCGCGCACGTTCAACTCTCTTTGCCCATATAGCTTCACTGAGAGCTCCCCTCGGGACGGTCACACGGTGCTTTCGACCAGATTTGTCAGTCATGGTTTCTTGGAAATCCTGGCTGTCGACGTCGCATTTATCATACCAGACCCAGTCTAGTTACCGGTCGCCCCCCGCGTTGCCATTAGGCCCCGGTGTCAGGTATCTATGCACCTATTAACTTCAAACATCCATTGAATAAGAGAGATATGGACTTGCGCAATTAAATAATTACCGTCTGCACTAAACATAAGTAGCTTGCCATCGAACACGGCATTTAGCTCAAGTAGTACTCAGGATTCAGGAACGTAGCCCCTCCAAGCAATTATTCCGGAGTACCCTGGCTCCATGCCTGGGGTCAGCTGATTTCGGATGGTCGAATATGCTCCATCAGCTACAATGACCAGGTGAGCGGAGAATGTTTTAAACAGATCCTCATCTAAGCCGCTGAGATTGACTGTAATCACGTCATCGGAATCCTGCACACTGGTGGCCCTCTTTCCCGTCAGGTATTTAACCTCACCACTGCCAGAGACTGGCTTTAGGAATTCATTTTTGAGATGCTCAAACAAAAGACCCCACGTTGAGCACACAACTAGGATGCTGGTTTTGTTCTCGCTTATGATGGTTCCATCAGCAGCTAAGAATTGAGTGGTCGCAGGGACATAGAGTAGGATTCAGTGTCGAGTTCCGGAAGAAAGGCTTCCATGAGACTCTGGGCGCTAGGTCCGAGACTCAAGCCAGCAGCTTGTGCTTTAAGTTGGTCTGGGTGGCGAGCTTCGACGATACAGACATCATATCCGAGTGATTTCAACACGACACCATGCATAAGTCCTGCGATAGAGCCACCAACCTGCGGAGATGTGAGTGTAGAATATGCGAAACCTGCGTGAGAGACCTACAATCACCACTCTCTTTGAAACCGTGCTCATTCTGACGTCAAGCGATTTTTGGGGTTACGAGAGGACGCGCTGGTACGCGGTGCGTGGTTTGGTGATTTTGCAGGTATGTGATTGTCTGTTGGTAGTTGCTAGTTGTCACAAAGGTAATTGGTGGTCACCTCGTTGTCACAAAAGTGTTTCAAGCCTAGAATACCGGTAACGGCCACTTTCTTATCCTGTCAGCATTGCTCATCGCAAAGTGACTTCCTTTTAGTTAGGCAGCAGATTCAGCGAGCCTCGGTAGTCTGAAAAAGTAGCTATGGAGTTATGGCGCGTACACGGGCGCACGTCCTATGAGGATGGCGGAAGAGTGATGGAATGTGTTACACAGCTTACATCAATTATCTGTTGCTATTGTAGTGGCCAGCCGTCACGCTCGTTGACTTTCGGATCGCTATGCGTCTGTAACTGTTATTGGCCCACCTGGTTACACTGTAACGAAGGTCAGGGGTGTAGCATGTAGCCAAGGTAATTCCAACACTTCGGTAATGCAACATCTGACATTATAAGGTTCAAGCAATTGCCAGGTGCACGCCACTCGTTACCCCTCCCTCTGGTTCTCCGTTGGCCTGTTATATCCGGACTCTACCTCGCTGAACGAGCACCATCTTTCGTCGTGTGCGATTCACCTAATCTATTTACTCTCTTCAAGTTCAGCGCTGGCGTGTTTTCTTGTTACCATGGGCCGCCCCGATGTACTCAGCCCAGCGGGCATCGTTGAGTACTGCAGCCTTATCTTCCGATGCGTCATTTGATTCATTGCGGTTATTTTGCGCTTTGTCTGCAAGTTTTGGGGAGCAGGAAGAACGAACTCGGCTGGGACGACTTCTGGATGGTCCTCAGTCTATGCTACAACTTTGTCCATGCGTCGTTGACATTATGGGGTAATAGCTCCTCTATCATATTACTACCCCCTAATCCGGCATGTCCCAGGTATCGTCAGCATTGCAGGTCCGTTGTCAATCCCCCAACTCCTCAAAGCCGGGAAAAAGGTCGGGTACAAGGCCACCTACTTGTGAGTCGACTCCATACAAGAGTCAAATCGACTACTGATGGGCCAGTAGGCAGTATTGATTGGCGCAAACTTTTGGTCTTTGGTGATGATGTGTATCTGCATTAACTTGATTCTGTTCCACGTCCGAATCTTCGATGCAGAAGATAACTTCCGCTGGGGACTCGCTTCGGTCTTATAGAACTAACTAATTTGCAACCCGCTTTCAAACTTCTAGAGAATGGCCAACACGGATAAATGTAGCAGCTGTCAAATCTTTCTATTAGTCACGAGCATCCTGGAGATAATCATAACAGCCGCCATACTAGGTGGTCCAATTCGGCCGGTCCTCCAATTATTGATGAATTTGAGCACCCGACTACCGATCCCGGGTATCTCCCTGCTTGGAGCTTTGTAAGCAGCCATCTAGAAACTTTCCATCCTCAAGTCTTTACAACTAAAGTCGCAACCTACGCTGTGTTGTAGTATCTGGTATCATACGCATCGCACTCGTATACGATCCACATTCCGACTCACGCTAGTCTCAATTCCTGCATGTTTTTCAACTAGCACTTTTTTCCAATACTAATTCGAGTGACGTCTTCCTGATCCGAATACTATGGATTTTGAAAGAGTATATCGTACATCTGCGGCAGAAAAGACCAAGTATCTTTGAATGGATTATATAGAGGCTGCTTGGTCGGCCTACTTGGCATGATGATCATGCTTATCACTTTGAAAGTATAACTACTAGCTTCTGACCTTTCATCTGGCTTTTTATCAGTAGAGTCTGTAAGTAGTAAGATACCTACTCACCTCTCTTATCTAAACCCGCATGCAAAGGTTTTTTTCCAACGTAGGCTGGTATAGTAACGTCACTAATTTCTACCACTGCTTGAATAAGTATAAGAGCCAATAGATTAGTGATTCAGTATAGTAATTATGATAATTTTATCTTTATATGGCTAAGATAGCGACTTTTGGGGGGTTAGGCGGGGTTGAGCGGTAGTTGGTGAGTCTCACTAGAGGCCTCTAATTTTGGACGCAAAATCATCCACTTTTGGAGGCATGCAAGCCCATCCAACACCATTTATGAGGAAAATATATATGCTTTTGATGAAAAGGGTTACATTTATACCAGTATATAGGGGTTGTAATTATTTTATTATCAAGCAAACGTGTTATCACGCGAAGGGAAAAATAGCAGGGGATCATATTTATAGAAATCATTAAAAAGTTGCCAAAGGTAGCCACGAGTTTATATAAACAAAATACATTTACCTTCTTATTGGAATTCTCGACGGAACTGGTTTTATTACACGTTAGGGTTATGCCCAACCCCCAATTTTCTTTCTCCGCTGGAAGGAAGTATGATATCCCATGAAACTAGACATTGCAAAAAGAAGGGTATTGCGTGCCGCCACATCTAGTTCCACCACCAACGCCAAAGGTTTTACAAAAATAACATCTCTACCAAGCAATCTCTCTTCCAGCCTCACCAGCTCTTGGCAACCAATCCCTACCGTACCCCCCGCTCTGCCCTCCCCCCAACATTCCTCTCTTTCTTCCGCCTCGAATTCTCCACACTAAGATAATTCCGATCCTCCGCCTCATCCTCCAACTCCTGATCAACCATCTCCCTAATGCGCATAATCTGCTCCTCGGTGATGCCCTTCGTATTGCAGACGACGCTCGGCGCGCCCTCCACATAGCGCAGGTTCTCCATGGCCTTCTCGATTAGTTTTTGAATGTGCGCATCGGTATTGAGATTGTCGTGGCGTTTGACATTGTGGAGATCCGGGTACAGCACGCCGTCGCCGTTTTCCGCGCCCTGAAACGCCTGGATGTACGGGATGTGCACGGGTAGGTCGTTGTGCAGTTCTGCGCCGACGCAGACAGCTGTCTCATGGCACCATGTGCGGGCGACGTTGCGGGGTGTGTAGCCGCCGCCGCCGATGAGGAGGAGCGGAATGTTGCACTGTTTTACAGTTTCGATGCAGAAGCCGTGTGCTTTGATGTTGAGGTTGAAACGGCCGAGGCGGTCGCCGCCGAGGGAGTCGGCGCCGGATTGGAGGACGATGGCTTGGGGGTTGTATTTTTTGATTACGGCGCCAGTTACAGTTTTGAAAAGGTGTTTGTATTGGTTGTCATCGATGCCGTCATCGATGGGGATATTGAGGCTGTGGCCTTTGCCGCGGTTGGTTGGGTCTGTAGGGCCCATTTCATTGATGTTGCCTGTGCCAGGGAAGAATGGGTAGCCATGGCGGTCGATACCGTATTTATGGTAGGATAGGGTGAAGACGCGATCTGTTGATTCGAAAGCTTGTTCGACGCCGTCGCCATGGTGCACGTCGATGTCGATATATAGAACGCGCTGATGTTGTGTAAGGAGTAACTGAATTGCAATTACGATGTCATTTACATAGCAGAAGCCGGATGCCAGGTTCTTTTTCGCGTGATGTAGACCGCCAGACCAGTTGATAGCGATGTCAGATTGCTTGTTGAGGAGATTCCATGCCGCGCTCATGGATGCACCGCTGTAAAGAGAAACGTAATTCCATAATCCATCAAAGACCGGGCAATCATTTGAATCTCCGCCAAAGCCATACGAGATGTATTGGGAATCCTCGGGTTGTGCATTTTGAGGAGTGATCCTGCGCACATCAGCGGTCGTCTCGAGAAAGAGAATCGCACATTCTTACTTGCTTAGATAGGAGAGATATTCGCGATCATGAAACAGAGCCAGTTCAGCAAAGTTTGCAGGTCGTGGTGTGTAGAGGTCCATGGTATACTCAAGTCCGTATGCGAGGACAAGTTGCTTTGTTAAAGTCAATCTCCATGGTTTCATCGGATGTGAGCTTCCGAAATGGTGGTATTCAACATGGGGGTTGTAGTGGAAGGATACATTCCACCCTTGTGGTTTTTCCAGGCCATGCTCTTCGGCCTCACGTGCGATCACCTCGATCTTTTCAGCGTCTGTGAGCCCTTTGAAGGCCTGGAAGTCTTCTACGTAATAAGCATCGTTGGGAGAGAGGTACTCTTCAACAATGTTGTTACCATGGTGAGGTGGTCGTGATTCAGGGAACCCCATTGTGGGGAGTAGTGGTGGATATGTTGTTGAGAAACAGGTGAACACTGAGGTTCGAGATCTCTTCACTATAAGTCAGTATATTAATGTACAGTTGAAGATCCACCCGATTTTGGCACCCTGGAATCATTGTCCGATATTTGTATGTGAGTATAACGTCATGGGATCCAACACACCTTGATAGTTTGGCCGGAATGACCCTTTCTTTGGTGCAGTCAGCGCGGGCTTGGCGCCGTGGTTGAGGACGTATTATTTCCCCTGCCGCTTTTCGGCACCTGTTCTTAATTGCTTATCTACTTCTACTTGGTTGGTACCGTTGGTGGAGGTAGTATCAACGTACGTCGTGTCCGAGTCGTCGATTCCATCTGATTGGTACGCGGCCTGCATTTTGCCGAGCTCACGTGAGAGGCGATCTAGCCGCTTTGTCATGCGCCGATGTCTTGAACATGCGCTTGCTCTTGCGCAACCCCGAAAACTTACCAAATCGATCAAGAGGTCATGTACATGCCCTTTCGCCGCCTAGTAGTGAAACCATAGGATTTAAGAGAACGCGTTGCGACTCCTTATTCTTGGCGAGTTTTCATTCACCAACGCTATCACTCACCTGCATTTCCACTGCCTTCCTCATCAAAGGCCATCGAAATCCATCAAAGTAGCAAGCGCATCCGGCTATAGTACAGGCGCACTGTCTATCTGAACCTCAACGGTCTTTGAATACACAGACTTTGACTTCCTATTGCGTGGTGTCTCCATTCACGACTGCAAACACCCAGACTATCTACTACAACATTAAAAATTCTCCATCTACGCGATATTCACGTCTCATGATATAGATATGGCCGTCACCGAGGATGCTGCGACAGTTTTGGAGCAATTCATTCACGATGGTATATTACAAGTCAAGGTCACATGGCAAGCTCCAGCTAACAATACACAGTAGCAAATCTTCCCGCAGAAATCACCCATCTCTACGAGGAAATGCAGGCCAAGGATCAGCAGATACAAGAGTTACGCGCTTCGATCCATCAGCGCGACAATAGTCTCCAGAAATTCATCAAACTGAATGGCAGCCTAGTGCAGAACCCTAAGGAGGACCCGTACTCGAAAGTCATATTGCAGAACTATGAACGTGCACAAATATTACAAGAGGAGAAGATAGGGTTGTCCGAGAAAGCAGCTGCACTTGTAAGTAAACAGCACTGTCTGCGTGGAAGTTTGCTCACACATGCAGATGGACCGTCATGTCAAGCGGCTGGACATAAAACTGCGAGACCTCCAAAATGATGGCTCAATACCGTCGGACCCTCAAATGCCCTCTTTACTTAGAGACTCGCCAGGCAATATGGTACCACCGTCATCACTGACAAATACGGGGGCAAGTACTCCACTGCATCCAGTATCTGGCAATCAAGGTGGCGGCGCTCCTAATCTCGCACAAGCAGCAGCTATTGCACGCATCCGAGATGCGACCAATGTCGCCAGACCAAGCCCATCACTGCAGACTATGCAGGCGCAGGCCCTGCTGAATCAACAAAGACTTGCCAATGCACAGACAGCGACACAAGCCACCGCTCGACAAGAGCGAGAAATGTCTACCGGAAGTGATAGCAAGCGCCGACGACCAACTGGGAGCATCGGGCCCCTCCCTTCAGCATCATCTAGTTTGGCGCGACAAGGTTCGATTGGGCCGGGGACCCCCAAGCCTTCAACGCCGGGCTCTCGCGCGGGCAGCGTTGGACCCAGGCCGCAGAAGAACGCACTCACGGTTAAGAAGGCGAAACCGCAGCAACCGCTGCGCAAGGCAGCGCTGACGGCCAAGTCAGGGATCAACAAGAAGCGGCGAAAAGGCGGGTCAAGAGCATCGCCATCAACGACGGCCGACGACGAGAGCGTGGCAAGTGAGGCTGGCACAGAAGACGAAGACATGTCAGGAGTTGGGGGCGGCGAGGGTGATGAAGACGAGTCAGACGACACCAAGTACTGCTTCTGCCAGCGGGTCAGCTTTGGCGACATGGTGGCATGCGACAATGACGAGTGCAAATATCAATGGTTCCACTGGGAGTGTGTGGGGATCAAGGAGGAGCCGGTGGGCGACTGGCTGTGTCCGGCGTGCACGAAGCAGCCATCGAACAAGATCAAGCGGGCACGGTGAGAGGGGGCGGGGGGGGGAGTGTAGCGTGTAGGTAGAGGCTAGGAGATTGACAATAGTCGAGCGAGGATGAATGGATGCACAGTCTAAGTATATCGCAATCGATAGGCGCGCGTGGCGTGGCAACGGCCCAGGTAGCCGGTGGCGGAAGGGGCGTTTTCAAGAGGGAAACCACGCCCGGCGAGATCATGTGAGACGAGACAAGGCCGGCGGGAGGGCTGCACAGGGCACGAAGCTGCAATCTTACACCCGCTCTGCTGAAATGAGGCTGCCTGTTCGCCCGTGCCCGCTCAGATCGCCGGGTGTCTGGAATCCGGATGCCGTGCGAGGAGTCGAGGCCCAAGTCAAGAGGAGGCAAGCGCTGCGAGGAGCTGTGGCGCGTCGCTGCCGGCGCGCTCGCTGCATGGGCGACTGCGACACGCGACGGCCTGCAGCCGCCGTCATGGCCGAACAGCCAACGCGCCCTGGACGAATGCGGCCTGCCAGCATCCCGTTGTCTACCGGCACCGAGTCTGTCCACCAACAACCAACAGCATGCGGTAGCCACTAGGCGGCTTTGTGTCCCTGACCCCGGCTGAGCTAGCGCGCGATTCACTAGGCCAAGCCCTATGCGAAAGGGGCATCACCGACTTTTGGTGCGCGCGAGGCTTGAGCTTCCTCAAAAGCCGCTTAGCCCATGGTCGCTCCAGCAGCCGCCCTCGTCCTAATTATCTGATCTCTTTCTCCGTCGCTCTGGCTGCGCTGCGGGCTCTTTGGCTAGACGCTGACAGTGCCCTTCCTCTCCCCCGCCTTGCTGCACCTCACTCTACCGCACTCTGCGTTTCAGCCCGGCCATGATGAACGCCCGCAACGGCACGCTGTCGCCCGTCTCCACCGACAGCCAGGACTGGTCTCCCATCACCCGCTATCAGAACATCGCCGGCGACAACCCCTACTCTCCCACCATCCCCCCCAATACATACGGCGCCTCCAACGCCCCAGATGGAGGCATGCTCAATGGCATGCGCCCCCCACCCAACGGCAACCCGTCGCCGCCCAGCTCCGTGGGCCGCTCCAGTGACGGCGCCGGCCTGTACGGCTCGCGAATGAGCGCCTCGAGCGTAAACAGCACCCGGAAGATGCAGCTGCTCGAGGAGACGCTGTCGGAGCATTTCAAGGTACTGAAAGCATACCTAGGGCCGTACTTGAACGATGCGCAGGGAAACCCTCGTCCTAGCAGGGCCAAAGACAAGCTTACGAGGCTGTCGGCCGTGCAGTTCCAGGAACTCAGCACTGATGTCTACGATGAATCCATCCGCAGGGAAGACGACCGCAAACAAGGAGGCCCGGGCGCCCCTGGTAACGAGACGCCGAAGTTCCTCCTGCCCAAGAACAACTTCCACCCCAAGCGAAACCAGGCCCGCCAAAAGTTGTCCACCCTGCCTCTCGAGCGCTTTCGCCAACTCGCCACCGATGTCTTCTACGAGCTCGAGCGCAGGTTTCCTCGCTTCACAGCTGGGGATTTGCCGCGGTCTGCGAGTCCTGCTGCCAGCATTGCAAGCCGTATAAGTAATAGGGGACCGCCTAGCCGGTCGGGTACACCAAACGGGATGAATCGCCCACCGCCGGGGCCGGGTTATCGGGGGCCTCCACAGGGTGGTCCTCCGGGTCCTCCACCAGCCGGGCTCATGCCGGGACCGCCAAACTCGTTTGGCCGACCGCTACCAAAGACATTCCAGCAAAATACCATTGTACCAAACAAAGGTACTCTGGTGGAAGATGACGATGACAGCGCGGCTGACGACGACGACTCGTTCAACTTGGAAGGGGCTGCTGCCAGGCGGCAAACCAACAAGAGCGCAAAGAGCATGAGCATGGCACGAGACAAAGTGGTATCGGATCTTGAGAGCCAAGTCACAGAGTTGCAGGACAAGGTTCAATCTATGGAAAGCTTGGCGCGAGACAAGGATGACGAAATTCAACGACTAAGAGACGCGGATAGTATGAGGGATGGAAATACTGCCTCAGAGCGAGCAGAATGGGACGATCTCCGATATTCGTTGGAAGAGAAGGTGCAGAAGGCTGAGGATCTCAACTCGTCACTCCGTGCAGAGATCGATAGGCTCCGGACAGGAAACGAAGATTCGCAAAGAAGTCTTCGTGCACAAATCACCGAACTCGAGTCAAAATCGTCTCAACAGGCATCTGGCGGCGGCGGGGAATGGCGACAACGATGTGAAGAGCTGGAGCAGGAACTACTTGAACAGCAACAGGTAACTGAGGAGGTTCGACAAGATGCATCTACCTTCCTTCTGGAAATGAGGGAGCTGTCGTCACGCAGTGATGCTGCGGTGGAAAAAGAAGAACGTCTAGTCCAACAGGTCTCATCGTTGGAAGAAGAACTCAAGGACTGGAAGTCTCGCTATGCTCGCGTCAAGACCCAGCTCCGAACGCTCAAGGCATCATCGATTGGATTATCCTCTCTCTCATTACCAGACATGGGCGGCTTCGCGCGTGATGCCAACTTCACCTCGCCCGATGGGCTAGTCAAGGATGTGAACGTCACTAAATTCCAGCTCAGCATTGATGAGCTACTTTTGACCGCGCGGAGAGCGGGCGCTGAACAGACACTCGAGAGCATGCGTCACGTCGTCAAATGTGTTCGCGCAATTACCGGAGACATTGACAGCACGCCCTTGTCACAAATGCAGTCACCTAACAGCAGTATTAGCGGAGATATCATGGCCAGCCCTGAGAAGCAACAAGCGAAACTCAAGTCTCGTGTCAGTGCCACCGCCAACAACCTAATCACAGCGACCAAGAACCACGTCTCGTCGGGTGGTGTCTCACCTATCAGTCTCCTAGACGCAGCCGCGAGCCATCTTTCGACCGCCATTGTGGAGCTAGTAAAGCATGTAAAGGCACGACCGACTCCTCAAGGCGAGCTCGAACAAGGCGAGGACGACGACAGACCCATGCCACTGAAGCCAGCTGTCTTCTCAGGTTACAATGCCTTCAACCCTAATAATGTCAATGGAACATCTAACGGCACCAACTCAAATTTTGGCCATCGTCGTCACCAAAGCAGCCGAGGAGGCAGCAGCGACACCACTGGATACAGCACTTATAGTTCACCATACAGTGGCTACGATCGACAAAGCGGCCAGATCAATGGTGCGCCTATTCACGTTGACAGCGGGATGACCGAATTCAAGAATTATCTAGAGGATCAAACAGCACTTTTAGTGCAAAGCATTCAGCCACTCGTCAACATAATTCGTTCCAATCCTACCTCTACACCTGCTGATGAGCGTGATATCTACGAATATATCCAAGACATATCACAGGCAGTCGAAGACACTGGTAATAAGACCTACGATGCCGTTAATAAGCTATCCAACCCCGCACTAAAGAAGCACGCTCTGCCTGTTGTTGACGTTCTCGAGGACTGTCGACAAGACATGCTGGCTGTGGACGTGAGGGGAGGCGGACGCGATAAGATCCCACCACTGGCATTTAAGACTGCGAGAGCATTGAAGGTATATCGAAGCATGGCTTTATTCCCTAACCCAACTAACATGGATCAGGAACTCGTTCTCCGCGTCGACCGCATCGAGTCTGGCGAGCTGACCTTTGAGCAAAACCTCAAGACGGAGCTATAAGCCATCGTCGCACCCAATTTCCATATACTTCCTCAAAGATTCTCCTCACAGCGTTTCGGCATTGCGACTTTCCACGTTACAGTCAACGTGGCCATACATGAGTATGGCGTTTTTGGAGCAATCTTTCTTTTGCACACAGGGTTTTTGTGTGCTCGTCAAGTTCAATTGGATACCTCGCCTACTTAATGCCGAGATGCACGCATGCTACGATATGAAACTATTTCTTCAACCGTCTATTACTAGTGTTTGGCTGCGAAAGCCGTAGACCGCTCTCGTTCGCATTCTGTCACGTACTTGTCGTCCGGAGCTAGAACTTGTACGGTATTGTCGGAAGGGGAGAGGTTGGCATAATGCATATGCCTTGGTTATAACGAGAGTGGGGGATAAAATTAGGGGTGAATAATCGATTACATGAATCTTGATCAATATGTTTGCCACGGTGACTGCGCTTGCGTGTGTTTGCTGCAAGGCATTGCTGCGTGCGTGTCTGGAATTCCTTACCCCACATTACCAGCCACGGGGGGCTAATTTCAATCTCGACTGGCCTCGGCTGCATTTCGCTCACATCATGCAACCTCTTCGCGTCTCCACATGGCGAGCCGCCCTATGTTTTGCATCTAATGAATACGACCGGTTCAACGAGAACGAGTGCCAGCCATCTAACCGCTTCGGGCAAACATTACCGGGTGCCACGCGCAGCGTCCGAAAACGTCATGTGGCCACAGCCACACACGCGACCACATGTTGGTTTTACTTTTGCCTCGACGTCGGGCCTCACCCACCTGAGCAGGACCCTTCCAACACAATAGGAAATTTCCCAAGGTTCAGGAATCTTAAAGAGCTAGCAAGATGGAGGACTTTCCAGGCCAGATGCACATGCAGACGACACCCTATAACGACACAATTCTCACAATCACAAGCAGTGCTTGTGCTGATCCGTATGTGCTGTTAGATAAAGGCACTTACTACATGACATTTACATGCGGTGGCCACATTGAAATCTGGTCGGCAGAAAGCCTCTTTGACTTTGAGGCGCACTGCAAAAAAGAGGTAATATGGCGCCCCCCACCCGATCAGCCATACTCCGCCGACCTTTGGGCTCCAGAGATACATTCCATCCATGGACGTTGGTACGTCTACTTCGCTGCTGCCGATCCCCAGATCGGCAACCGGTCTCACAGAATGTACGTTCTCGCCGGCCCAGAATCCGACTCCTCGCCTATGGACAAGGACAAATGGAGTTTCCACGGCCGCATGACGGGGCTCCCCAACGACCAATGGCAAATCGACGGCACAGTAATCACCCTACAAGGTAAAATGCTCTTCGTCTACTCCGGCTGGCCCCTCGGCACCCACTCCAACGAATCCCGGCAAGAAATCTTCATCATCGAAATGTCGTCCGCAACCTCATGTCAAGGCCGCCTCCTGCGCATCAGCACGCCCGACCTGCAATTCGAATTTTCCGGCATGTCGGGCATAAACGAGGGCCCACAGTTCCTGTGCTCGCCCGACGGTCGCTGGTCCGGCATCATCTACTCGTGTGCCGGCTCCTGGACCCACGAGTACAAAATGAACATTCTGTACTACACCGGCGGCGACCCACTCGACCCCACCTCATGGGCCAAGTCCAATCGCCCCTTACTCCAGGCCAGCACCGACCAGACGCCCCCGTACGGGCCGGGCCACGGCAACTTCGTGCTCGTCGACGCACCGGGGGGACCAGAGGTTTGGGCCGTATTTCACGCGACGGACGAGAAAACGGGATGGGAAGGGCGTAAGGCGCGGCTGATGCGCGTGGGCTGGGGCGAGGGCGGGCCGTTCATGGGGTCTGGTGAGTGCGGGCGGTGCTGCGGCGTCGTCGACCACTTCATCTCTGGGTGTCCTGGCGGCGACTGCGGGGGCCAGGGCCAGTGTAATGGCGTGGGCGGCGGCGAGCGCACCATGCTAAAGTGCGAGAACGGACATCATGGGAGTTTCCATGGCGTCGGCAATTTGCATGGCGAGGCGCATCGGTTGGTCAAGGGTGGGAAGGACTTGTTTAGTAAGTTTTTCAAATAAAATCTTAAGAGGAGGGGGAAGGGGGAGGGGGAGGGGGAGGGGGGGTGGGGGGTGAGTGTGGGTATATGTGGTTTATCAAAAGTACATTACGTCGTTTGTGATGGGCTCTTTTGTGTGTCGATGTGATTTCTTCATCTCGTATTTCTGGGTGCGGGAAAGTACTGACGCGACTTAGTTGAGCCTTCGTCGGAGCTGCACATTCGTATTGAATACTGTTCTTGACGCTTTTGCGCTGCGGAGGAATACCCTTTTGCGTGGCGGTCAGTGTCATTTTTGGATACCCTTGTTATGGGAAGGAGGTGTGCGGTTTTATAGGGGTGGCGTGCTGGAGTTGGATTGTGTGGTGGAAATGCGTAGTCGGACGGGATGGATTAAGGTGTTGATATTTATGGTGTTGGTTGCATCGAAGGGCGTGCTTCTGATGACAGTATCTTTAAATTGACTTTTGGGACTGAGTACAAGAACGCGGTTGTTCATTCGCCTTGAGATGATGAAATGGCTGAGAAGGGTAGGTGTTCGAGATTACCAAGCCCAGGGTTACGTATTGCAGATGTGGTATATATCATCGCCCCAAAAGGGTGAATGATGACACAAACCCCCAAAAGCAAGACCCAGGTAAGGAATAGTGAGATTTGGATATATTTCCAATATATAATTTTTAGCTAAATGTTTTTTTTGTTTTTAGGGGTTATCCCCTCTGGTCATCTTAATCGGCGTAATAATAACAAATTGACTTCTATATTATTCCAACTGCAAATACATCTTCTGAGATTACGTACAAAAAGATATGATGGTTGAATGTGTCGGGTCAGGAGGACGTCAAGGAAAGAACTTCCACATTTGCCTCCACAAGACTGCTACTCGTACCCTTTGATAACCGAAGCAGAAAAACAAAGATAAAGAAATATATCTATCCGATCTAAATTTCCCAACTGCAATTTATTTCGAGCAGATCAAGTGCACCCAGTATGCCCACTAATACAAACATGCAAAGGTGGCTACTCAACCTCACTCAAAAGGAATCCCACACTTCTTCGCACAAGACTGCACAATACTCGTAAACGAGCTCGGAAGCTTCGGCCTCAACCCATCAATTTGTGCCGGCGTCAAGAACTCAGAGAATCCCGTGCTAGCCTGCAGTACCTCATCTGGCGTTGCAGAAAAAAAGCCCAGTGCAGCTTCCACCCGGCCCGGATCAGGGACATCGAAGCCCGCAACAAACACCGCGGGCTCACACTCCGGATTGAATTGCCAGTGCACCAGGCCCTTGGGGAACAACATGCCGGTATAGTTGGACAGCTTGGCGCTAATCTGCGGGAGCGGGCCTACCGCTGGAGCCGCGCCGCCCACGACGTTGCCAAAGCCAGAGTCGTTCTCGAGAATCACCACGCCCTCAAGCGTGCCCTGGGTGACGGTGAGAAACTCGTTTGCACGCGGGTGCCAGTGCGGCGTGTCTGAGCTGCATTAACAGAAACTTCATAAACGGAATGGAGGCAAAACCTGGTTGGTACGTACTTAGGCCACAGGGATTTACGAAGCCGACGGCCTGCGAGAGGCCTGTGGAACCCAGAGCCGGGAAGTTGTTTATGGTGGACAGAAAGATTGTTCCACCAGTGGGCGGCTTAACGGTGTTATTGATGAACTGGAACGTATCGTTTGAGGCGTCGGGGGGGTTCGGGAATAGGATGGCTTCGCGGGCGGTTTCGGATTGGGCAAGCAGGAGGGCGTTGCGTTGGGCCGTGAGCTGTTCGGGTGTAAGAACGTTCACTGTTTTGGGATTTATGGCGCGTTTGGTCAGGGAGTTCATCGAGTCGAAGCGTTTGTAGACATCGGCTTCACGGGCTGAGAAGGATTTGGGAGACTCATTTGCTATGGGTGAGGCAGCTGAAGCCGTCACTAGCAGAGCAAGGATAAATTTGAGAGAAAGCATTATGTTTTTGAATGAATAGGTATCTCTGTAGAGTGTTTGAAGTAGAATGTTTGGAGTGCATTGATGGATATCCTACAGGACGTATTATGCCCCTTTATATACAGATATTTCTGCCAGTCGACCCGAAGCCTTCCTCCATCAGCCCCTAAGTTCGTCATTGTTGCCCACTCGGCGTTCCATCGAAGCCAGATGTGTCCTTCGTAGTCATCTGCAGCCAGAATTTCTCAGCCTTGAGATCCCGTGCGAAGCTCTGGGCAAGTATCCATACCAGTGTCTATGCTTCTCTTGTCTAAAGCTTAATTTCTGACATCAGCGTGGACAGAGTTACTTCTTCTGTAGAAAGGTTGGAAGAATGGGTCATGTGGATGCGATTGACACACTCAGTTCCCTAAACTTGAGCAGATGAGCAACTAAAGTGCGTAAAACTTAAGTCAGGCGACGCACACACCCCACGCTTGTTATCGTCGCTCCTAGTCTGTGATTTAGGTGAGGGAATAGCTGCTAAGGACAAGAACTGTGGTTGTATTGTTTTGCTTACATCAACAGCTCAGGACGGTGAGTAAGCAAAAGAAGCTCTCTCAAACTCTTGGAAGTCGGTTGGATACAGTCTGTGTGACATCAGTGGCCTCTCGCAAACTGAGCTGTGTTCACTAAGCTTGTTGTCTTGGCTGCGGCATCGTTGCTTACGCTCCACATTTCTGACTGCGGCTCCTTCGCGAGCTTACATGGTGGCCACATGGCAAGCAAAATTTCATCCCCAATGTGGAAAGTCTCAGCGCTATTGGGTCATATTCCGGTTGCGCCGGAACTGCAGTTCCCCGGACACGAGTCAACGCGATAACCTATGTCGTCATGTGTGGCCCCAGAACCGTTCGTGGCTTTGCTTGTGCGTGGGGCGTCGTTAGGAACCAATCGACGGATATGAGGTTGAATTAAAATGCATGAAGCCTACGTTGTGGCTGGCTTGCGCAGTAGGCCAAGCCAGCTTTGAGCGGCTTAGTGGGGATTGAAGTGATGTCGTAGACGTATCCGTAGATGTAAGTAGCCAAATTGGTCTATTTCCTCAAGAGTCAAACTTGGCGTTTTATTTGCGTGAATACCACTAATCGGATTGTGTCATAATGCAGTGCTAGACCGAAGTTAAAGTTTTGGGTGTCCCGAATAGTGAAATTAGAAGTGCCTATGCACACCATTGTCTTCGGAGACTAGGAGATGTATGATGATATGTGAAGGGTGTTCGGGGATAGGGTGGCTGTAAATGGATTTAAGCGAGTAGCTGTCAAAGAATTTAATTTTCATAGGTATATGCAACCTTGGGCGAATGATTTGATCTCCTCTAGAAATCTGGACATATACCACATATTTGTCGCCCTTGAGGATGTTGGGAATAGAAGATCTAGTAACCTGCACACAATCCTGGGTATTCTCACGTCTCTTCTTTTATCAGTTAACGGTGGCTAGCTAAGCTACTGAAATGTTCCAAAGTTCTGAGTATTTTCAAGGTTGGCTGAGTTGTCAAAGTCCAATCGGAATCGACAGTGATAGAGGGTTCTCGGATAAAAGCCTGTTCATATCAAGCCTCAATCATAGAATTATCTGTTATCATAATTATGAAAAGTTAGACGAGTATGTAGCGCTAAATATAATGATCATGGGCCTGCTCCGAATTGATACCGAAGCAAGTAACCTGTGCGCCTATCGCTGGCTTTTCTAAAACTTCATCAACCAGTCACTATAGCTAAATAGACTCTGTTATTTCCAAAATTGCTTAAGGCTGCACTACCTATATTTGGAATCGTACAAAGTTTAGTGCATTAATTGCGTGATGGAAAATATTTCTTCTCTTTATCTCAAATGTCGATTACCTGTAGAAGTTAGTGTTCGCCCCATTATTTCAACATTGTTTCAAAAGCTATAGGCAAGATAGGGTCAAGGTGGTAGCTGAACAGCATTGCCTGCAGGCGAATATGTCAAAGTGATATAGTTTCTGCGATAATTAACGCCAATTATAACTTTTGCACTAGTAGTTGTCTGGCCTGCAATCTATGACCGAGATACCGTAAAATTTATCTTAAGTTCGTGCAGTATTGAATAGTCATTTATGTTGCAGAGTCAAATGTCCTACGATTTCAAAGCTCCGACGATCGGCGATACCTGTGGATAGACTGTAGTACTATCGATAGTGATATATAGGGCAGCAATGGCGATATAAGCCTGTAGTATGGTATAATAGAAGTGCTGGACAAATAGAGTGTAGGTTGTGGAGGGGTGCGTGTAGTAATATTGAATATCCGTTTCGTTGGAGTATGTCTTCCTCACGTCATAACATACTCTGAGAAAATTATTCTATTGTATAGATGATTTTTAGGTTAGCTATGTCAATACAGTACTCGCAAGGTACTACGAATTTACGTATTCCGGAGCTATATGCAAGTGCTTTCCGCTGCAAGTATTAAAACTGGTTGTCATGGACAGCGCATATGGGACTACGACTATATAAATACTAAGCGCTGCTATTTCTTAACACTTGGATAGAATCACCTTTCAAAATATAATATGAGTTTCAATCGACCTCGTTCGGGAAAGGTTGAGCTACCTTACACCTAGGTAGATCAATGTAATTTATACTAGTGTTAAAATGAGGTAAGAAAGGGTTTGGGGCAATAAACATATTAATGTGAGTAAAATAAGGCTACTTAAGGGAAAATTAAGGTATATGAAAAAAGTCTTCTTCCTACCGTTAAGATAAAATTCAAAGTTTAGAAGTAATTACTATTTGAAAGATTATATATACGATAACAGCCGAGCTATATAGGGGGCCTAATTGCTATTATGGGGGGCCGAATAGCCCGCGCCTATAAATACTGTACCTACAACAGTTTAACAATCACGCACTAGTCCTTAACGTGATATTCAAAGCCGAGAAAACTATTTCCTATTAGATTCTCTAGTAATAACGTATGCCGGGTATACTGGAAACGAATCCTTCGATCTCGATACCCGTTTGAGTCGGGCTTGGCTGAGTTCAAAGTTCAAATAGGCTATGTGACCTGAGTTGGTGGCCACCTACCTAGGTACCCTGAGTTGATGAATCATTCGAAAACTAGTCGGGGTTCTTGTAAAGCTTTATGAGACGGAGCCACGCAGAGGAATCTGTTCCTGGACCCAATTCGAAAATGGGGTTTCTGGCTAAGCCCCATCCTGCCTATGCATATTACGCCAGAGCATCGGGGGCTAATCAAGAAGCTCCTATTTTGAACGTTCGGATAGATGTTCCATATCATACATCAATTCGGCGCGGTGCCCATATCAATCGCTACGAGTTATAAATGATCACGACAGTCCTCTATAACAAGAGCACTTTTACCTGTCCCCTTCGCCTACGCCTATAACCAAGGAATAAGTTGTGTGCTATGATCCTGGAAAGGATTCACCAATCCAACAAGTTTCTAATGACGGCTCATGCGGATGCTTTCTGCGATGGAGTGGAATCGCTCAAAATTGTGAAATATTCCAAGGGTTGCGCACAAACACGTGCAGTGGAGCCATCCTGCAGACCGATTCGGATAAGATCTCCAGATATGAGTGTATAGCACGGTTTTCCCGTTTCATCGATGGGTGTGAGCCGAATGCGAATAATCATATGAATTGGAAATATGGGGGCGAGTTTCGATCTGGCGGTACGCATTACAAGATCAATGTCGATGGTGGACGCTCTTGCCGCCGACAAGCCAATGTGGGTGACTCATGCAATCTGTGGATGCAAAGTGTGATTCCTTCTACCAATCTGTTAGGGACGAGTTCTGGGTCTATGGTGCTGAATTCTTAGAAGATGGCTTTGGACAGACTCTGTTCGACCATATATCTAAATATATTGTGAATGTGTGTACTATATGACGTCTCTCGGCAGCAGCTTAGCAATACTGATGTGTGCAGAGCGTGACGGACTGGGCTTTCGACTACTACGAATCTCCACAAAACGGAATGGAATGAAAAGCCTTTGGTCATACGCCTATTTGGTAATATGTGTGTTGCATCCATTTTGTTCTATAGTACTGACTCTTGTAAGCAAAAGAATTACTTCTCGCCCTTATCAAGGGTACAGGTGGGCCCAGCACACCTTGCTATGGATCTAGTTGAGCGCCAAGTGGTGATACTAGTAACTTTTATTTGGAATTCATAGTTTTGTATTATTACATTGCAGAGGACCATCAACTGCTTTAGTAAACTATATACTTTTATTAGCGATGGCATTGCGTACGCGTGACATGCCCGACTCTCGATTGAGGGTTTCGATATTGGAACATTCGTGGTCGATGACTGCCTTTGACCTGACGAATACTTCAAAAAATGAATCACCGAAAGGAAGAGAGCGAGGCTGTGCGGACTGCCGGTGAGAAGAGTTTTGATTTGAACTTGAGGGATGCAATAAGCACAAATTACAAATTCTAAACAAATTCAACAAGACGCCAACTTCAGGACCAGCTCGACCTGTCACATGATAAGCCCGGCAAAGAGATTCATACAGTAAAACGGCAATAGTGATGATATCAAGGTCCTAAAAAGCCAATCGTTGCGGTGGCCATTGCCATTTTGGTCGTGGGCTCATCGTTATAACTGCAGAGCCTCCCTTATCACTGCGATGATCAGTTGCGCATCGGGAAAAGTCTACATGACCAGTAGCATGCGGCAACTTGCGGAACATCCGCGCCTCAGCTATTCCCGAGGTCGGCCCTTTTATCAGAACCGAGCGACAGCTCATGTGGAGTTGGGTGGGTAAATGCTACACCTTTCTCGGCGAACTACCGTACTGCTAGTCAATGGAAAATCTGATAACTTGCACATTCAGACCCTTGACTCGCATTCTGCATCTAGCTAGTGGGTGATGATGGCGGGGTCATAAATACCTTCAACGAGGCCTTGAATCACCCGCCCGGTTCGCTTACTTCCATCATGGCTGGAATACAAGTCCACGGCACTTGCGACGACCGCTTCATCGCGGTCAAGCAAAAGCTCCAAGAAAATCTCTCCAAAGGCCGCGATCTTGGCGCATCGATCTGCATCAACCTTAACGGTGAGACTGTGGTTGACATCTGGGGTGGTTTTGCCGATTCCGCGCAGACCAAACCCTGGAAAGAAAACACCATCGTCAACGTATGGTCTACGACCAAAAATGTTGCTTCCCTGGCAACCCTGATTCTTATCGATCGCGGCATCCTCGACCCTGAAGAAAAGGTATCCAAATATTGGCCCGAATTCGGTGTGAATGGAAAGGAAAATATACTAGTAAAGCACTTCTTAAGCTACACGAGCGGACTGAGTACCTGGGCCGAACCCGTCACAGTGGATGATGTCCTCGATGTCGCGAAGGCAACAAAATTGCTCGAACAGCAGGCACCTCTGTGGACTCCCGGCACACAATCTGGATACCACAGTCTTACCGTGGGTTTCCTCCTTGGCGGCCTCGTGCAGCGCGTTACAGGCAAAACCATTGGCCAATTCATCGCCGACGAAATTACTACCCCCTTGAAAGCCGATTTCCAGCTCGGTGCGAAATGGCAAGATATCCCTAGGGTTGCAGAAATAATACCACCGCCGCCAATGGCCCCGAACATGCCGATACCAGCAGCATATGCAGACCCCACGAGCGTCCTGTCTAGAACCATGAGGAATCCTCCCATGGATGCTTCCGTCGTCAACAACAATCCCACCTGGCGTACAGCCGAAGTCGCCGCTGCAAACGGCCATTCCAACGCAAAAGCCGTCACCAAGATTCTGTCAACCATCTCGCTCGGCGGAACAGTCGACGGCATCAAGCTGCTATCGCCAGCAACCATCGACAAGATCTTTGTGGAGCAAAGCAACGGCCAAGACCTCGTGCTCAGCAAGGCGATACGATTTGGACTGGGATATGGCATTGCTAGCCCTGCCGAAGACAGAGATACATCGCCGAACTGGATTCCTGCGGGCAAGATTGCGTCGTGGGGTGGGTGGGGTGGCAGTTTGGCGGTCATGGATGTAGATCGCGGGTTAACGTTTGGATATGTTATGAATAAGATGGAGATGAGCGCGTTCCCTGGTGAACTAGACGAGGATGGTGTTCAGAAGACAGATAGGCAGAGGGAGTATGTTGCCTTGATGTACAAGGCGTTGGGCGTTGGAGACATAATGCTGGTGGGCACCGGCACTTTGGCATGAAAGATAGGTAGGGCAAGGTACAACTCACTGACGACTCCGGCAGATAGTTGGGGCAACGCAATCCAAACACAGTATACAACACCTAGGCGGGGGCTGTTAAATTGTGGTCAAACTTTGGGAATCTCCACGTACATGTTGAACTTCAAGGTGGAAAGTGATAGATGGGGAGAGTTTCTTTCTTCAAGGATATATTATACAAGGTCGCGTTAAGCGATTACCAGCTGAATTCATCGTAAGCCCCCATTTCTCCTTGATCTTTCTGATCTCCTTGATATTCATAACTATGGGTGTCATTGTATTGTCCCGCCGGCACTTCTAGATTGCTGTCTCGCCGCACGTGACCGACACTGTTATTGCGACGCCCCAATGTAAACTCTGTACTGCTATACGTTGTTGCTACAGCGCCCACCCTGTAAGGCGCTTGCACAGAGTCGAAATTAAATGACACGTTCTGCTCTTGATGATCAAAGGTGAATATTGAACGCTGGTCTGCACCACCCAACTGAAATACGTCGCCCTCTTGGGACGCGCGAAATTGTTCCATCGCGTGGGAACCAAAGCCGGAATCAGAAGGTGTACCCCTCATGGGCGTTTGATCCAAACGGGGAACAGATGGGAAAAGGTTGTCTGTTGGTTGTGGTGCGTTGTCGTAATGATGTTGTAGAGTTCTGTCCAAACTGTCACTTGCATTACTCTCATTCAACTGCATGCTGTTTACCATCGCATGACTTTCAGTTCCAACAGGGTTGGTAATAGCGTTGTCCCCGTTCTCACTGGCTCTATCTCCTTCTGTCCACTGGCTGATAAGTCTGCACACTCCTGTGGCGCCTTCTTCTCCTACTAGGTTGATGAGTTGCTCTCGAAAGCGAACATTTTGGCTAAATTGATATAGCGTACTGTCAACATCTATCAAAGTTAGACACTGGAAAATATCTTTTCACAGAGTAGAGGCCTACAGGACGATGATGGGATTTCGCCCTGGTGTCGAGGAAAGACAATGCGGAAAACTCGTTCCCATTGCTGTTGATGCGATAATTTGCATATATCTTTTTTGCTTCTGAGCTCGGCTTCTTGGTCCACAGATATTCCTTGAAAGAAGTTTTCGCGCTCGACTTTCTTGCACGTATCTTCCCTAAGATGAATTCGTACCGCAGCTTCGTCGTCAAGGATCTCCCAACAGTCCAAACAGAACGACTTTTTATGGGCACGCCTGAGATGCTCCCTGTTATTCTGTTAGTTCTGTTCATGTCTCGTCTGGATGGTAGCATATTATTTACTTGATACGATGCACGCTGTTCTTGGGCGTACATCTATGTAAATAAGGAAACATCTTTTGGAAAGGGCATGCATATGGTGACATGTCTGCTCCGCGTCTTCGCTTCACATCCATGTGCTCGTCTTGAGAATCTTCCTGGCTTTCGTCCGAAGACCGTTCCGAAGGGAGTCTCTTGCGGCCTGCGCCCGAAGGTCGCTTATAATTTGTTTTGCGTTTTGATGAGGCTGAATCTTTGTCCTTCGATGATTTCCTTCTATTTTGAGTATTTTCAGTCTCAGATTTACCACTGGGGCATTGTTTGACCAAGGTTCCTATAATTCTAGAGATCCAACTTTCTTCGCTAGTTGTATGAGATGCCTTAGGCGTCTCCACGTAGGCCCCATGGTCGAAAAGTATCCTCACGATGCTGGGGTATCCATGAGTAATAGCATGCATGATGGGAGTATTGCCTGTTGCAACGTCTTGGATGTTTGGATCTGCGCCGTGGCGTAAGAGAAGAATGACAAGCATCTCACTACCGCCAGCGGCCGCTATCGATAATGCAGATTGCCCATGCTGGTGGTCATGAAAATTTGGATGACAACCAAATTCGAGCAAGGCCGTCACAATTTCTTCGTTGCCTCCAACGATTGCTGCAATAAATGCTTGTTGAACCAAGTGACCCTGATAGTTTGCATCTCTTGCAGAAATAAGCAAGGATCGGACTAATCCTAACAGGCCCAAAGCAGCTGCAAAGACTAGTGCGACCCCAAAAGATCTATACGCCAACTTCGTTTCTTCCAAGTCCAATACAAGGACCGCTGTAGTTTCATTACCACTCATAGATGCCAGAGCTAAAACAGAATTTCCATCTCGATCCAGCTGGTTCAGGTCCGCTCCACTTTCGATAAGAAGCTTGACAACACCGGACAGTCCCTTCTTAGCCGCATATTGCAAGGGTGTTTGCTTGTCTGCGTCCCGCGAATCAACTTCGGCCCCTTGGTCGAGAAGTATCTTGGCTATCTTCTCATGGCCGTGTTGTGCTGCAAAGTGTAAGGCCTTACGTCCATTAAGGTCGGTAGCATTGACATCAGCCCCAAGTTTCAGAAGCGTTGACACGGTATGTTCGCGTCCCCACCGACAAGCATAGTGTAAAGCGGTGCGGCCATAGGTATCAGCCTGGAGCTCAAAGACATTTATCGAGTTTTGAATTGCCAAATCCTGGATAGTGTTATGAAGCCCGTACTTTGATGCTACGTGCAGGAACGAAATGCGTTTGGACGGTCTCCGGGCCACGACCCCATTGTTGACGTATTGGGACGCAATTTCCCAAAGAGAGGTGAGATCCTCAGACGGCCACACGAATACGTCGAATAGAAAGGCCTGGGGTATACCTAGTTTGTCGCCAACGGAAGCATGATAGCCCCAATAGCGCGCACAATAGTTGAACAGAGGATCTTGGCACTTCGAGTCGTTCGATAGGCAGTTTTCCATGCACAGGGCGCATCTCTTGGCTATCAAAGTATGAGATAGATTAGTAGGATAAACATGGCGTGCGCCAGGACCCTGAAGGTATTCTTTGGCGCTCCAATGTATAAACTGGACGCGTTGAGCATGTGCCTCAGGATCCGGCACGACTTCAATGAATCCCCGGCAGAGGCTAACAAGATTTGAAGCTTCTCTCACAACTTTCTCGTCGTACCATATATCGCCAGTCTGGGTTTCATGGCGGATAGCACTGTGAAACTCGTCCAACGTGAGCGGCCTGAATGCGAACATAATCCAACTAAGTATGCGTTGAGATGTTGATGCCAGCTCCGTAGGGATTCTACTCAGGAAAGATTCGTACAATGAATCCAACTCTGTAGGTATACCCTGGATTGCTATATGCCATTCTTTCACGCTATGAATCGGTACTTGTCGGATTGGAAAGTCAGTCAGCAAAATGCCGATTGCTAGGCGCGCCCATAAAAATATGCCATTAGCCCGATTGGTAATGTCAGCTACTATTCGCTGTAAAGGCTCATGAACCTCTGTCCAGATCGTGGGTTTGAGACCTTTGAGTATCGTCGCAGGGTCCAATCGAGAATATAACGTAGCTGAACAATAATCCGCGATATCTTGGGCATTTTCTGCATCCAGGTATATCTTTTTGGCCCTATGATTTTTATGTAAGTGATTCATTATTCCTTCACGGCGGGAGGTAACGACGAAACGAATCTTTCGAGAGTATACAGTCTTGCAAATGGGCATTATGCATGATGTCAATGCATCTTGCATTGCCGGCTCGCATTCGTCCAGACCGTCAATGACAATGAACACTTTCGTGACAGCTGAAGCTGCAAACAATGCCTTTTCAAGGCATCGCTCGTAGTGACGATCGTCTAAATCCTCCGGCCGTCCCGAGAAAGGGAAATTAGAACCCCATGATATCTGATCACGTGACAAGAACGATGACTCATTCTCAAGGATCTGATAGAGGAGTGCTCGGAGAAGAAGCCCTTTTGGACTTTCGCCGTCTTGAGCAAGTATATATCGGAAGTCAAAAAAGATGGCGGCGACAATCGCGCGTTGAGGGAATAACATGGCCTGTTTGCGGATCCCGTCAACGAAGAACTTGGAGAGCGTCGACTTCCCGCTACCTGGCTTTCCAGTAATCCAAAGGAGGTCGTTTTGATTCGAGTAGAGCCAGGCTTGGTAAGACTCATGTTGAAATAGCCAGTCACCAGAACCTTTTATCATTGGAGAAGACTCATACTGAAAGAGCGCCTTACTTGGAGAAAGCCATTGCTGGATGTGAGCTATTGATAACATTAGTATTCTCAACAATGACTTCAGCTATTCTATATACCTCTTTCATGGCCCTTGAGCGGACTCTCGATGGCTTGAGCGAAAAGTTTGCGGATCTCACCAACCACTCTTATTCTGCTTGCAGCACTACAAGGATACGACTGTTTTGCATTAGTACGAGTCATATGGCTCATGTGGAAAGATTGTTCACCTTGTCATTCAGGCGCGAAAAGATCATAGAGAATTGGGAAAAGTGACTTAGATGATTCTTAATATACTGACTATTTTTGTTATTGTCATCGAGAATCACAGTTACAGGGATTTGGTAGGCTTGTTTTTGTGTGGAATCCCCAGTGGGCAAAGAATTATGATCGGAGAGATTACCGAGCTCTGATAATATGACATCAGGAGAGCGGCTATGTGTGCGGTGGCTGGAAAAATAGGAGTTCTCAAGGCAGATAATGCCTCGAAGATTTGTGGCGAGCTCAACAGTATTGCAATGGGCCGCCAGAAAGGAGGATAGATGCAGCACAAATCCAGGAAGCATGTTGACACCAGCAGTATTATGATACAAAATCGCCAAGGGTCTATCAGACTAAAAAAAGTACAGCATATTAGACACGAAACTAAATCATCTTTAAAAACTATATCAGCTTTGGGGCCACGTACGGTATGGGTAGACTGCCTGAAGCGAAGAAGTTCGATCAAAAAGTTGAGATTGAAAGCCTCCACTGTTTCCGAGGTAAGATAGTCTTGGTGAACATCTCCAAAAGCCAAGATGCGCGCGTCTTCGAATGCTTGAGGCAGCCAGTGCTGCAGCCAGTGATTCTTCGGATAGTCTACACTATCTTGCAAAGAACTATTCAAGAATGGATCGAGGATGGCAACGATGTCGATAGCAAGCGCACAACCCTTAGCCAGATTCCGGGAGTTGAAAGGCCTTACCACTGTTAGCTCACTAATCGCCAACGGAGGCACGCTCTTCATGACTGTCCGCAGTTCGAATCTATAATTGTAAGAGCGTGCCCAATATTCGCTGAAAAGGTTTGATGCTGTTGACTCCGAACGGAATCTCCTTGAATCAAGTTATCCCGAGACGAATAGACGTCGTAGCTATCATTGACCCAAACAAGAACAGCTAGTGAGCTCGGGCGAATTTGAACACACTCTTGAGGATATCGGAGCCAAACAGCAGGCAAGAGGAGAAAACTGATGCTCACCTTCAATGCTGAATCTAAGACGAGACGGTTGTGTTTGTAAAACAACATGGGATTATTCCGGGTGACAGCCATTTTTTCAATCGCGCATAACGGGCTCCCCACTTCGTAGTCATGGCAGGCTGCCTCCTTCCCTGAGATTTGCCTCACTCTCACACATCGCAAGAACACTTTGCGCAAGAGAGAATTGCGCCATCGCGCAAATTGCGGCTCGCCAGCTTGGTGCTGACCGGTGGGTGACCCTGGTGTGGCTGCCATTGGGTATTGTGCGCCATAATGAACGGCACACCTGGTAGCTGCAGCGTCCTTCATGCACACTAACACCGAGGCAAACGACAACCCCGTCATTCAAAAAGCGTAGTGTATCCGCCACATTGGCAATGATACTTCGGATGTCATACGAAGGCATGGAGTGTAAAACCTCATCAAGTTGAAGTTTCTTGACTTTTTGACTTTGAGTCGCAACCGGCGTTGAGGTACACGGCGCTCGGCAGCCTTGGGGCCACGCTTTTGGCTGTACTCAGGGCTTCCAAGCGGCTCCCCCGACCCAGTTCTTGCCTCGGGGGTGGGGGCCGCCGCCTGGGATCGGAGAGGTGAGGACAGTGCATTGTTGGGGAAGGCTGCAGAGAACAATCGTTTGCTCGGTGTTGGTGCACCCTCTGTTTCCGCCTTAGTCCTTTCCGCTGGGCGCTGTTTCCAAAGGAGTAGGTACGGCGTCTTTAACTTTCTGTCCCAGTGTTAGCGCGGCAGGAATAAAAAGCGTACGTACTTTAGTGTAAGGGTACTGTCAACAAAGTCTATCCAGGACCAGGACTTTGAAGTAGTCAATAGAATGCCGTATATTGTGGTGTAGTAGGACAGCACGTAATTAGGGAGTATTAGGTCAGCTTTACGGCTCTGTAGGGGCCCGAGTAAAATTGGATAGAGAAAAGGGGAGACCGACACCAACTCGTCATGTAGCTACTCTATGCACAATATCCAACTCATCTTACTGATTGCGGGCCGGCACCTGCCTCCTGCTTCTATGTGCATCCTCGTATGCCACAATATTCGAGGAGAAAGAATGAAGGCTGGGTAGTGAGGGAGTTTAGTTGAAGCGTCAGGCACCTATCGGTAACCAAGAAAATCATGACGTAATGGCCAGTAGAGGCTTGCTGCTGTCAACACCACTCACCATGCTCCCGGTCAACTGAAAAAGTTAGACGTTGACCACTTGAGATACAGTGACCAGAAAACGGCAACTCTACTGCGCTGTGCCACACAACCAAATACTCGAAGAATAATTAACAACAGTTGGTGATCTTCAGTAGAACAACGGAGAAATTGGTCATTTGATTCATTTTGTGGATTCCCTGGTATGCTTTAGAGTACTTTGCCGGTCGAGTTGATACGTCATCTGTTCAACTATGGGTTATCGACAACCATTGAGGCATCAATGTTGGGACAGTACCAAGTCCAAATAAGTCGAGAAGGTTTAATAAAATGTGATTGTGTACACAATCTTCGTTCAAGCAAGGAAGCTTTTCCAGTCATTAATTGCAGGCGTGATTCAAGCTGCGAGGGCAAGACCTCGGAAGTGGCACTCGTCGTACTGTTAGATATCGATTACTCCAGCGAAACATGCACATTTTTGTCTACTTATCCATATGTCTCCAGCCTGTACATTCCAATGGCCTCAGCTTCGACTCATCTCTTATCCGCATACCCTCACCCACCCCTCGCCAACCACTGCAAATTCACCGCACTAATAACCCCCTCCTCGCCCCTCTCCTTCCACCCCAACAAATTCTCCATGCCCAGCCTCTCAAACCCAACATGGCTCTCGACACTTGCGCCCGCCGTGTGACTCAGCACCATGACATTGCGCCGCTCCGCCAACCGCGGATTCACCACGGGCTCACCCGCATGCACGTCGAGCCCCGCGGCGCCCACGACGCCCGCGTCCAGCGCATCCACCAGCGCGCCCTCGTCCACCAGCTTGCCACGCGCAATATTGACGAGGCGCGCCCCGCGCTTGAACTGCGCGAATTGCGCGCGGCCAAGTAGTACGTCGCCGGCAAAAGGCGTGGCGAGCAGCACGCAGTCGGAGATGCGCAGGAGGTGGTCCAGCGTCGCGCAATACGTAGCGTCAAGCTCCCTTTCGCGTGCCTCCATTCTCACCACGTCGTGGTACGCGATGCGCATTTCAAAGGCGCGGCCTGCCTTCTCTGCGATTCTTGCGCCGATGCGGCCCAGCCCGACGATGCCCAGCACGGAGCCGTTGGGGTTGTGCGTGACGGCCGCAATGTTCTGGTTTGCGTCACGGAACTGCGCGGGGTCGCAGGAGCGCGCGGCGAGGAAGGACCAGGGGATTGCGCGGTAGGTGGAGAGGATGAGGACGATGGCGGCGTCGGCGACGGACTCGGTGCATGCGGAGGCGGCGTTGCAGTAGATGGTGTTGTGGGCGGCGAGCGCGCGCGTGTCGACCCAGTCGAAGCCGGCGCCGGCTGAGGCGTATATGCGGCATGTTGGGGGGAGCAGGTCGCTGTAGAGATGCAATTTAGCTATCCGTAATGAATGTATGGGCAGATACTCACTCACATTAGTTCTTGATCCCAGTTCCCCATTTCGCCGCCCGTATTCCAAAACGGTCTGTACATGCCGACGAAGTTGCCCCATCGCTTTTCCTGTAGCGCTTGTTTGAAGTCTTGTCGGTTCATCGAGTACGTGCGGGTGATGTTGAATTCTTGCTGGAGTTTGGCGTATAGCTCGTGATTCCAGCGAATGTCGTCGCCAAGATGCAATATCGTCGGCTTGGATCCAGACGTACTCTTCGAAACCGCAAGCGTCGACGGCGCCGAGGAAGGTAGCGGAGGAAGGCCGGAGTCTTGGGGTGTGGGCGTTGCTGCAGACATGCTTTTCATTGACTTGAGAATTGATGAAGATTGGAAATGACGTCGATCAAAACACGAAATGTGGATTTGGGAAAAAAAAGAACAAGAAAAAGAGCCTAATGTCACTACCCTCTTCTAAAATCTTTAGATATGCAAACTATATTTTTTTTTTTTTTTTTTTCAACAGTCACACAGCCATCTACACGTGTTGTAGCCGCGCAAATGGTACCCTCCTTGTCCAGCAAAATGAAAATACCGCGGGAACAGATACCGTTTATGCGGCTAGGATCGACGAGATTAAGCACGTCTGTTTTTGGGGTCCAATGCGTTGAAACGTTTGCAACGACAGGTCATGTGCTGCTGTCGACGTATGGAGGGGTGAAGATAAGGTTATCAGCACACCATCGATCCACGTGATGCCAATTGGCTCGATTCATCCGCCTGTATATCCGGCGGGACAATGTGCATGTTAGCCGTGCCATGTCGAGTTGAGAGTTGTTTTACACCACACTAATAGTACAAATCACATCATTAGGGTATCGCTGCTCTGACCAAATTGAGAAGAGCATTTACTAACGCATCATGTCACATGTACGGCGTAGTATAACAAGTCAAAAGCCTCGCCAAGCCATTCCTGCCGTTTTCAAAACAACTGCATAAAGCCAAAATTACTCGCTGGATTTCGACCTGATGGCCGATTCGTAAACTGTCCCTCCAACTCGCTCACCATGTCGTCCCACATAGTCCAATCCATGCTTCCATCGAGAATCGGCGAATCGATGGGGAGGTTACCGTCGCCGGAAGTTGGAGGCATATTGGAGAAATCCATGTCGGGGAAGATGGGATCGGCGAATGGTATGTGGGCGTTATTGGGCGCTGTCGTTTGAGCAGCAGGGGTCGAATTTGATGTGTGTGTTGGTTGTGTTTGGGCTAGAGGCGTGGCGCTGGGCGTTGGTAGGATGGTGGAGTGATCGTAGATGGACTCGCCGCGGGTGGTCATACCGGCCATTACATCCTGCAGGATGCTATCTAGGCCAAAACTTGATAGATCAGCAAAGTCTTGGCCCGGGTGTGACTGGTCTGTCGGCGCGCTGTTGTTACTGCATATGGTTGCCTTTTGGTGTTGCGTGTTTGCAAATATATCTCTTGGACTAGTTGGGAGGGGAAGTTGGCCGTCGGGCATAGGGGTGACACTGGGCCAACTAGGTCGCGATGGAATCTGGTATTCACCTAGCTTCGGAGCAGAGGATCGAAGCATGCGATCTAAGCTTTCTGGACTTGGTTGGTCGACCAAGGCAGGTGGAATTCTCACTTGCGCCAGGTCCTGTGGGGCTCCGGGATACATGGTTTGGCCATTGCGGATAGCAATGCTTGCTCGCTCGAGCATTAGCTCTCTCGCCCTTGCGGCCTTTGCTTTGGCAAGAAGCTTGCTGAGTGGCTTCCACAAGCAGCCGTTTTGGCGCTTTTGATATGGTGAGGCATCATTGAGAGGGAACCACCATCGACCTGCGGTGGCCTCAAGTGCACACCAGGCGCGCTCAACCGCCTCACCTTTGGTCCGGACACAAAGTTCGGAAAGGAGGAATGCAATGGCATGCCATTGAACGTAGGTACGGAACAGCCAGCCCCACTTCATGGTTCGTGCCTCAGTTTCGAGAAGAAGGGAATATTCGAGATTTTCGAGTGACGTGATGAACAGCCTGTCTTTGGTTTCCTGGGGGAGGGTTGCGCCTGCCTTGTTAGCAAGGTTCAATAGAAAGAAGCAAGAGCTCACCTCCGTCTTTCCGTTGGTGGGGATGGTATACGATCAGCCACATCTTACTCATAATGAGTCTGGAGGTGGTAGCAGTCACCCAGCACAAGGGGATTGACATGTCCATGTTGGTGAGATACTTTTCCTCCATGCGCTGGTGGCACTCGGTGATCCATTTCTCCTTCTCGGCTATGGTAAGCGTAGAGAAGAACTCGTTGCACCTGACTGGTCCTGGGGGGATGTATAGGATGCGGCGGAAAATGTTGGCGACCTCGAATCGCATGAGGCAGAAAGACATATCGGTGAAACCTTTGTGCTCGGGGGGGAAGTCTGCCATGTCGGGTTGCAGGTCTGTATCGTTCACATTGAGCGGCTGGGGGTCCGTGTTAGTCGAGGAATCGAGTGCGGTGGGGATGACATACCATTTTGGTGTCGAACTGGGCCTCGACAATAGTAGGGTCGCATCCATGGTCCTCAGACGCCCTTGCATCCAGGATGCAGACCTGCCACCAGAGTCTCCTGCGCATCTCAATCTCGAAGGGAGGAAGCTTGAAGTGGCTGCCGTCTCTGTGGATGCCCAGCGTCTGGGCAATTCTCACGGCCAGGCCAGTCAGCGTCCAGATCTTGCGTGCGTCGTCGTTTCTTCGAAGGAGGACGAGGAAGATGAGGAAGGCCTGAAGGATGACGGTCTCGTTGCAGTACAAGAAGTTGGCGCGGGCCAGGGCTTGCTCGAGGCCGAAGCGGTACCTGCTGAGGAGGGTGGTGCGGTCCCCGCCCCATTGTTGCTGGCACTCGTCGGGCAGGGTGCTTGTGATTGCGCCGTAGTAGACGGCGAACAAGAGCGTCTCGAAGCCCTTGCCGACTTTGGCTGGGTTGGCGACGGCGCGGAAGAAGGTGGGCTCGAAGGTGGGCACGTGCAGGACTTTGATGAGGGGGTCGACATTCTCCCTGAAGGTGGCCCACAGCGCGTGGGCCTGCTGCTCGCTGGGATGCAGCGCCGACATGTCGACGTTGGCCGAGCTGTAGCCAAAGATGAAGGCTTGCTGCTGGGACGAGCTGCACGACGACGACTCGGGCGAGCGCACGTCGCAGTCGTCGTCGTCGCCGTCGTCGGACTCGACGAGGATGGTGTTGAGGTCCTCGACCTCGTTGTTGAGCGAGGCCCAGAAGCTGTTGTTGATGTATCTGCTCCTTCCGTTCTCCACCACGAGCCTGCCGAAGCGGCTCTCCAGCCCCTCGACGCTATCGTCAATGGCCACGTTGGTGTTGGTGCGCGGCGGGGCATTGGGGTTCGCCCTCCCGTTGGCGTATGGATGGGTCGCGTCGCCGGCGGTGGTGTTGCCGGCGTAGCCGCCGCCGCGCTCGCGGCCTGCCGCCTCTTGCTCATGCTCCTCTACCTGGGCGTTCAGGCTCGACACAACACCCTCGAGGCGGCGCAGGCGCTCCAGCAGCTCTGCATCCTGCGGCTTCCTGCTCTTGCGCGGGGCACGGCCAGGCCCAGGGAAGACGCACTCGATTTTGGCGCGCACGCAGTTGGAGCAGGGCTGCTTCTTGTCGCACTTGACCTGCAGCAAGACACTTCAGTGGGTGCACAAGTTGGGTGTGGGCTGCCTGTGCCTACCTTTCGTCGCCGGCAGGTGACGCACGACCGGGGATTAGGCGTTGAGCCCCCGACAGGCTGCACCTCTCCAGGCGAACACTCGGCCTGTGGGGAGTCGCCGGACATGGTGCCTGTACTTAGTGGCTACCGGTGCTAGAGGGAGCCGTGCCCAAGACCCGGTGGTGGATTCTGGGAGCTTGCTATGGGCGAGCGAAACGCGGCTCCAACCGTCGGATATAGGCAACGACAAGGCTCCGATGTGTCTGGACAACCAAGTCTGTTGTTCGAAGACACTTGACATCCAGCCCTAAAATGCTTACCGGATGCCCAGCCAGGCGCATCCAGCATCCTCCCGACTCGTCCTCGCAGGCCACGGTCGCTTTGTCAGCGCCATGCAGCTTTGGAATCAGGCCTCTCCTCCGCCCAACCCCATCGTCACCCGTCCAGGCCACTGTCATCAATCATGCAACACGTCTAGACCGTGTCACTTGGCTAATCTGATCTGATAAGATGGCCGCCCTCGGCTGTTCCAGGCCCCTGTGCCAGTCCGAGAACTCCGAGCAACACGCGGAATGGACTCGGCCATCAACGCAGGCCTGCACCTCATTGTTCGACACCCCCACGCCCCTTGCATCACTCAAGAAAGCGGACGCTCCCGTCCCCTGTTGCGGCTGAACGATCTCGTCGAAGAAGCCTGAGAGAGCGTCGTCGTTGGCACATAGGCAGAGTCTCCCTCATTGGATCGCAATGCCCTGACGAAATCCGATGTCGCTTGCTGCTGAATGGCGGCCGGCCCACACGGATTCAAGTTAAAATTACTGTTCGGCGCAAGACACAGCAGATTCGCCAGAACCGTGCCTCGAAAGTCTGGACTGATAGGTACCTCACCCTGCACTGCCGTGCCCCGACTTATATACCCACCCCGGCCCGATGCCGTCCTTCCATACTAATCTCCCAGCTCGTACATGTGGATCCACGCCTACTTGTAGGCGTTGCCATCGCCTGACTCTGTCTTGCCCTCACGGCGTCTTCGGGCCCATTAGCTTCTATTAGCCCGCCCGCGGAGAGATAGGGGAGGTGGCAGTGCGGGTAAGGAAATATCGATTCCGACGATCCCAGGGTGTCGTGCCCGGTGGGCGGGAGAGGCTAGGGTGCATAGGGTTAGCGTGCGTGTGTGCCAAGGTGAACGAAGGCGCGAGCAGACAACTACGACAACCCAGGAAGATAATCAGAGTCTCTCTATTTCGACTCTCACGTCGATCAGTTAATATATTGCAAGGATAAGCGGCCAAGTAAAGTAAAAGCGCGTAATGAATTAGGTGTGAAGGGGAGACTCGCCGCCCATACCCAGGTAACTGTACAATCCATCCAACGCCTTCTCAACCACTATCATAGACTAATTCCCTCTTTATGACGAGAAAAATGCGAAACGACGTCCACCTATGTGGGCGCACTTCACACATCTTCCATACTTTCCTTCAATCTCACTTTGAATCCCACTTCCCCACTCAAACCTTATCCCCTATCTCTATCCCATACACCATACACATGACGTAGGTAATGCACTTAGCCCAATCTCCAACCCCCCCCCCCCCCATTCTTCCCCCCTTTACCTCCTCACTTGCTCTCCGCCCCAAACTCAAATCCCCCTTGTACATCGTACTCCGCCCATTGCGCGACGCCCGCATTCGCCTGCGCCCCACGCACCGGGTGTGCGCGCCCCACGACGCCGCTGGGTAACGGGGCGTGGAACTGTTGGTGTGCAGGCATGGCGGGAGGCTGCGTGTGGGTAGCTGCCGTAGTGCGAGCCAGCGCAGTGCAGCGGTAGGAGGCGGGGATTGTTGTACGTTGCGGGTGGGTGGCGCTGAGGCTTTGGCGGGTGTGAGTGGGGGATAGGGGAATCACGGGCGGGAGGCAGGAGGCAGACGCGGTGGAGATGGACGGGTGGTAGATGGGTGGAGTGGTGTTGAATGCCGAGTTGTGGATGAACGGGTTGTTGTAATTCAACGCGGCGTTATCATGGCAGAGTTGGGGTGCGTACGGGGCTTGCTGGGGGTACTGCGGTGCATATGGGCCTTTGAGATGCTGCTGTCCAAGATGCTGCACATATGCTGGGACCTGTGGTTGCTCGGGCGGCGGGATATACGTCGGGACCTGACCGTACGTCCAGCCTCTCCCCGGAATCTGGTAGGAAGCCGCAGTCTGTGAGGGCTGTGCTGCTGCGTGCTGTAGTTGTTGGTCCCACTGCGGCACGAGGTTAGCCTGGCGCTGCAAGACCACCATCCGATTCTGATTCCGATAATACACGTCTTCACTCTCAGTAAGCCCGAGCTCATCCACAAGTGAAGGTAACACCCATTCTCCAGGCTGTGCGTGAACCAGACGTGGATCAAGCTCGTTCTCTGTTGGTGGTGGGTTTGGTGGTGGAGACATCATAAGACGGTTTTTCTTATTATTCTTGACAGCGCTCTCATCTTGCAATCGTCTTGCTCTTGCTCTATCTTCGACCCATGCGCCGCTTCCAATATTCATCCTGCTCGACAGCTCGTAGGGCCCCTTGATTTGGGCTCTTCGAATCAGGTGATGTGCCAACTTGTCCATATTCCCTGTTATATCAGCCAGGTCCGGCGCAAGATTCAGGTGGCGTTGCGCGATCGAAATACATATGCGCTCAAAAACAAGGTCGCTGGGATCGAACGTCTCGTCCTAAATACAGTGTTACCCTTTGGTCCACCCACAGCACAAGAAATGACTGACCACCGTCTGCATGCAAAACTCAACCGCGGCCTGGACCTTGGGCTTGAGATCAGCGTCGGAAGGAAGTACATGGCTGAATGCGTAGCGAAGATAGGGCGTAAGGGTTTGCTCGACCCAGTGGGGTTCGAGTGGCAGTTTCCCTTCCTCCATAGTAGGTGTACTGAGTATGGTGATGGGGTTGAAGTGGGTGAAAACATTACGTCCCAACCGCATCGACTGAAAAGCGCGCAGCGATGGTTCATTCACTTAGGACTGTCAAGTCGATGCGCGTGAACAGCAAGGCGACAAACGGCCATCCCATCACGTGCCTTTGCCAGCTGTTCTTTCGTGGAATCCATCTTTTAAAATAAACTTGTGATATAGAGGACGAACCAAATGGATTATTGCTCCTGAATATTGTAGACGGAGTATAAGTAGTAAAATAGACTAAGATTATACAGGGCAAAGAAATTAAAAAAGTGCATCTCAGTATACTTATACTTATGTGGTGATAAAGATGAAAAGAGACAAGAAAGGATGATGAACAACACGAAACCCTCCACTGGTTTTCACTATGCGGGTATTCATGGAGTGGCTATACTCATCAGCCTGCCTTACCTCTCCTTGGCGCGTGTAGCTTTTAGACAAGAATTTACTCTAGGCCTGACTATACCTTCCTGCCCTAATTGTTTATTTTCTAAAATTTATCAACCTCATACTAACCAGAGGGTCTAAGGTAGGTCGAACTGATTTCCCTGTATTGACTGTATAATGCCGGGACCAAAAAAAAATTCTGCGCGCGTTGCTTTTTGCCCGCGTTTAAGACACTAATAGGGCATTCAGGGTTCCTTGGAAGGTGAGTGGAATTAGTACTGGGGCGAGACATAGGTAGGTCAATGAAGCTCACCCACTTCATGATTGATCAGCCATGAAGGTTGAATGCCCTGACTGTAATCCTGGTGACGTACACTCGTGCATCAATGCATACCAACATGGACTCACCTACTCACTGCGCCGAATGCACCCCATGATCAGACCCCAAAGCATATGTATAATCGGAAATTTTGCTCCACCGTCCCCACAACTCTTCACCCAAGGTCAAGCTCCAATATCCAAGTCTCCAGGAAAATGCTGATGAGCGATAGAGGCCATTCCCATTCCCTCGCCTAGCAAATAACACACCACCCCCGCACAGACCGTCCCAGCCCCGACCCCCATTCATCCATCGCCCGAAACCGCCAACCACTCTCGTCTGCCGTCCCCAAAACATCAAACACCGCGTCCAAAACAGCTTCCCTAAACAGCTGCACGTCACGCCAAGGCCCGTCCCGAAACACGTTCCCAAACCATGCGCGCTGCATCAGCCGCACAGCAAGCTCGGATCGGCTAGGCGAAGCCTTTGCTTGGCACACTTGATGCATGTTTGAATCGGAGGATGGGTTTCGGAGATGGTGGATGTGGAATTGTGTGCGCGAGGATTAGATATGGGATGAGAGGGCCGCACTTTTTCGTTTGATTCTGCCTCACACACTTTCTGAGTATTTTCGTGGGTTGTGTCTGTTCCATTTTACCTCTTTGATTCTTGTTCGGCTGGTCCAGTATTTTTATTACATTCTTATTTATCGTTAATCTTTGGACTTGCGTTGATCGCTTTTTACTATCTACGTCTTCATCATGCTCGCCAAAGTCATTGCAATTTCGACACTGTTGTCGTTGAGCTCGGCTCTACCTCAACGGAATAGGAACGGAGGAGGCCGTAACGGCGGTGGTCGAACACAACAAACCGCTCAACAAAGAGCTGCACAAGTACCGCAAGGACTATCCCAAGCAACAGATGGCTCGACCATTCTCGATGACACTGTTATGGTCAAGTAAGTTAGCCCAAAATAGCCAATCCCACAATCGACTAACACGAACCCTAGTGGTCTTCCAATCCGCTTCAAAATCTCTGCTCCAGCAGATCAGTTTCTTGCAACATCTGGCGTCCCGGGCGCTGCCGCAACATCAGGCCAAGGCACGCTTGGTGCCAACGTCCTGCTCCATGGTGATGGTGGCCAGTCGTTCTTCGATATGCCAAATCAAGCCGTACAAGCTAATACCATGGGCGTGGCACTCTTGGCACCAAACGCAAACCTCTTCTGGGGTGGCGGCGCTGGTTTACAACGCACAGATGGTGTTGCACATGCGCAGGCTGTCAATGACTTTATTCAGACCGAGCTACCCGCCCGCGTAGCAGTGAACATGAGCAATATCGTCTTTACCGGTGTCAGTGGAGGCTCCCTGATGATGAGTGGCTTCTTCATCCCTGCACAAATGCAAAACTTCCAGAACTCGGCGGTAGAATTGAATTGTGGAGCCCTACCGCCTCAGGTGGCGTTTCAGAATGCCGCAACAGTTCTAAGCACAACGAGGATTCATTATCAGTCCACTCAGGGCGAGTTGACCTCTCTTCAGCAGTCAATTCCGCAGGCCGTAACTGCTTACGAGCAAGCGGCTGCCCAGGCGGGATTGAACGCTAATCAAATCAATGCGCTGCAGACGGTGGACAATACGCCTGTGGGCGGACATTGCGCGTTTGACGGGCAGGACTTTGTTAGTGGTGTGCAAGTCATGTCGTCGAGCTATGCGAACGTAATGCAGGGAGGAAATGGCGTTGTGCAAGGCATTGGAGCGCCGAGCACTGGAAACGTTGCAACTGGCGTGGTAGGAAACGAGAACTTGCAGTTTTCCGCTGCCGGCCGGAAGCGCTCGGCAGACACGGACGCTTTGGCTATGGTGAACACGTGGTGGACAAGACAAGTGGAGGTTGTTGAGGTGGATGATGTTGCGCTGATCTCATGCGATAGGACGTCGTGCTAATCGATGAAGCGAGCTCCTAAATGCCGATACATTAATAGAACCATGTCGATAGCGCTATAATGTCACCTCGATGCTCCAAACCATTCATTACCAATATCCAATGCGGCCGCACTATCACAAATCACTTTAATGATATAGAAACAGGCATGTTGGTTGTTCGTAATGTTCATTTGACTGGTATTGTGGGGGTTGTGGCATTGCTAGTGTGTGCAATGTCTGCTTCCCAACCCTTCACCCCGTAAATGCATTTTCGCCGTTCCCGAGAAACCATGAATGTTGAAAAGCAGGAAAAAAGACATTTCACATGACGACACCGGAGTTGGAGGCGATACGCGGCCATAGCTCGGCGGCCTCCTTTGCGACGGGGCCGGTGATGGCGGAGCCCTTCATTTCGCCCTTGGGGTTGACAATCTGGACCGGTCAGCTGATGACGCTCCACGCCCGCCTGGATCGCCCACTCACCACACCAGCATTGTCCTCGAAGTACAGGAAGACACCATCCGCCCGCCTCCATGGTTTGCTTTGTCGGACAATGACGGCGGGCATGACCTTCTTCCTGAGCTCGGGCTTTCCCTTCTTGACGGTAGCCATGACCATGTCTCCAGCACCGCCGGCTGGCAGGCGATTGAGACGCGCACCGATACCCTTGACGGAGATGATGTACAAGTTACGGGCGCCCGAGTTGTCGCAGCAGTTCATGACGGCTCCGCTGTGTATCCATTAGCCAAACCTTCACGCTGTGAGTGACTAAGCGTATTCGCGGGCGGAGTTTCCTGTGCGATCGCATTCGGAGGGCACGTACACTGGCAGACCGAGAGTCATCTTGAGCTTGTTACCAGAGGAAGAACCTCGTCTGCGTGAGTTAGCCTATGACATACAACTTTGGCTTTGTTTATAGCTGCCAATCTTGCCATAAAGAGACTGTACATACCCACGCTTGGATGCCATTGCGACTGATTAGGATTGTCGTGTTTGGGGAGGTCGGTTTCGTGTGCGTCGTCGCGGGGTCAATCAATGTCGTGAAGTTCGCAACAGTAGATTCGAAATCCATGTGCGGCGGCCTCTCGCTTTTTCCGAGCCGAGCTAACCGCATTTGTCCACTAGTTCCAAAAGACGCTCTGTATCGAATACCTGGGCCTCCCTTTGGCGCCCTCTTTTTTCTGCGTTGCCGAGTCGCATCCAGGCCCATATTTCTGGAGTATATAGGGAGTATTAGTTTCGGAGTGCCTCTCAAACCTTTTGCTTGATTATCAACAATCTCGCGGCCAGCAATGCGATTGCTGTTGTACGTTGATTGGTGACCGTTATTCCATGCGCATCTTGTCACTACTGCTCCTACAGTAGCGTTTTGCCTCGCAGCGTATTTCTAGAGTAAGCATAAGAATCTTAGACCATTTTTCTACGAGATACAGAAACGCTGTAAACTCCCCCAAGCAAGGTATTTGTACTTTGCATACAGACTTTGAATCAAGGAGACTGCCCCAGCTTAATCTTCCTGTCGGCATTCTCCTCCCAATTCCGTATATTTGCGACCAGCGGACACCAGTGGCGCTATGTAGGACATATCAAGGCTTCACACGATGCAGTGTAAGTTGATGCTTTCTATACCATGTCTTGTTTTAAGTATTGTAGATACCACTGCTATATTATACCATCGATCTTAGCGCACATAACGCTGCTGGTTTGTGTCGATCTCTGCATCGGGGGCATGGCAATGTGCCACTCTCCTTCTTGGACATCACTGGATCTCAATATTTTCAACAGACAAAATATTTTTATAAGAACCATTTCAAAGAAGACAAAGTATGGAGAATTTGTACATGAGCTATGATGGACTAATCTAGACACGAAAAGCCGAAACTGGACAAGTTATGTGAAGGACAGGACAACCGCCTTTCCGTACAAACACTGATAAAAGATACAAGTTTGAAGATGGTATAAGCTATTCAAGCATAAAATATTTCAGCCTCCGATAGTATGCCAGTGTATATATGGCGAACATTCCAGAGTTTTGTCAAGGCTTCTACTGTGAATCTGTGCTGACTATGGTAATAATTCTCGCCATTGTCATCCAGACCTCGCTAACAACAAGAACATGGCATAAAGTCACTCACCCTCCATCGCTTTTAGCACAGCGGCATCAGTGCGGCTTAAGGGCTTTTGTGACGCGTATTCTCAGAACATCACCGGAACGCATTCTGCGTCTCGAGCTTAGTAACCTTCTTCAGTGGTCGGCGGTCGGCTGAACTGTTCCAGAGTATAAATGCCTTGGGGAGTTAACAGCGGCCACACCGTGGAAATCACCTGCGGAAGAAGGGCAGAACGTCATGCCGGCTTTCTATTGCTTGATGTCTGGAGCACTTGATCCGCTTATTGGGTACTGCTTCCTGACCACTTTACATATCGGTATGATAGGTTGTACCGGCTGTGATTATAACGAACGAGAGATATGCTATGTCCATTTATATAGATCATGGTGGCGATTCATGGGAGTCAACGAAGATCACCCTCAGAGAGTTTTACTTCGTTAAAGGCACTCCCCATGAACACACGCAACTATCGAGGTCCCACCCAACATACCAGCCGCTTCGAGCGACGGAAAAACTTTTTTTCTGTTGGACTTAGGCCATACTCGTAGAAAACACATAGCCGAAGCTAAGGCGTGTCGTGCTTGAGGGCGCCACGGCCTTAATTCTCGATAAACGTGTGATCGAGCTAGAACCGCGTTTCCTCAAGGATTATCATAAAGATGACATCGAGGGTATACATCGACTACTTCGTAGTAAGTGCCAAGATGGTGCGGTGGTTCGGGAAATGGAATTAGAAACAAAGTTTGGGAGTTGAAGAGTATTGATTTTGGTGTTCCATTTCCGTACGTAAGGCCACAGCCCTTTGGGGGAACTCCATTCATGATGCTGGCATTGCCTACTACCATGTCATGATCAATAATTTCTACTTTGTATCTCTTCAATAACTATAAAGCCATATGGCCACCACCATTATAAACCTGTATATCAATGGGTGTAGCTTTTGTTTGAACTTTGTGTCAGTGGGGTTAACTGATTTCAAAAATCCTGTCTCAAGGTGAATAATTTGCCGTGAGGTATGATCACGTTGTTTGCCACTTTTCAAAGTAGGTAAGCCTTGTTGTTTCAAGATTGTTCTATGTAGTAAATCCTTTTTCAAACACGGAGAGGTCGCACACTTATCTCATGCTCGAATCAACGCCATTGTGGCGATGCCACTCCATTCAAGTCCATACCCACCGGCTACCACGGTTATGCTTGAAGAACCGTGGCACTAATCGGTCGATACAATTTATTCAAGAGATTTCGAAATAATCGAGGACTGAGAGATTCCACAAGCCAAGTTAGGAAAGGCACACTGGGTAGTTGGATCTCCGTACCCCGCGGATGCCATGGTGGGGCAACGCTGGGTAATACCCGCAGCTCACTTACACATCACCTAGCAAAATTTGATCCCTTCATTCGTTAAAGCTCACCCCTCATGCAACCAAGATGCATAAGGCGCCCTTCTGGGTCACCGGGCATATGCAAGAGAGTCTACTTGAAGACATCCCGAGTAGCCGAAGAGGGAACATCTCTTGGCCGCGAGAAGCCAATGAGTGACGATAGTTTAGGTAGCAAGTGGCACCACGTCCTCGGTGAGGATCCACTGCACACTAAGAGGGATCATCGGTCCATCGGAATGCGGACCGGCTCGTTCCGTGTTTTGACGACTCGGCTGGGGAATAGATAAGATGACCACATGTTACATCTTGTAACGCTGAGACCCAATTCTAGACTGTTTTGTTCAACATATCGATACGATGACATTAACGGAGGTAGACTTGGTTGACTCGGCGGAGGTGTACGACTACATTATTTGCGGGTCAGTGGTCAACCCATCTCATCCTGAACGCACCACAGCTAACGTGTTGAAAGCGGTGGAACATCGGGCTGTGTGATTGCAGGCCGCCTAGCCGAAGACCCTGATGTCAAAATCCTCGTTTTGGAAGCTGGACCTGACAGTGCGGATCTCGAGAATGTGCACATGGCAGGAGGATGGAGCAAGAACTTCGACAGCGAGACGGACTGGAATATCGAGACCAAGCCTATGGAACACGTCGACGGCCGAAAGGTGAAATGTAGCCGGGGAAGATTTCTGGGTGGGTCAAGTGGTGTGAATGGGACGCTTTGCATTCGTGGTACGAAGCAGGATTACGACGATTGGGGACTGGATGAGTGGACTGGCGAAAAGATGTTTGAGTATATGAAGCGGGTATGTGCCAATACTTTCCATTCCGAATGAAATGCCTAATGAATTATACGCAGGCAGAGACATTCCACCCCAAAGACTGGCACAAATCCGACAGCACTGTTCATGGCACATCTGGCCCACTCCATACAGAACCCCACGACCTCGCGCCCATCTCCGAGCGTGTCAAAGAAAGCATGATCGACGCCGGCCTCCCATACCATCCAGACATGTTCTCGACCGGCGAAGCTCCCCATGGATGCGGCGACGTTCCTCGCACCGTATACCAAGGCATCCGCACCACGGCAGCAGACTTCATCACCAAATCCCACCACCGCCCAAACATCACCATCAAAACCTCCACCACCGTCGACAAGATCCTCTTCTCGAAAACCAACCCGCCCACTGCTAAATCAGTATCCACGATCTCGAAAACCGGTGATAAGATAATTTACCACGCCCGCAGCGAAATCGTCCTCAGTGCAGGCGCTTACTGCTCCCCAACCATCCTCCTGCGCTCCGGCATCGGGCCCAAAGCCCAGCTAGAAAAGCACAAAATCCCCTGCGTCCGCGAAGTCCCCGGCGTCGGGCAAAACCTGCAAGACCACGTGCTGTGCTTCATCTTCTACGAAGTGGGCCCAGGCCTCACAAACGACCACCTCATCTACCACGACAACGCGCTCGCCACATCGTACGCGCAATACCAGGAAAACAAAACAGGCGTCCTATCGACCTTCCCGTTTGGCATTTTCGCCTACGCAAGACTAGACGAGCGCTTGAAAGGCGAGCCACGCTGGAAGGAGGCGGCGGCGGCAAACGAGGACAGCAGAGACGCAATGGCGCTCGCGCGCACGCAGCCCAACGTCGAGTTCTGGAACACGGAATTGTACGGCGGGCCCGGGCAGTACGCGGACTACCCGTCGGCACAGAAGCACGCGTTTGCCATGTGCGCGCTGCTCTTCAACCAGCGGTCGCGGGGGAGTGTGGAGCTCGCGGATGCGGATGCGCGGAGCACGCCCGTGGTGGATCACGCGTATTTGGCGGATCCGCTGGACATGCTGGTGCTGAGCGAGGCGTGTGCGTTTGCGAATGAGATTGTGATGCAAGGGAAGGGGACGCGGGATGTGGTGAAGGGGGCGTGGCCGGCGGGCGAGGAGCATCATATGTACCGGACGAGGGGGGAGTGGGAGGCGTATGTGAGGAAGCATGCTACGACGTGTTACCATGCATCGGGGACGTGTGCGATGGGGAGGGACGGGGATGGGGGTGCGGTGTTGGATGGGAGGTTGAGGGTTAGGGGGGTGAAGGGGTTGAGGGTGGCGGATGTGTCAAGTGTGCCGATAGTAAATAATGGGCATACGCAGATGGTTGCGTATGGGATTGGGGAGGGAGCGGCGGATATGATTAAGGAAGATGCAAAGAGTGGACTTGCAAAAGAGATGGAGGGATTGAAGGTGTAGTTGAATGTGCCTGAGAAAGCAGATGAATCTTTGTATACCGATCTAGGTCATCTCCACCAAATACAGCACGAACGCCACGCTTAAGGACGGCCATGCATCCCGATTCAAGTCGTACATCACATACCTTTTGTCCTCTCATCCTGAACACCATTCACCTTCACTCTCTCTATCCTGCCTCCCTTTTCCCTCTCCGCCCACCGTTCTCCAACCCAACAAACCCCGCCCAAAACCAACATAACAACAAAACTAAAATCAATACTGTGCACTGCCCACCACCAATGCTGTACTCCCAAACTGCAACTCGCAAACTCAAACGCCCACTCGCCCTTGTCACCAATCGAGGGGTCAAACCAGGCAGATAAAAAGCCCGCGTGGCCCGAGAACTCGCCCATCATGCTGCGCAGCGTAATTTCGCGGAGATGGGGCGCGGATTCTATGCGGGTGCAATGCGTGGTGTTCGTGTCGCGGTCGCGAGTGATGGAATAGGGGCGATTGGGGTATCGTTGAGCTAGCCATCCTGTTGGTTCGGGTTCGGGTTCGGGCTCAGGTTCAGGCTCGGTTGGTGTGTTTAAATTAATAGCTGGGGAGGTCGAGGTATCGGAGACATTCGCGAAAAGATTCATTTGGTCTGGTGACGATGTCTCACCATTGCTGAGATCATCCATGGTTCCGGTAGGAGACTCGACCGCAGGTTGCGTCGATGGTATTGGCTTAGGCCAGTATGCTTGTTCGGATTTGATATTTTCTGCAGAACAGTCGTAGTCGATGCCATCTTGGTGGATGAAATGAACAACGTCACATCCTTCGTGGTCATGACCGTTGAGTACAATTCCTCGTCGGCCAGATCCACCAGCTGCCGCGTATTTGTTGTTGGACATTCCGAACATACCCTCGAGAACAGTCTTGCTAGCATGAGGCGACAGCATGTTTTGTTCGCGTAGTCCTTGCCCTTCGCTGAAGTAGTCGAAATATGGAGAGTCTACACATATACCTGGTTGTTTCTCGAGAGGAATATGCGTAAGTAAGATGGTGGCATGTGTTTTATCCTCTACAGGACGCGAAGTAGTGATAATGTGGTTCATAAAGGAGTAGGTTTCAGTTTGGAGTTCATGGTTCCATGCAGGAGCGTCTATGTTCATGGAATTCAATACAACAATACGGAGAACGGGGGGAGGGTCTTCGGTGTTGGATTGGAACTCCCAATCATCAGGTGTGGTTGCGTTGGTAGACTGGGGTGGTAGGGTGAACCATATATCCCAGTTGACACTCCCAAATGCCTTCTCGAACCGCTCGATTCGGTAGTCGTCGAGATCGCCTGCGTAGCCAACGTCGTGGTTTCCGGCGATGTTGATGACTCTCTTTGACCAGCTTTTATCTGCACCCAGAACCTCAGTTGTGCCACCCCATAAGGGTTTTCGCAAAGGTCTCAGTTCGGGTTCTGGCTGTGTTTCCTCCTCGTGCTGCTCCTCACTTGTTTGCTCCATAGTCTGTTCGGACTCTTTGTTTTCATCTTGCCCTGCTTCTTCTAGTGCATCAGCGAGTTCTCCTCGCCTCGGCATATCTCCCCCCCTTTCTTCGATCTTTTCTTCGGCATTTTCATCAGCTTTATCTTCCTCTATATTCTCAAGACCTATTACTTCGCCCCCATCTCCATCCTCACCGCTCTCCTTCACATCCTCCGTCCCTCTTTCCAATTCTTCCTCCCCCCCAAACACACCCACCGGCACCCTCTCCAAACCTCCCATGACAACCTCCCAATACCTCCCTCCTCTCCTCTCAAACTCGTCCTCGCCAATCCACTGACTCCCCAACAAATCCCCCAAAACTGCGACATGGGACGGCGCACTCCACGCCCACACCCTTCCCACAATATGCGCAAGATACCTATCGTTTCCCCACAAATCCAGCACCTTGCGCTTACCCTCGACCCACCGCGCCACATCCCCCGGCGCATCCCTGGCGGCGCGGCGCACAATCTGTGCGCGGACGGTGAGTGAGGGTGCGTACTGCAGGTCCTGCATGAGGTACTCGAGTGAAGGGAATACAGGCGCGCTGGGGTCTGGCAGCGAAGAGTCGCCTTCGAGTTGGGGGTCGGCGAGCGAGAGCAGGCGGAAGGGAGCGACGGCCGCGATGTGTGGCGGGGGCGTCGGGAAGGCGCAGCCGTGGAAGAGGGGGTAGAGGTAGAGCCATATTGTGGAGAGGAGGGCGAGGGGGAGGAGGAGGGTGGCGGTGGTTAGGAAGGCTGTTGAGAGGTGCATCAAGGCATTCTCGTGTCGACGGGGCAGATGGGGTGAGAAAGTAAGAAAGAAAGAAGTGAGCTGCGTGTGGTGGATGTGTGTGCTTTTTTTGGCGGCCGTGTGTGGTCAACATGTCAAGATGGACGAGATGGCACGGAGATTAACGGATCGGCCAATCACGTTACGCTTTTCCCCGATTCCTCCTGCCTCCTCCATTGATCGAAAATGCCGAGCAGGGCCAATTGGAGCCATTGGGAAGAAAGTCAAAATCCATTTTGTTGCTATTATGCCTCCTTGAGCGCCCCTGCGTTTCTACCATTATAACCACCCTCTACCCTAGCAGATCGCCCAAAGCGCCGCCAGGCTTTGCCCCCCCTTGAGGCTTCTGCGCAACAGGCGTGCTTGAGCCCGATGCCGGTGCACCCCATAGTCCCTGGCTCGTTTTCTGCTTTGCCAAATCGCCCATTGTGACCTTTTGCGTGGGTGTCTGCGACTTCTTTGGTGCCGCGCTAGCGAGGAGAGATGCGAATGCATCACCACCCGCCTTCCGGGGCGCCGGCGCCCCAATTTTCCCGCCGGGAGACATGGTTGAGGGCATCGAAGCACCTAGTTGAGGCGTACCTGTGTTGACTGAGGTGAAGTAATTGGGCCCAGAAGCCTGGTAGCCAGTCGGCTGGGGAGGACCTCGTGCAAAGGATGAGGGAGTGGATATTGGAGGCGACGCAAGCTTGTTCCCTGCAGGTGGTGGTGACACCGTTGCGAGAAGGTCGTTGAAGTTGTTGTTGTTGGCCGCTGACTGGGGCTGTGGCGCGGCAAATTGGGTGGATGAAGTGATAGTCGAGGTAGACGCGGGAGGCGCAATGTTAAAGGTTGTGGTGGCTGGCTTTGCCGCAGGTGCTGCAGGTGCTGCAGATTGGAAGTCGTCGAAATCGTCGTCATCCCCGAAGTCGTTTCCAGCCGCAGCAACAGGCTGTTTGCCTGCCGCACTGGATGTCGCAACTGGTGCCGGTTCATCATCCCAAGCCAGTAGATCTGCCACTGGCTCTGGCGCTTTTGGCTTGGGCGCCTCCTTTGGAGCTTCTCTTCTGGCCTGTGCCGGTGCGGCCTCTTTCCGTCGCGCTGGTGGGCTAACAACCTCGCCCTCATCATATTCGTCGTACTCATCAAAGCGGTCGCGTCGCTGTTGTGTCTCACCGAAGCCTGATGTGTTGCCACCACCGCTGCCCCCGCTGAATCCACCACCATCCCCATAGACGCCTCCGTTGTAGTTTCCGTACTCCGCCGATTCGCTCCCAAAGCCGCCATACCTGCCGCCGCCTCCGGTTGAGAAGCTACCACCGCCTAGGCCCGAACCACCCTCGACACCGCCGAATTTGTTGCGATTCGCCCGGGCCTTCTTTCGCTCTGCCCGTATGCGCTCGACATCGCTGAGGAGTTCGGCGAGTTCCTTGGCGCGGTTGCGGACGTTGATACCCTGGTCTTTGCCATTCTGGTCGATGAAGTGGAATTGGCGGAGCATCTTGAGGAGGGATACGTGAGAGCGCGCATCGTCGATGACTCGCTCCGAGCCGTTCTTAACGAGGAATTCGAGCAGTTGCAGGGCCTATGTGGTCAGTGTATGACAGGCCCAGGTCGAGGCGTGCCGGTACCTTGTAAATCTGCCTCCACTCTTCAGATGCCTTCTCTGTGAAACGCTTGTAGATCATGGGCATGATTTCATTCAGAAGTTGACTGGGCATGTTAGATGTGATATTGAATGGGTGCGGCAGACATACTAGTTGAAGGTTGCATTAGCAATCTCTTGCAGCATTGTCGACGATGCACCTGGTCCGGCTGTCAGCTCCATGTACGCCACCAGCAAGATTCTGCGTACCCCATGGCTCGTTGTTGGTGGCCTCGCGCACTTTGGCCTCCATCTCGGTGTAGTTCATGACGGCTGCAGCGCATTAGCAGTGGCCAGCTGGCATCCCCTTTCTCAGCGCACCATTTTGGGCTTTGCGAAACCCAGCCTTGAGGTCGTAGAGGGTGAGGTTGGACACTTGGTCCTTTAAGCTGTTCAGATCCATTGTGGGGGTTGGTGAAGTGTGTTGTGGTGTTGAGCGTGAAGCGGTTTATTGAAGTCTGTCCCTCGGTTGGGCAACTAGGACGTGGACGAATTACCACGTCAACGCCGTTGGGGCTGCACGTGGAGAAGGAGAAGCGCAACAGAAGTGGAATTAGGGCGTCTTGAAAGCGTATCAAGACTGGGACGCCACACTTTGTGATTCCTGAACTGGCATGCTGACATGGAGACTAACCAGGGTCGAGGTGTCAGGTCGAGAGGTGTGGGGAGGTCACGTGATACCCACTCGGCCCTTTATTCTCCGACGCTTGCATGTGCTGGTGGAATAGGAGGCAGCCATGTAGTGACAGAAATTGGGCATAGAGGTAGGAGACGGTATACACACTCGGCGATTTTGCTCCCAGTTATCAACTGGCAAAGCCGATTGGCTGCACAAGCCAAACCAACATGTCTATTATCTATTGTTACTGCCGTTCGTATGCTGCCCAGCGGACCCGGGCGCTAGCATGAGGTTTGTGCTCAAGCTCGAATCTCCAAAACTTTGCTGAATACCCACATACAAGGCATACTTGACCACCAACTCCCCAACTCCCCAACTCTCCAAATCGTCTACCGCCATCGCCATCCGGACCATAATCAACTGCTTGCTTATTGCCTGCATAGCTGCCCAACCGGCCGCGCCACCGCCGCAAGCCAGAATCCGTGAGCTTGGAAATCATTTCCTCCCAGGTGAGACCAGGCCCTGCCCATCCACCCTCCTCTCACATCCAGCACTATCAATGGCTGCTGGCGTGTTGGATGCTGAGCACACTCGCCACCCGGGGCGATTCACCAGCACAAGCCAGAGCTGACAGTATGGGTTTAGCGCCTCCAAGCTGTACGCAACCCACCCCGCCATGATGAGTCTGCCCCACCACCTTCGAGCGTCTCCCCTAGCTCGCTCTGCCTCTGCCTCTGTCTTCCGCTCGACGGCCTTTGCTGCCAGAGCTCCCATCAACAAACGCTTTTTTACTCCTTCAGCATACAACATGGCCGTCAAGGCTTACTTTGATGTCACTTGGGAGGGCCCGGCAATCGAAGTGGACAAATCGGGCAATGTCACCTCGCAAGGCACCGTCGGCACCCACGAGGGCCGCATCAACTTCGAGCTGTTCGACGATGTTGTGCCCAAGACGGCCGAGAACTTCCGTGCTCTCTGCACCGGCGAGAAGGGCTTTGGCTACAAGGGCTCGTCCTTCCATCGCGTGATCCCCAAGTTCATGCTCCAGGGCGGCGACTTCACCCGAGGCAATGTCCGTACCCCCCGTGCCCTCGTACCGTTATGGCGTAGAGGCTATCTTGGCTAACCCCTTCCAGGGCACTGGCGGCAAGTCCATTTATGGCGAGAAGTTTGCCGATGAGAACTTCAAGCTGAAGCACACCAAACCCTTCCTTCTGTCTATGGCCAACGCTGGCCCCAACACGTACGTCCAAGACAGTGCAGACGAAAGCAAGAAGCCTCCTAACACATGACAGCAACGGCTCCCAGTTCTTCATCACAACGGTTGTTACTTCATGGCTTGACGGCAAGCACGTCGTCTTTGGCCAGGTTCCCGACGGCGATGTTGAGTCGTACAAGGTGGTAAAGGCTATCGAGGCTGCAGGCAGCGACTCGGGAACGATCAAGTATAAGCACAAGCCTACTATTGTGAATGCTGGTACTGCGTAGATTTGCACACCAATTGACGTGAATATGGTCGTCCAGGACTTGTACACTAGCCACGAATAACAACTCCCATCAGCCGGCTTTGCCGTGTCTTGTCAACCATTAATCTTGTTTGACAATGGGGTAAAATATCTTAGCGCAGTGAGGGGGCATGTCGTATGTGCTTCTACCCCACCAACTCGCCATCGCCCGGATGGACACGACTTCACCAACCTCTACACTCTGCATTCTATCGACGTGAACATTGACTAATTTAAAGCGCTACATTGTATGGAGATGAGTAACATGACCTGCTATGCGTCCCGTGGAAAAGACGAGGATTCGCACGCGTTCAGGCGCCGATGACGGAATGCCTCGAAAGGAAATAGTTCGCGATTGGAGACTACCGCCATTCGTAGGGCGCAATTGACATGTCTTCTCCATCCTTAATAAACCCTACATTCTCCCAAAAGGTGGGCACAACCACAATCATACGCCATAATGCCCATCCATCCAGCAACCCACGCCATCCACGCCGACAACCGCATAAACATCCTCTCTGACGTCGCGCCTGCTCTGCACCCATCGACAACATTCCGCTACCCCCACGACCCTGACCAGCTTGAGCCTACAATTGAGGGGGAAGGATCCCTCGATCTCTCCACTCCGCTTGTGTATTCGCGGCTTGCCAATGCAAACATCAATCGTCTGGAAACAATTCTAGCGCCATTGGTATATCCTGAAGCAAAGCCAGACCAATTGGAGCAATTGGCAAATCATGTTGTCAGTTATAGCAGCGGCCTGAGTGCCTTTCACGCGATGTTGGTCAATCTCGTGCCAAAGGTTGTTGCCATCAGTGGGGGATATCATGGCTGTCATGGCGTAGGTCTGGCCCCTCACTTCCAGAATATCCTTCTGACCACACGCCAACTAGGTAATCGCTCTGCATAAAAAGATGCACAACCTCCAAACCGTAGACCTCCACGCCTCAAACGCCGATTGGGACGCCGCCGGCCTAGGGAAAGGCGACCTTGTGCACGTCGAAACGCCCCTCAACCCCACTGGCGAAGCCTTCTCCATCGCCGCCTTCGCTGCCCGCGCCCACGCTCGCGGTGCCCTCCTCTCCATCGACTCTACCTTCGGTCCGCCCGGCCTCCAAGACCCGTTCAAATGGGGCGCCGACATCGTCATGCACTCCGGCACAAAGTACATCGGCGGCCACAGCGACCTTCTCTGTGGCATTCTCGCAACCGCCGCATCGCCAGCAGGGCACGCGCGTGCCCTCACACTCCGCGTTGAACGCCTATTCCTCGGCAGCGTAATGGGCTCGCTGGAATCCTGGCTGGGAACACGCAGTCTGCGCACCATGCCTCTGCGCATCCAACGCCAATCCTCCACCGCAACGCAACTCGTCGCCTGGCTCCATTCCTCCCTCTCAGCCCCTCCCGTCTCCTCTGTCGTTCACTCTGTTACCCACGCCTCCCTCCAAGCCCCCTCATCCCCCTGGCTCACCACCCAAATGCCCACTGGCTTCGGTCCCGTGTTCGCCATTTACATGCGCACGCCCGACCTCGCGCGGCGCCTCCCATCGCATCTGCGCTACTTCCATCATGCCACTAGTCTCGGGGGCGTGGAGAGCTTGGTGGAGTGGAGACGCATGTCGGATTCGGGGGTGGATGAACGGTTGGTAAGGGTTAGTGTGGGGATTGAGCACATGGAGGATTTGAGGAATGATTTAGAGAGGGCGTTTAAGGAGTTGGTGGAGGGAGAGGGAGGTGAGAAGGAAGGTGTGTGTGGTAGTGTGCAGGTTGGGCAGGAAAGGACAAGGGTTGAGGGGGATGCGGAGGGCGGTGTTTGATGGGTGGTGTGGGTTGATAGATTCCATATATATGCTAGTATACTTGTCGTTTTGATGCGGCCCTCACCTTGGTCCTGCAAAGTGCCCATGTTGACCCTAATTATAGAGAACCCCAATCTCCCTAAACGACCTACCCCCCACACATGAAGCATTTACCATTTCTTACAGTTCTAATCGACACCTTGAAGCGTGTACCATTTTTAACCACTACCGTAACTAATAATTTGTTCTTGACATATTAGAAGCCAAAGGAACGGTTTGGGCTTGTTTTGTTACGTCGATGTGCTAAATGATATTCAATGTCTCCATCCTGGATGAATGAGTCCTGATGATTGGTATAAATCATGCTACATATCTAGATGCAACAGCCAAAGACCTTACCGCGCAAAACCTGCACCGGGATATCAGATTTCCTCAGATTTCCTGCTCCATCCCAAGGAAACTACCCATAAACGCCACCACTATCACCACCCCCAAACCCCAAAATCGCTCCACAAACGTCGCTCATGCAAAACAAAAATCTCGCCACCTAAGCAAGCCCGACAACACTCTTCCACCGCCTCCAAAGCTCCGCCCCCATTGCTCGCCTCGTATCCTCCGTGCGCAACGCCGCCTCCTTATTCTCGCTCGCGCGCCTTAGCAGGAAATTCAGGCACTCGCTCGTGGTGCCCCACGTCATGCACTTGACGACTTTGGCCTGCGCGTCCGCCTTCATGGTTTTGTCCTGTACCAGGCTCTGCGAAATCTCGTCCGCCATGCCCTGTAGCTGCGCGTACGTTAGGCGCGGCAGCGTGTCGGGCGGCGCAGCGGCCATTTGGGCTGCACGCAGGGCTTTAGCGAACTGCACGGAGCGTAGGTTGTGAGTTGCGAGGACAATGTTGACTTTGGGGAAGGGCGTGGATCGGGATGAGGGGGTCACGGTGGGGGTCCAGGATTGCGTCAGGACGGACGCGGCGCATGCATCGTACATTTCGTCTGTGCCGGCCTTGGAGTCGAAGGTCAGGTGCGCAGGTTCTGAGGCGAGATATGCGCCGCGCACAAGCTTGACGCCTGCGATGTAGCCGTGCGTGCTGGCGAGCTCGAGGTGGTGTGCGAGGCGGGCGGCGATGTCGCGCAGGTAGCACTGGTACGTGATGTAGACGACGGCGCGTCCGCGGTCTGGCGTGTTGTACTTTTTTTGCAGGGCGAGGGTCCATTTTTCGAGGCCAGGGTTTGTGGCTTCTTCTTCAGCGCCGGGGAGGAGCGAGACGCCTTTTGCGGCCGCAGCGTCGCACGCGGCAGTTATGGCGGACCACATTTCGGGTGTAGCGGGTTGTTGTGTGCGCAGGAGATGTAGGGCGTGGCGACCGAGGCCGGACCATCTATTTGGTGTCAGTATATATCTTGGGGGAAAGGGAGTTGTCAATGTACTTGAGGCCAACGAAGTCGCCCTCCCTCGCCATCTCCACACTTTGCAACATGCCCTTCCGCCACACTGCGATTTCATGCGCCGTCTCCGCCGCAGATGGTGTGTTTCCACCCAGCACTTCCAAGGCATATTCGAAGAGAATGCCGTCATAACCAAGCACTGAGCGCGCGAAGTTGGTGTTGCGAATGACTTCGTCCTTTTGCTCGCCGACGCAGAACTGAGCGTAGAATGTCTTTTTCAGCAATTGGGAAAGCACGGGATTGCGCTCAATGCTCATGAGGTACGACTTTGAGTCGAGCATTCGCCGCAGGATGTTGAAGCAGAATGTGAGGAGGACAGGCGACGACGACATGGCAGTGATGAGATAGGAACGTAGGACCGTGGATGTTGGGAGCCGGCCCAGTACTGATTTGGCGGATGCTTGCTGGGACAGGGGCTGTGTTGATAAGAGCTGTGAGGAGGCGTGGACGGATGATGACGTCGGCAAGGCGACATTGCGCTGTGAAGACTGGTGCACATATCGAGGAAATTGTGGGAGCGTTTGGCGAGATTGGAGGAGTGCCAGGCCATCCAGGCGCCGAAGGTGTTGGCCCCGTAGTCTTGTGATGGGCATTGTGAATATGGAGAGTAGGTACTGTCCTCAATTTGGGTGGATAGGCGTTCTTATGAGGGTCGAACTAGTGGCGCTTTGTCAGAGTGAATTGCTTTGCCCCTGACTACAACGCCGATTCGATCACTCGAGAGTGGCTGGGTTCGCGGTCTTGTGACCTGTCTATCCGTACTTGACGCCATATATACGGCACCTGACACTCATTGTTGGCCATAGCAAACTCCCACGACGTTGCGAGCGATGCTCGGCTTCCGTCGGCATGCACGACGATGCCCCAATCGTGCTCCAGTCTGACGCGGCCGCATAGGGTATAATGGCCAGATGGCCGGGACGCGATTGATTGGACAATGCCAATACAGTTCCTGTGGGATAAGCGGGCCGCGTCGGAGAATTGTAGCTCTTTGATGGACATGTGTGGCCTCTTTGGGCTGCTAGAGAGTCAGCGAGTGCATTCGCGGGGCTGGGGACCTTCACCTCCACAACTGCCCCATCCATCTTAGGGATGCGTCACATCGGTCCTCGTGACCTGTCCTCTCCACACTTCGGCATCGTAAACGCTTGTTGCGCCATCTTGTTAGTGGCCAACGCGACAAGCCCACCTCGCATGGCAATCTGTGGCCAGCCCAGCAGAGCCGAATGTACCCAGCCGCAGGGTCACTTTCATTCACCCAACAAGCACCCAGGACCATTATGGCCGGTATCGGATTGTGTGGAGCTGCAAAGGTTTTCGGTCGCACTTCGACGTTGCGAGGGAGGCCGTGAACACTGCGGAAAGCGTCGGCGTTCTAACCACGCAAGGGCATGTACGTCAAAGCTTCACTTTGTCATAATGATCGTAGAACTCTTGTTGTTTGATTCTTTGTGCTGTGCTGTAGATTGGGCATGTGTCCGATTTGTTTCAATGCTGTAAATTTGTCGCGTTCGTTGCTTTACATGGTCCACTAGACGACCAAGGCTTCCTTTGTGACCTTCCCATTCTTGCAAATCCGATATATGCGGATTACGCGAATATTCTCTTCAAATCCCTCTAGCCCGTTTGGCCAAGTGGTAAGGCGTCGCACTTGTACAGAAATGTCATGCGAAGAGCGGTTGTTCGACTCAGCCAACGGGCATTCTCGTTAAGCAAGATATTTTTTGGATTTTGTTTGATATATTCTTGGTTAGTGCTGTATGTTCATGCCTGGGGACCCAAAATTACCTTCCTGCAAGCGCAATGACAACACCATCATTGATTGATATCTTTCCCTTCACCAAACTCTTCCGAGACACCGCAGTTTTACTTTAGTACTGATAAAGCAACTCCTTACTATCATTCTAGCTGCAAGTATATACTCAAACTGCAAGTGATCTTTTGAAGCGTTAGTGACAAATACTAGACACGCTAGGACTGGTATTTTTGGTATGCGAGGTTTTTATGCGCTCGCGTCTCATGCTACCTAAATCCTAAATTTGTCCACTCAAGTGTACGACTCCCACGCTAGGACTGTGCCCAGCAGTCTAATATTCAACACTTGATTGAAGGCACGAGAATGGATGCGTCGCGAATATATTTGATTTATAGACTACCCACTCCGAACCAAAGATCCGTTAGCCTCCTCCGCGACCTATAATGCATGTTGCATCTCGTTGAGGTGCAATGGTACCTTTTCATCATATTACCGCCACCATATTGGAGTCTTGAAGTTCGGGTCACTGATGTTAGCTAAGCGATCTTTGTCCTCAAGCCCTCTCACTCGCAGCAATCGAGTGTCATGTAGTCCATGCCATGTCCACATGCGCGATAGTCTTTGCCAACACAATATACGTGTTGTAAAATGCAATAGTCCAGCCACTTGACATCAATGTGGAAATAATCTACCTAACCGCCCACCGATGATTTGACCGCGAACGAGGGCTGTTCCAGGAGGAAGTCCGGGATAGGAGAATCATCCGTCAAAGGAAAGGTTTCGTACTTCGGCATTGCACTAAAGGGGAAAAGGCAATAAGCCTTGTTCCAAGAGATGATACAGGCTTGCGATGTGGAGGCCTGGGTGAAGAGCACGGCGTGGAGCGGATGATGTTTGGCGAATGTAACATCGACCCACAACTTGACCTTTGAGCGTTCATTAGCAGCACTACATTACAATACTCTCCATAAGTGTGTCAACCATATTATATTCTTGTACAATTGAGGTTGTATGAACCTTATATATGGTATTCCTGAGTTGCGGATTCTCTTCATAGTTTTCGGCCTTGCCTTCGGTGTAACCCTCATCATGTCGAAAATCGTGAAAAGGCTCGGTATCAAAGGTCATGATACTCATGACCCTATAACTGGCCTCCCCCCGTCATTGCCCAACGAACCAAATCTGCTGCGAATTCCGCATAAATCAAAGAGCTTGTCTTTTCCTATTAGTTCCGGAGGGTTAACAACATCCTTGAAGTATACCTCGAGATATTCGTTGATATTTTATCCAAATATGAGGATGGACTTGTAAAGCCCCGAGGCGGCTTTGCAAACTAGTTCTAGATTCAATATGTCACCGATGCCAAAGCATCCAAAGGTACTGGCATGAATAGGATAGTATGAGTAGCTATTGTATGCTAATTCTGCAAGGCAACTTCGTGTCTCTAGAGAGGCTGTGCCCAAATCAGCGAACTCTTAGACGCGTATACTCCTATGACTTGGTGGTGTTGAGGTTGACCACCAGCTGATACAAGAGTGTGGATTCAACAGTATGATGGCCTCCGGCGCTTATATATAGCGAAAAGCAAGTTATAACCATCGGAGTCAGAGGTAAACGAGGAAGGGATAAAAGATAGACTAAATACCCGTGTATCAATCCACGAGTCAAATGTTGTGACTGACTACAGGTACTCGGAACCTTTTCCTTCCACTCACACAATAGTCTATTGCGGCGGCAATGACAACTGCGATGACAATTGGCCCGGCGTAATTCATGTTCAGGTTTTCCACCGGTATCGCTGTTGGAAAAGGCATCCAAACGAGAGTGAAGATAAGATATCCCATAGCCCCAACATTGATGAAAGGTCCCGATTTTCCAAGTTTGAATGGTCCCCAAAGAATCGGGGTCGGCTGATTGCTGGATACCCGACGCCAGAACAGGAAAAAGATTGGAAAGAAGTATGATATATAAAGTGCCAGTGCTGGAAGACTGATGAATGCGTTGAAGGCCGTGCTTGAGCCGATATTGATGAGTGCAAGTAGGCCAAGACAAATAGAAACGGTACATAGCGCATTGACTGGCATTTTGAACTTCGGATGCACCTGTGAGACTATATCAGAGAATGGCAAACCATCATCTCTCGAAAAAGCCCATAATAGCCTTGATACTGACGCGAAGACATTGAAAAAAGACACAAAGATGATGAATATGAACATGAATACGAAGAGGTTGGTGGCTGCTCGTGAGTTTGTGGCTTGGTAGTACACCTCGATGATAGGTAGAGGTGACGCCGAGACGCGATCAACGTCTCCAATGCAGAAAAGTACAGTGGTCATGTACAAGAACTGCATTGTCGCATTGACAACGACAGAGAAGATCATTGAGTGGGGAACGCGGACTCGCGCCCGTTTGACTTCATCGCACATGTGCAACACCCCGTCAAAACCTGCCATAGTTCTTAATTATGCACACTAGCGGAATAATTCGCGACCTGGAGAAGAATGACATACCCGTTAGAGGATACGTAACAGTTAGCAGGCCGAGACCCCATGCCACCGTTGGGTTTGTCCAACCACTACTGTCATGAGTCAGCGTGTTGAAGACGTAACTCACGGAGCTTTTTTCTGCCATAGTAGCAAGTGTAACGATACTCGCAAAGAAGAAAACTACGTGGCTAATTGCGCCTGCTGTCTCTAGAATATTAATGAACCTAGGAAGCCAAAAGTTACCGATGAAAGGGAACAAGGTCAAAGCCCACATAATGAGCGTGGCGTGCCAACGCTTCGTTACATAATCTGGGTTGTTGAAACTTGCGAGGCCGATTATGATGTTGGAAATGATGGCTGGGTTCGAGGAAGCAGAACAGGTCCAGGCGAATGTGGTGATCCAACCTTGCATGAGTCCGAAGAACCTGTTATATTTTGGAGCAAAGGCCGCGGACCAGCGATACTGTGCACCTACAGTAGGGTCCATCGAGGCCATTTCAGCAAGGGACAAGGCGACAAGCGTTGTTCCTATGCCGGCAAAGATACTTCCGTAAACAATGGATGCCGGTCCACCATTGGCGAGGGAAAATTGGAATGTCACAGCGGCCGCTTCCCATGAACATTGCAGGAGGAATGAGAAGTTGACTGCAGAGGGTGCGTTTATGTATCGCTTTGGAGGTATTAGTTACTGATTTATAATAGAGAAAAGATTTCGGATACATCAAGTGCCCCACCTAATTGTTGTTGTTCAGTTGTGACTCGTTGATCTCTAGCTTCTTCTGTTGCGATTGCATCAACATCGCTTGCCCGGGCCATCGCGTTGGTCTGCAATTTTTGAATTCCCGTGTGGCTTCGTGAGTGACGGAAATAGATATACTGTGGAGAAACGAAGATAGGCCACGACCTCAAGTATTCGAAGGTCTTACTCTGCCCCGCCTTCACCGATTGCGGTGTTCTGTGAGGCGCTGCATGTAATTTGTTCATAATAGACGCTGCGCTGGCGTAAGCGACTGATTGACCACTCACATCCTTTTATGATCGAAAGCCTGCAGGGCTATAACGGCAAGATCGCCCCTCACTTATCAACCCCATACATATACACGAACATCTCTAATTGAGAGAAAGTGGATTGTGAAGTGTCCGAGTCGTATACGATGCATGATGACTACCAAAACAAAGATTCTTGTGATTGAAATTTGTTCGCGCCCATTGCAACAAGACAATGGAATTCAGATGTTTGCATTGTAAATTCCGTTCTAGAGATGTAACAGGGATTCATGATATGTGTTGAAAGTGACACAATCTATGACATCTGAACCGATTCATAGTCTTGATAAGCTTGCTGAAATTTCTATCCTTCATGATCTATCACCTTAGTCTAATCTTTATGAAATGTCTACTGGTATGGTGACTGAGTAGTGCCAACACTGGCCCTCGGCAAACTTTCCTACATTGATCATCACAGTGCGTCTACCTTTTTTAAGTGACCTGATGGTATCTCTGGTGGGATTCCCCACTTAATCTTCTCGGTGACTGAGGCCAGATAAAGTATAACTCCTCTGTTTAGGAGCAGACTTGGATACTACACACAAAGGATATTTATCGCCTAGTTGCGTCCACCAGTATATTAGCGTTATCGCTGTGCAATTGCGGAAAACCTTACACCACACCACTACAACTCGTCTTTAACCTCTCTTGCAATGCTTTTGCCCTTGAATGTTTCTCCATCTTTCTTTAGCCTACGTAGTCGAAACACTCTTGCAGCGTGCCTCTTTACGTCCGCCTCAAGTACACCACCGGCTTCAACAGCACCGATCTTCTCGCCAAAGAGCCGGGCGTCTTCTTCAGTGAGGCCTTTCGCATACGGAGTTTCTGTGGCGTTATACCAATTGATGCTCTTCAAGAGAGCATCTCGCTCCGAGTGCGTTTTCACCGCTAACAACGCCTCCGCAGTCGCATCTGACATGCGATGCGCCCAAAGGTCATGTATAGCCCAATCAAACTTGCAGTGAGGGGCTGAACCTCCAGGGCCAAAAGATGTAAAGATCTCAGCGAGAGAGATGCTCATCTCCGTGTCCTCAGCTCCAGCATTCAACAAAATGACAACCTGGTCCCCATTTTGCAGGTACCCGCTCCAGACATGAGTTTCGCCAACACCCCATTCGTCCTTGGCTACGCCCTGCGTTTTTCGTTGGATGCGCGTGACACTTCGCCCGTGGGGGTCCTGACTGAGCGCAATGATAGCAGGATTATTGATAATAGTAAGGGCCGAAGCGGGCATACTGCGCAGATCATTTCCTAGGAACAATGGTGACTTCAGAGCGGCCCACAAGGCAAAGTGCGCTTTGTATTCTTCGTCTGTCATACCGCCTTGGCCCACTTCAAGCATATCGAGGTCCGACCAACCGCCGGGAATGCTCCGGTCGGCGAATGGTGCAACTTTGTTAAGGATGAAGAGTACCGAGCAGTGCGTACCTGGTGCGACGCAATTCACATCACCTGGTGACACGGTATTGCAACCACACAAGTCATCCGGCCGTGTAAAAGAATCATAGATATCGCCAGTGATCCGCCAGGAATTGGAAATTGACATGCCCCACTACCAAAATGGTCAGTATGTAATAATAATATTAGAATGGTGTGGTCAGGTCAGACCGAGGCTGAGGATGAGCATACCGTATGAACTAGGTCCTCTCCCCAATTGCACAAGTTCAGCAAGATGTTGCGCCCAGTAGCTTTCAACGCATCTGACATGGCCTTGAAACGATTGAACGAAACTGTGGGTGTACCAACGCGTCCCATATGATAACAACTATCATATTTCAGCATGTCAACTCCCCAGCCTGCAAAGCTCTTGGCGTCTTCAATTTCGTGATCAAGAGACCCCGCTGTTCATATCAGCCTCATGATAGATAGGCGAGGAACTGTCTCATATACCGTATCTTGCGCATGTCATCTCGCCAGCGCTGCTGTACATGCCAAACTTTAAATTCTGGCTGTGCAAATAATCCGAAATTGAGTTGAGCCCATTTGGGAACTTGCTAGGTTCGGGGTGTAATTTGCCATCCTCATCTCGGCCCTGTGTATTCTGCCAACAGTCGTCAAGTACCACGTATTGATAACCTAGATCGCGCAGCCCTAAACTGATAATCTGGTCCGCTGTAGTGAGAAGCAAATTTTCTGAAACACCGCATCCAAAAGCATTCCAATTGTTCTTCCGGAGGTTAGCCAATTGCTTGAGATGGTCGAAAGGACGGTCGTACCCAGCCCATTGGCGGTGTAACAGCTAATCCATTGTTGATTGCAGCAGCTCCAATCGAAAACGCGGTACCTATGACGAAACCAAGGCGAGAGGAAGCCATTTTGCAATGCAAGATAGGTTGGATGACTGGAGAAAAAGTCTACATGAAGGACTCTTAAACACAAGCAATACTTTTTCCAGCGTCTTTCCATGCGGATCACGATACTCGGCTCGGCGGTCAAAGACTTCCCCGCAATAAGTGGAAATATTGTCCTATTTTCCGCCGCTAATCTAGTGGAGTGGATCCAATCCTTCCGTCAAAACTTTGTTATTCGAGCTTCACATAGATGCTGTCGAGTAACACGACAATGGCGATTGCTTACTGAGGGCTAATAACGCCTCGTATTCTGGATCATTGTCTCTTGGCTCATGCTCCATATGTGGTGCAAATTGTACGAGGAAACGTAGCAGCCATCGGTCTAAGACGAAGCTTGTCTCCTTGCTTCGGAGGCAGGTCTGATGAAACGCTCGTAAGCGACTCATGGCGCTGTCAACACTCGGCCAGTACGTTCGCAGCCGTAACAGTATTTCAAAGTTGCGCTCTAATCTCGATTTTGAAACTCGAATCTCGCGTTCATCATCAGAGAAGAGAAGCGTATGTATCTGCACTGTTGAAGCGATGACGAGGATGTGAGAGACGGCAGAGTATAATACCTCGCTGCCAGGCGTTTGAAAGGATAGGTAGACGAGGGAGCAAAGTTGTCTAGCGTGATGTTTGCAGGCTCCCGCGTACCGTGTGGAATGTGATGTTGCCTCCAAAGGCCCCGATAGGAACTGATAATTCAACAATTGGCCATAATGATAGTATCCGAGGTACACGGCGGCGAACATGCGCCCGAGACCGCGTGATGCGAAGTACTGAAAGTTTGCAGGTGTATCGCGCATGTGTTGGGGAAGGCTCTCCAACCACACGTCAAGCTCGCGGGTCAGCGAGCGTACGCCAGTCTCCAGTGGCACGCCTTCCAAGTGTTCTAATACACACCTTCTGTTGAAATCAATGATTCGCGACAAGATCCTATTAAGCTTGATCATTTCGGCCAAAAGAGGAGATGCCAAAGCCACTGGCTCATCAACAGAGTCAGAATTGGAATCGTTATTCATTGACGAAAATGGTATCTCGTCAATGGGAAGTGGTACTGCACTATCCATTGGCATAATACGTGTAAGCCTGACTGCCGTGGAGGACCATACATCGACCATACTAAGGGCCCACCAGATTCTGATGTTGACCTCTCGCTCTAAAAGACTAGCAACTGGACGATTGGGTAAGTCGAGAACAAGACACATACGTCCCGCTATACTGTAATACATGTTCTCAACTTCCGTATCGCCACTGGCAGCCGCATATGCGCCCAACAGTATTCCTGCTTGAACAGTGGTGGGGGTTAGATCACGTATATTAAATAGGTCCTCGCTTGCTGCTCGGTATACTTCACCTCTTTCTATAGGATCTGTTCCAGTATAAACTTCATTGGTCGAAAACCTTGAGGCTAGGGCAAAGATGGCGAAAAGGAGGATCCTCGCGACTCTGTCATTTGAAACATCGTCCATGAAAGATGGGCGATGATACAGCGAATGAAACTGATCGTGAATATAGTCGAAGTACAGGCCAACCAATTCTTTTCTTAGTGCCATAGAGGGAAGTTCTGTCCGAGTCCGATCGGGGGATGGGGGCAACGGTTCAGGCTGTGTCCAGGATGTCTGCTGGCTTTCGCTCTCTTTCTGAGCCTTTGCTTGTCGTTGAGCATAGTAACCTCCTTTCGGAGGTTCCTGAATACATTGCAACCCATGAGACGCGCAGTATTCACACACTGTCCATTGATCTCCTGGTGCGTATTTGCATTTACGTCTGCGAGCGCTTTTTGACCGTCAGCATAATGAGCAGGTTCTGGCGAGGACAGGGGAGGATTTACCGACAGCTAATGCATGCTGATGGTTTGCGCATCGCGTCTTGGAGGTCGGAAAACTCGAGCACTTCTCAAGAGTGGAGTGCGGAAAACTCTCCCACGTTCATCCAAGATCCTAGGGTTGGCAAGAATGGCGACTGACTCGTATGTACCTCGGAAGGATTGAGTTCCTGAAGAGGGTTGGGCTCCGTTGAAACGGCAGCCCATGCCACATCGAAATTTTAGCGGCGGTATATCGGCGGAAAAGTCTCTCCTCACGTAGAAAGCTTTTGGAAAGTGTTAGGTCCGAAGCAACTTCCCTTGCAATTGGACGTTGATTTCGCCCCAGGTTCTCCCCGTGGGTGCCCCGGTTGAACGTTCCGCCTCGTGCTTCCCCACAAAACGATCGGGTCTGTCCTTGCCTGCATATTAGCCAATCGCATGGATGCCTGCCTCGATTACGCCATGACTCTTACCGCGGTGGTGGTTGACAACCCAGTCCGATTGAGCGCGCGTCCAACAAGTATAAAGACCCTGCCACTGTCTTCATGATCGCCAGGCAACACCGTCTCTGATTACACGCGAATATCGTGGGACAGATCCCAAACATTCTCGATACCTTCCTGGCAGAGGCGCCTTTTGCCCCTGATCTCAAAAAACGCAGATATGGCTTTGACAGAAAAGAACGAAGGTCATATTGCCGAACATGTCACCTCTGTGCCTGGCAACCATATCGCCGATGATACGAACACGGCCATACATAACGAACATAACATATCAGTGCGACAATCGATCCGGCTTTGGTGGAAGGCTATCATCTTTTCCTTTGTCATCTCGCTCTGTGTAGTGATGGAAGGCTATGATACGAGCTTGATGAACAAGTTCTTTGCCTTCACACCCTTCAAGAACAAATTTGGCGATGAAATTGATGTCAATGGTGACAAACTCGTGTCCTCGCGCTGGCAGACTATTATTCTCAACGGCACACAGGCACGTCATTCACTGGGTTAGCTGCGATGAGGATCATTAACAGCCATAGGTTGGATGCATCCTCGGATTGATTATCAACGGCTATATCACTGAATGGATTGGGTATAAGAAAACCATGATTGGCAGTATGGTATTCATGATCGGTGCCATTTTCATTCCTTTCTTCTCAACTGGATTGGAGATGTTCCTTGTGGGTGGTATCATCCAAGGGTTACCATGGGGGGTGTTTCAGACACTTGCTATTTCGTATGCTGCCGATCTCTGCCCTACACATCTTCGAGGTATGAACGTTGAAGGAAACATGCATTCAGCGTGGGAGATATGAAGATTAGAGGGCTAATCATATCACAGGTTACATGACCTCCTGGATCAATATGTGCTGGGTCATCGGAGGGCTCCTGTCCACAGGCATTCTCACCGGGCTGATGAAGAATACGACCCAATGGGGCTACCGCATTCCATTCGCGCTACAATGGATCTGGCCGGTTCCAATTATACTCGCCACTTTGCTCGCACCTGAGTCACCTTGGTGGTTAGTTCGACAAAGCCGTGTCGAAGACGCCAAAGCCGCGATCCGCAAAATTACCACACCTACTGAGGGCGCGGCATTTGATTTGGATGCGCATGTAGAAATGATGGTCGTTACAGACGAATTCGAGAAACAAGTCAGCGCTGGAACTAATTACTGGCACTTGTTCCGTGGTGGCGATTTGCACCGCACTGAAGTTTCGGCTATGGCTTTCATCACGCAGGCCCTCTGCGGTGTACCGTTCATGGGATTCGGTACCCAATTTATGCAAGGCGTTGGGCTCAGCCAGGGTGATTCTTTCCATCTCACTATCGGCCAGGATTGCCTGGGCTTGGTTGGATGTTTCATTGCTTGGTGGATCATGACGCGCTTTGGCCGGCGACCCATTTACCTTGTTGGTCTATCCTCCATTTTTTTGATACTCCTCATCGTTGGCTTCATTGGCCTCGCGCCTCCAACGAACAAGAGCGCAAGTCTTGCAGGAGGTGTGCTAATCATTCTCATGATTTTCTGCTTTCAGGTACGTTTCTCCGTCTGATTCCTTCTCTTCGTGTTCTCACTGATTGATCTAGTTGTCTCTCGGTCCGATTTGCTACTCCCTTGCTGCTGAGATCCCATCGTCTCGCCTGCGTGTAAAAACTGTCGCGCTTTCTCGCGCATCTTACAACTCGATCGTGTTTGTCACCAATACCATTATGCCAAAAATGGTTGGCAAAAACGATTGGAACTGGGGCGCAAAAGGCGGGTTTTTTTGGGCTGGGATTGCACTTCTTTTCATTGCATGGGGGTACTTCCGTCTTCCTGAGCCAAAGGGTTTCACGTACTCGGAGTTGGATTTGCTGTTTGAGCACGGGATCTCAGCACGCAAGTTCACGCATGAGACGGCCGAGACATTGAAGCCCGCGTTAGTCGATGTTGCTCGACAACACGAAAAGAAGGCCAGTGTTCAGCGTGTAGAGTCGCACGAGGTATCTTGAGACGAGTCAAGTAGCGCTCGCATCAGTTGCGTCAGCGATCGTCAGCAAATCGCAATCTTTGATGTAATTGTGGTGCCACGGTATGTCGGAGTCCAGTCGGGACGGACAGCGCCTGTCGCTGATCTAAAGCTCCCGGCCTATTCTTGTCTGGAACACAGACACGGTTTTTGTGCTTATGGAAATGCTTCGTCTGGGTGTGGCACGATGAGTATCTCACATCACCCACCCCACGTAAATGGTGCATATGCATCAACATCAGGGGCTGTGTGGGTCTTTGGCACCTAGCCTATCGTGGAATAGCTTGCAGATCCCATTGGCAGGGCCGGGCCTTGGTAAGCGAGACGCTAGTACAGGGGCATCAACACCAAATTCCTTCCGGAACCTCACCTTTGCACACGCTAGACTATGGCCACATTGCAGGCACAGGTCAAACAACAGACGAATTGGCGAAGAGCTAGCCAACTAGAAAAAGCATAGGAACGCGTGTGGAGATGGCGTTGTGCTCCTCCATCATCACAGCAACAATCATCTGGGTCAAGCTTTGCCTGGCTGAAACCAACACCGCGGAATCTAGGAGCCGCTTGCAGCTGCCTAGCTCTTTCAGCTGCGGCTCTGGTTCTCGGTCGGCGCCACCGCCATGCTGTTTTGTTGAGATAGGCAATGGCATTCGCTCTTTTCGGCGCCACAAGGATCTGGTGCCCCTCGCGCTTAGGGCGTTCCTTATTTTCCCCTTGCAGCTCCAGATAAAGTGGGAGCGGTTGCGCTGAGGCTGATATCATCTGCGAGTCTTCTCTCGCTCGTCTTTCCTTCTGTGACATTCCTTCATCATGTTTTCGCCAAACGCTAATATGCGGCGGAATCTCGTCTTCAGCGCCGCTTTCGTCATGATCCTTTTTCTCATCCCTCAACTCTTCTTTGGGCCCGAGCGGACCGTTCAGGGTGTGAAAGACACAACTCACAGGTGCGCCTGTCGCAAGAGAAAGCAACCTCTGAGCTGACCATGCTGCAGGATCATCAAAGCAACACAACAACAGCCGCTTTCTCCTTCGGCCTCTATACAAGCTCTGTGGTCGTCAATCAAGCTGCCCGTCACAGCCATGACCTACACCGATTCGGACGGCAAGAAATTCAACGTTACCTCTAGTCCATCATGGATGAAGCCAATGGGCAAAGACGTTCTCATCATGGACATCGATACCCGACAACCCACTGGTTATAACCAGATTCTCAACAAAACCAAGATGAACTGGGAAAAGCTCGGCGATGGCACATTCATGGATGATAACATTGGTCTTACTTCCGAGGCCATCCTCAACCACTACTTGTATTGTATGATGACACCATTCTTGCTCTAGGCCCTCGCCTAATATTTCGCAGCCCAAATCCACGGTTATGACTACGTCTTCTTTCAAGCAAAAGAAATTGGATACCAACATCACACTTGGGTCAAGGTCCACGCTATACCCGAGGTCCTAAAAAACTACAAGTTTGTTGTATTTCTCGACGCCGATGTTGTCGTGAACCACATGGAGGTACCCCTAGAGTGGCTTTTCAACCGCTGGAAAATCACACCATCCACCTCGATCGCCTTGCCCCAAGACGTCACCCGCGAAGGTTGCAACACCTGCGATTCGAAAGGCAATGTCATGCTAAACTCTGGCGCAATCATCGCTCAAAATATTCCTCACACTCATAAGATTTTTGACGCCTGGAAGTCGTGCACAAACGAAACGCTTTACAAAGGGTGTGCTGAGTGGGCATGGAATTGGGCGCATGAGCAACGGGCACTCTCAGAATACCTCCGCTATGACGAAAATATGAACCCAAATCAGAATATTCTGGTAAGTACCCGACTCCCAGATTTGCGCCAAAATCTTCGTCCTAATTTGCCATCAGGCTCTTCCTTGCGACGACTCGAACGGCTACCCAGAAAAGAATGCAGTGAAACCCGACGACATGACTTTCTACTCCGATTGCCAGGGCAATTTCTTCCAACACCACTGGCTCGATGGAGGCAAGCGCCTTGCAAAGAAGGCTATCGGGGATTCAATCATGCAGTCCATCGCCGAGGTGGTCCAGAAGTCTTTACTGCAACGTCAAGAAAACTTGGTGATCAATCAAACAGCGGAGGCGCTGGCAGAAGCAGATGCGGCGGGGGTGGTACCAGAGGAGACTTATTACTGATTTTCGCAAATACCCGGTGCCAAACCAAGCGTTAAGGTGGTTTTTTATTTTATGCAACTGTTTGCGTATCATCCTAGACAAAATGGAGTTGGACATTGGAGAGCTTGGAGAGCGTCCAGGATACTACTAGCTTCATCACGATTAGAGTGCCGGTATCATTTTAGTACGCAGTCGAAAACCAGATTTTGAGCGCTCAGTTCCCAGTACCGCAGCGTTTGCGGGGCCGAATCGGACACCGCTACCACCGTTCGATCGAGGGGCCGAGCCAGAGTTGGAAAAATGCTCACATTTCCCCGGAAGTCCGGGTGGCGACTGTAGCCAGGGAAGTATGTACCGTCACAAAGTCATGATGTCGGTGATCGCACCAAGTATTAGGTTATCGGGTTGTCTTGCGTAGTGATTCCTTGGAGCTACCCTAATGGTAAATACCGAGGGGCGCCGTACAGGGGTCGGCGGAACATGGGCGTGATGATCGCCGCTAGATATCGAGTCATCCATGTCAACCAATGTCTATACACAGGGCTGTGATCCACGCATGTCCACACCACGGGAATGCATCTAACCAACGTGCAAATCGCCCGCTCTTGTGCATACAATTGCAATATATGCTTTTATCAGCGCACAGTTCATTTCAAGAGAAGACATGGACTAAAAAAGCCTATCGTCGGGGCTTGAGGCTAAAAAGCAAAGTTGATGAATCGTGTAGTAAGGCGGTAGACGCCACCGGCTGAAAATGCCAACCGGCTCATTTTATGTGCGCCCAAGACGCGATATGATTACCGAAGCACGCGGTTAGTAAAAGAAAACTCCGCTATGTAGCTGTCACTAGATCAGAACCCAATGGGGATAGCCACCTGATAAGCCGCTTCTCAACTAAAATGCTAGTCTTGGTCATGAAGAGTACAGATCTGCTCGCTTACTTTCTAGGGCGGGAGGCGATCAATTCAGGTCTACAAACAAAGGGCAACGGTGGGCGCACTTGTGATTTCTTACCTCGTCCTGGTCAATCATCAATCGGTGTCGCAAATATCCAACCTCTCTTGAGACATACCCCAAGATCCAATTCACGCCATTCGACACTCATCTCGATGACAGATCGCCATTTGATTTCTCGCAATCAATTTTACTATGCGATGACTCAACTGGCACGATCCCAGCAATTCTATCGTGCTATTCCGGCTTTTTTTGTCATTTGGTCAACCTTATACCTTGGAGGGAGTTTTGATCAACCCCATGGTCGACGCATTCTGCTCAATGTCGCCACAGCAACAATCACGTAGAACGAAGTCTCAGACTGTAACGGCAGCTCCATTCGACACTACACCCTGGGCAAGGAACTAGTCCACGAGGCAGGTACATCGACGATTACACAAGCTCTCACCGAAGTTCTCCAAAAGAGCCTTTTGACACTGTTAGATGAGGTTGTTGTTAAAGAAGGAGGCCCCCCCGAAGTTGCATAGGAAAAGGAGAAGCCAAGAAAGCAAGCCTAGGAAGTCGATGAGGATGATCTTCGAAGAGAAGAGAAGAGAAGAGAAGAAAGAGAATGAAGAGGAGTCGCTTGATCTCCGCACCCCCATTAATTCATTGCCAAAAGAGGAAGCGAAGAAAGAAGTACCGGCCCTACTCGCAGGCAAAATCTCAAAATGAGGTCCACGACCCGTCAGATCTGTTCATGACGATGTTTGAGAAATGTATGTACAGATATTGTGGTTGTCTGACAATTGTGCTCGGGGACCGAAAATATGTCCGCAATAGGAAAGTAATACAACGAAGGAATTGCGACAAGTCACACATGAACAACGAGGCTGCACTTGTGTCTGAAAATCTAGGAGTTGGATCTGGAACGAGGGGTGCCAATGTGGCTCGTGCTGCCATCGCTAGATCGACCGAACTCCCCATCTAGCCAGGGATCCGGTCCTCGGCACCCCGTTTTGGAAGCGGATCGTATAAGGCCAATAGATCGGCGATACTTTCGAAGCAACATGCAAGTATTGCCATACCACTGCTTTTGGATGAGTTGAGTGTAAAGGCAGCTCAACAGTGTCCCGAATCAAGCAACCTGTCATAGCGCAGCAATACCAACATATGGTCAAACTTATCACATGGGTACTTTTATCTGATCCAGGGTTACCTAGCCTTTACGGAGACGCTGGATAAAAATTTGGGCGGGATCCATGTAAAATCGTTGAAAATGTGGGATATGGACAGGTAGGTATGTTACCTGCTTTAGGGCTAGCGAATGGTAACGCATGTCCGTTCACTTTTTGCGTTGGCACAATGCATCGTCAAAGCATGTTTCGGATCGATCCTGCCTGACTGGTTGATGCCTCATGCAGGCTAACGGTCAAGCGCCAGTTCGGCCAGTTCGGCCAGTTCGGCCAGTTCCTGAAACCATGCTATGCCGCCACAGAACTCATCAATGTTCGAGAATTCAGAAGATTACGTGAAGACTTTCTGCGGCAATGTCTCGCTGGCCGAGTCTAAATGTTTCAAATCGGACATGGTACCCTTATTTCCAGGCTTCTGGGTATGCAGCCAGGGGCATTATGACAGGAGAAAGGTCAGCCTGAGGTACGCAGCCAAGCCAATACTTCAACCACACTCCATAGAGATACTGTTCCATCTACCTAGATTTGAGTAATGCATTAGGGCCAAAGCGAAGAAGTCTGTCGATTACCCAGTTTCAACTCAGTTTACTTTCCTCTTTCGTGCCAGGCATTGTTATTGGCATCGGCGAAATATCTCCCCATCTCAAACTCACATGTCACGTGCCGTCGGGATTTCGTATAACTAGTATGGTGGTATAGAGCTCGATAATATGACAGCACTGTATATATATAAGGAGGCGTTGCACCACTATCATTGTTGTCGTCATCAGCATCCTAACCACTAAGCGGTCTGGCACCCACCAAAAACAAATTCACTTCGTTCACTCCGACTTTTCAGATAGTTGACTGGTTTAACATTTTTTTATTCATTTCCATCATGCGGTTCACAAGTATTGCCCTTCTGGCCACTAGGTAAGAAGATACTATTCGCTTCAAATCAGCAAAAACTAGAGCTGACCACCTACCTATAGCGCCATTGCTGCCCCTCTGGTTGAGCGTCAAAATATCCCTTTCACGGATATCCGACTGCCGGAGCTTCCAGGACAACCGCAACAGCAACCCCAGCAACCTCCGGCTGGCCCCTCGCCACCGGCTGCTGGAGGCCCTGGAAATAGAAACCAGAACCAGGGAGGTGCTGGCAACGCACGCGAGAATAAGCGCCAAAACATTCCTTTCACGAATATCCCACTGCCGAAGCTTCCAGGACAACCGCAACAGCAACCTCAGCAACCTCCGGCTGGCCCCTCGCCACCGGCTGCTGGAGGCCCTGGAAATAGGAACCAGAACCAGAACCAGGGAGGTACTGGCAACGCACGCAAGGATAAGCGTCAAACTATTCCTTTCACGAATATCCCACTGCCGGAGCTTCCAGGACAACCGCAACAGTAACCTCAGCAACCTCCGGCTGGCCCCTCGCCACCGGCTGCTGGAGGCCCTGGAAATAGGAACCAGAACCAGAACCAGGGAGGTGCTGGCAACGCACGCAAGAATAAACGCCAAAACATTCCTTTCACGGATATCCCACTGCCCAACATTGGACAGCCGGCGAATGATCCCCAGCCAGCGCCTGCCCCACCAGCGGAAGGGAACAATGGAAAGGCAAAGTCAAGCAGACCTCCAAACCGCAGAACGAAACGCCAAACCTTTCGCTTGCCCGAAATCACCTTGCCAAACTTTGGACAACCCCTGCCGGAACAACCTGCCCAAGCTCCCAGTGGGAATAGAACCTCGCGTGTAAAGACTCGTCAAAATATCCAGTTACCAAATGTTCGCATCGAGTTCCCAAAGGAGGAACCAGCACCAGCGCCTGCACCTCCGGCGAGTGGGCCTACCCAAATTGTAACAGTTGCCGCTCGTTCCCCTCAGAACACTGTGCGTCCTGGTCAGCCCGTTCCCGCCCCAGCCCCAGCCCCGGCCCCAGCCCCGGAGGGTCCTAGGATCCCCGAAGTTAGAATCCCCGACATCATCGATAGAATCGTCGGCTAGTTATCTTGGTATCCATATACAACACTACCCCCACTGTTGATGGCAAGAGTATTTCGCAGAGTAGTTATAGACCAATATTCTGGATTTACCTTAAGATGCACTTGTACCTTGTACCACAGAGCATGAATATACTATACCTTTTATACTTGAGTTTACCGTTTTTCACAAAGCCCATGAAATTTCCTTCGGTATAATTGCCGCTTTTCTTTCTCGAGAGGTAGCGTTCCTAGAATGACTTAAAAGTATGATCTGTAGACAACTGTAAATCGAGAGGGTATTTGGCATTTTTGTGTAAATCTTTTGTATCTTGAAAATTTCCTTGGTCCCATACCTGCTTGGAAACAAGATACATCAAGTTTAAGGTGGGTTAGCCGCGCTGTATGTAGAGCCAATCCGGTGATGAACAGCCGGCACTTCTATTCTACTGCTGCTCATCGAGTTCGAAATTCGAACTCTCTGTGCTGACTTCGATTCGCCTTCTATTTCCCTGGCCCCGCGCTGAGCCACCCTAGTCGTGCCAGCCGAAAAGACCTGTGAAACAGCCTGCCATGCATCACACAATACCAACCTCTCCGTCTTTGTAGCAAAAAAGATGACGGTAACGATAATCAGTCCAAAGTGTATCCCAATAAGACTTACAGCTGCCCAGAAAGCTCTCCATTGCACAGGTATGTTGATTGGGGTGAATTGCTCGAACTCAGATTCTCCGTTCCTATCAAATTGATGAAAGAAATCATAACAAGACAGCTGTAACACCACAGCCCATATTGCCTGAAGAGTCCAGGCAGGGTTCTGAGAATCTTGAAGTATGTTTTGTACGAGTGCAACAAGGCTTTGGTGGACTGAATACGCTACACGAATCAGGTTTCTAAGGGTAGAGTCATAGAGAAATTTGGCTGTCATCTTCGGACTGTCCACGCGGGCTGCAGCCCAGCTTTGAGGCAAATCTAGCACGAACTGACCACGTAAAACAATAGTACCGTATTCTGGGTATATCTTATCTGTCAAGCGACCACCCAAAGCAGACAGAATTCCTGCCATATAAGTCTTCCGTAGGCTGGAGCTCACAGTTGTGTCGCCTCCTGGATAAGCATCGGTAAGACCCACACCGTGAGCCTGAATATTGTAGAGTTGAGTAGCAGGATTGAGGAAGCGTGCGCTAATATCAATTCGTGTTTCGTCGCTTGAAAAACTAGCCCATGCGTCGATCGTCGACTCAGTCTTGTCAAATGACATCAGAGGATCATCTAGTGATGATTCCGGCGTACTAGTGGCGTTGAATAAAAGCTGAACAAGGGTTGGCCCCACAGGCATTTGATCGAGAGTCTGGTATTTATTGTCGGCAATATCATCCCGGAGGCCTGCGTGGTTTATACCGAATAAGCAAAGCGATACCACCCACTCATCACGGCCATCAGTATTTCCCGAAGCGTTAATTGTACGGTTAAACCTACTATCATTATTGGTTGACTTGTATGAAGTCTGGGTCTATGCCTTTCTAGCTGTAAGTACTATTCACAGTATCTTTAGATACATCGTAGCTAAGATCTAATACCGTCGGTCTCATATGTGCTACTCGAGCATCCGTAATTGTCATGGGCCCGAATAGTTATGGAGAGTTGGCCTGTCATTTCCACTGGAAAAAGGGAGGAATCCGCGGTATGTTTTGCCAGTGTCCGCGTGAGTAGCGTTCCGTCTGGACTTTTCGCTGCACTCGGCGAACCGTGGGTAGGTCACAGAGCCGGTCTTCCAGAAGTCAATACCCGCAAGAGTGTTCATGGCAGGTTGGCCACTCATTCCACGCAATAAATTCATTCGATCCGTGAGGATGGTGATATTTGCATCCTTAACGTCTGTGAGAAGAATGGGAGAAGTGAATTGTAATGCGAAGGCATTAAGCATGGTCAGAATGATAAGCAAAAAGTACGGCAGTATAGAGCCGGTGAAGATAGAACGGATATCGTATGAGCAAACGAGTGGGGTCCCGGGTTCAATCATCGCATTATGGAAATAAGCGGGAGATCCTCGGTTGGTACTCTAATTCCCCCCAGAATAAGGGTAGCATTCATGGTAGCAAAGATGCCTATTTGTGCTCTGGTTGCGATGCGAATGAATGCTGAGCATAACGTAACGACATGACTGATCCATTATTTGGTCACGATTTGGTGCCGGAGAGGAGGAAATGAGGCGTCGTGTTTTGCCTTTGAAGAAGCAGCCTATAAATAGGCAAGAATGGCGAGGGCTAAGAGTATCAACAAGCTGTAATCTCCAACTCCTCCCCAAAACCTTAGTGGCTTTTGCGTCGGCATGGGTGATAGAGTATCGTGTTGAGACTCTTCAGCGCCTTGCTTTCCGTGACACTAAACCAAGAGCGGACAACCAAGACCCCACGGACCGCGATTTTTATTTTTATTTTTTTATTTTTTTGGCAAAGCAGAGCTCTTTAGGTTAGTCGATTTGCGGAAACCGAGATCTCGGTTCCAGGCCAGGATCCCGTGCGTGCTGCTTTCGAGACGCCAGCTAGGCTTGGTTCTCCGTACTTTGCACCTTACAAGGATCTGTGGAGTTGTATATGTTCTAGAACAAGTCTCCTATCCCTGCCTCCACCATGGGCTGATCAAGCTTCCCCAAATGTTTGCTGGAGCCGCAAAAGATTCGGAACGCTTGGAAAAGGTATCGTTCATGCGGCTGTGTCTTGGCGCGACCTTTCGTTCGAAGAACTCTCGACTACCCGGTAGCGCTAGAGTCGCAGCCATAGCAGGCGACACTTCTCCATGCCGCTTGAATTCTTCGTCATGACCACGTCCGTGTTGTCTGTGTATGCACTGGTGACACAGGCTGCTATACAGCGGCCAGCAACTTTCAAGATGCATTTGCACGCCACCGCCGCATGGACCGTGATTTTAGAGCTATAGGATCAGACTCATACACCGTCGACACCTTTGAGCGTAATAATGCGGTGACGCTGAGCGAGAGGCAATTCCTTGCGCTCTTTAAGCCAGCTTTCTTGGCGTAATCACCCTCAGCTGCCAATTTGATCACTTGTCTGGATCCGGCAAGTATGCCGGTTCGGGCGCGTGGCGGGACTAGTAATGGACCAACACCACACTGGTATGGCGATGGTTGCGTAGCCATCATCGCAGTACTTTTTGGATCAGGGCTCATCAGACGCGGCGGGTGGCGGCATGTCAAGCGTGGCCCGCCTACAGAAAGATCTCGAAGCGGGGGTTCGGGCGGGACCTGCCGAACGCTCCACTACCATAAGGCTTGTTGGGGGCGCCATACTGGTATGGTTGCGGACATGCTGTCTATCGACTTGGAGGCTGCAGACCCAAGCGGATCTGTTGCTGGCTACGGCGTTGACAGCTTGGTACGTATTGTTCTCCGTTGTCCTGTTATTTAGCTCCTGCCGCGGTATGCAATCCGTGCCTACATCAACGTCGTCGTGTATCCGTTCTCGATAAACTTTGCTTACTCGTGCAGCGAGAATTTTCGACAGATTAGCTTAGGCTGTTGCCGCATCAGAGTAAGCTAATTGGGAGGATCAATCGAAGCCAAACGACCATTTGATGATTGTCAATGATCAATCCAACTTAAGGCACCAGCACGTCCCAGATCGGGCGCTCAACAACTGGATCCCATAGATAACAAGGTTCGTTACCGAGTGCCTGGGCTTACTGAAGGTCTCGAATGTTAGGCGAGCAGATCAGTACCCGTATATGCACCGTCTTGAATCGCACTTACACGCAATGCAACGCTTATGCCGATAGGGTTTAGGGCAGGGGCCGGGCGTCGCCCAGCGGGAACTCTGATTCCATCTCAACTCTCAACTGGCCAGCAAATGACTCAAGCACGGCTTGTTCTGTACTTCGCCATTGGCCGGCGCACTAATTAGAATGATTTACAGAATGCTCGCGCTAATGCGCCGTCAGGCTCACACCATGATACGGCACGGGGCGCATTCTAGCTAAAGCTAGATAGGGGATTCGAAGGCGCCATTGGTCTACCTCGGGTTCCTCGTTAGACAAAGTGGCACCGGATCTAACGCTCATTGATCAATTGTGGCTCTCTCCCTGACTGGCTTTTGACTAAGGAGACGAGTTTGACTAGGGCGCCATGGTTCTGGGACTTCGCTAAGTGCTAGTGCTCCTCCCCGCAACATATGAAACATTCGTGTTTGTTTCCCATGAAATCATAGTGCTTCATTCTATCTCGGTAGAAACCAACCGTTTGTTCATTATTCGCTCACTTCTCACACCCCTTGGCTATTCGCTGATATGGTCAAATACAAAGTCCCCGGCGTTGCGATCCTGGTGCGTACCCCATATCTCCTCACACCAGCATTGAATGACATGCATAAGAGTTTCTGCTGACGGTCGACCACTGCTCTCTAGGCTGCCAATGTAACGCTTGTGATTATTGCACTGGCCATGATATCTGCGCGATATTACTTACGAATCAAAATACACCAAACTCGGCGGCTACTTATAAGCGATGTGCTCATGGGTGCTGCGTGGTGTACAGCCACTGCAACAGTGAGCTCCGACTTTGTATTCCATAAAACCGGCGCACTAAAACCTGAAATCGACTATACCCTGGTGAACTTCGATGCTCCAATAGCAACAATCGAGTATACTTTGAAGGTACGCAGTCTTCTTGCTTCTAGTAAAACTTACCAGCCTATTTTGTGTCGATTGGTCCATCAAGGAATTATTCTACTTGCCTGCATTCTCTTCCCTCCCCTCATCCATATTCCCCATCATGCTCGTCTTCTAGCTACTAGGTATCCCATGCTTACTTTGGCAGGTGTCTTGGTTTAGTGTTATACCCTTTTATATGACTTTGTACCTTTGCAAGTTATCCCTCGTGGCAACCTACTTCCAATTATTTCCCACCTTCATGGTGAAGCTGCGGGTTGCATTGTGGATTACGTTGGGATATTGCATCATTGCCTTCCTCGTTTCAATGGGGTTACAGCTTTTTCTGTGCTGGCCAATACAAAGAAATTGGTACGTCTTCTCGGAAGGTTCTTCTTGAATACAAGCAAAGAAAAGCGACTAATCCGTGTGTCCCCAATATAGGCAAGCATCCAAGCCAGAAACCATGTGTGATGGTGTATTCATGGAGCGGATTTTTCAGGCCGGTTGGGCGATGCACTTTACCGGGAGTTTAGCTAGTAAGTTGTTTCTACTATATCCACTGCAAGTGCCTTTCAGCAAATTTTGTGGATGCGCAGCCACTATATACTAGATTTACTAAGACTTACATTTGGTCATGCTTTTCGTTCAAACAATGCCGTGGGATAAACAGATACTAATGTAATAAATGCAGTCTTCACTCTTCCTTTCTTCTTGATGAGGAAAGTCCAACTCCGACTACCAATGAAGATCGGTGTTTACTGTATTCTCCTACTGGGCGCTGTAGACATTGGTTTCTCCTTGACCCGCTTTCTCGAGGTACAGATCACCGGACCCGAGCACTTTCGATCCATTACTATCATTGGTAGGTCTTATCTCATAACTTACTTACTATCCTATACTTTGGCACTCCGTAATTCGGATTGATTACAATCCGCATCGATTCTCTGCGAATGTTTTCGGATTAAATTGTTGAACGTCTATTTCAACTGAAACTGATATTTAATCTCCAGAGCTGTGGTCCAACCTGGATATACTCGTCGGTCTTATCGTAGCCTGCACACCTTCTCTCCGCCCATATCTCCGACGCGACTTCAAGGCCTCGTCGGCTAGCAATTCGCACGCTATACACAACGATACTATTGGCGGAAGCCGGGGTATTACCGTGAACCGTAAGATAACGATAACTAGTAACCCAGGAGGGTGGAAAGAACATGGGCAGTTTGAACAAATCGATAGTGAGGGAGGAGGCGATACGATTAGCAATAGCCAGTATAGTCGTACTACAATAATCCACAATAGTATACGCGTGGATAGAGGAATGAAAGATGGGAATGAGACTAGAGGTAAGGATAGTTGGGAAGAGGATAAACAAAGTAATAGGAGTGACATAGAGCTTGTCCAATTGAAAGGAACATCGTAAGGAAGGTATACTCCGTGTTTCAATTTATTTCGATTTAGATTTCATACTCAGGTCCCAAATGACATTGCGCCTAACTATTATCCCGAGTAGGTATAATAGCCCTTGCGGGTAACTTTAGGGCTCTCAAGGGCACTTAACACTAAGATAGTATTATTAGGGATTGTCTAAAGAGAGTATCGAACGTATTACTATTAAGTACTAGAGTACAGTAACTAATTGAAAGAGAGTACAGAAGAGCTACTACAACTTACTAGTATTGTACTCCCTTTGGCTCCCCTTGGCTAGCCTAAAGGGGACCATCTACACGTAGCGAGCTAGGTAGCAGCCAAGTATATATAGCTTCTATTCTTCCCTCTTAGTTAGCTCTCTATCTATTATTCGCTTTCTTTTCAATCAACTAGTTGTTGCACCTCCTGAAGCCATCTTGAAGTCTACCTTTCACTAATATTAGGTAAATACGACTTCCTAGGGGTAATAAATATAGTATCTATATACTTGATATTAGCGGCCGTCTTAATTAAGTCGACACAGTTAAGATTATTAACCTATCGAGATTACTAAGACTAGGTAATAGATCAAGGCTACGTGATATCATCGTACTTACAGACCGAGACCCCTCCCTAGGTTGTTGTGCGGGATTATAGCAATATATAAGTAGGAAGCAAGAAGTAGTGAGTAGAATAATTAGTATACACTATTATCAACCCCTTACTTTCAAGGAGAAATTTGATTGTGATAAGGCCTTTTTAGAGCCGGAGCGAGATTAGAGGTATGAAGGGCAAAATCCATGCAGATTTATCCACCAGGTTATCAAGACTTGCGGGTCGACGAGGGTAGCTTAGGACTGGGCTAAGACACTTCTTTGTGTTCCGTCAGTCACCATCCCCGGTACCACACGCTTCATTCCACCTGCCATGTTCTATAGTACGAAAAGCCCTTCGCACAAGGCGTGTTCATCGACCTATGTATCTATCATTCTGATCCTCGTCGCGTTCCTCCCCCGATAGGCATATTCCTCTATGCCAGTGGGTATGCCGATTGCAGAGCGAAGTGAGTCAGTAATGTGCTCGACTCCGGGTCGCGCGGTGCAAGTAGTGTCCTGGAGTGCGTCAGGTTCCGCGAGGGATATGCAGATTCAATTGACATGGGTGCAATAGGCATCAAGCTTGTGGCGCTAGAATGGGTTGGTGGGGAGGCAACAGCGATGAAGCACTTGGGGAGGGGTGTCGTGTGCGATGCCCACAACGATGCCCAGCTTGGGTGCGGATACGTGCTGTGGTTGGGCGATATTCGCGCTCCTGGTGGACGCAGCGAGGGTGGGGAAGCGCATTTGAGCTCAACATGATGCTTGAATAAAGTGGCGCTGCGTGCCCCCTTTTTGTGAAGGTAGATGCTGTAATGTGTGACCGGGTTCGACGCGGGCCGGAAGACAGGCGGGGTGATTTTGATAGGGACTTGGGCGGGATAAGTGGCGGCGTGGGCTGGCTACCTTGCTGCGAAGCTTACCTCAGAAACGCAGTAAAAGAAACGCGTTCCATCACAACAGCAGTGGGGACGTCTAGCATCTCAACCCAGTCCAGGGAGTGCCGTGGATGAACACGACGCATTGCTCGTTTTCAGGCGTCAGGCACGGACCAAGGCCTGACCCCACTAAGGCGGGTTCCCGCCTCCCCAGAGCTGGACTTTTGCCAACCGATGCGGTCTGAAGCGATTAGGGGCTGTTGTCGCCACAAGGATGGCCTGCCAAGTTTTTTTCGCATCTTTTAGAAAGCGGACGACTCGTGGGTTGCGTTAATATCGAGATATTGTGCTGAAGGAGAAAACAGGTCAAGTAAGCTCGTTTCGGGGCCACGGGGATAGAGGGAAGTGTGGTTGCGTGGTTGGAATAGGCTACATTTTGAAAGTGAACAGAAAGGCCGTTTATCCTGCTGTTCTAGCATGAAGGTATGTGTTGTTGTTCCGCGACGCATTCGCCTCGGACGGTCGAAGAGAAGACTACTGACACAGATGAGGTGTAGTGAGAGACGCGGGTGCCCATGATGGCCATTGCGTTCTGCAGCCACCAAGTATGGTTCCCTCTCCCTAGATGCAGGCAACCTCGAGTTGGTAATGTTGCCATCGGTCTTCTCGAATAATGCGAAAGCTAACTATCAGCCATTCAATTAGTTAGCACCTTGGCAATGGTCAGAACGTACAGACCCCAGACAGCAGTCATTCCATTGATATTTTCCAGCCTCAAGTTTGGGGTCAGACCTGTGCACGGGAAACTCCGAAATGGGAGCGATTGGTCTTTTGAGTTCAAGAAAGTGTGTCTTAAATGCAAAGGTGGCAGAGGGTCAGAGCAAGGTGGATCCCTTCTCTACAATTGTTCTGTTCAACTTTGACACCGAAAATATGGTACAACAAGGGTCTCTCGGCCTCACTCCTCGTGGGGGCCTAGTAGCCGCATGTGCGATTGCCACTGTTAGTCTAGCAGGTCTTCTTGTCATCCTACGCTTCATCACGCGGACTCAAATGCTCAATATTTTGGGGCGTGATGATTGGTGTATACTTATTTCTCTAGTAAGTTGTCAAGATGGCTACTCTAACAAATAAACTAAATCGATTCATCGCCAAGTTATTCTCTGTCGGAAACACTATTGGGATGGTTATGCGTAAGTTGTTACCTGCATCTACCCAAGTTTTATTGGACTGACGCTGTGCAGAGGCTGAGAATGGACTTGGTCAACATATCAACTTGCTTTCTCCTCAGCAAATGGCTCGGTTTTTAAAGGTATGCTAATTTCCTATCGGAAGATAAGAGGCCCGGGATGCGAACGAATTCAGACCAAATTGCTTATACTATCAAGGCCGCCTACATTACAATCCCATTGTATAACGTCAGCCTCACGCTCGCCAAAATCTCTGTCCTTTTCCTGTACCTCAGGATCTTCACCACTTGTAACGTTAAGCGGATTTGTTATGCTCAAATGGCCATTGTCATCATTTACGGTCTCTGGGCAACTTTATCCGCGATTTTCTTCTGCACCCCAATCGCCTCATTCTGGGATGTGACTGTCACTGGAAAGTGCCTACCGACTGGGTTGATTTGGTTTATTAATGCGGGAATTAATATTGCAACTGATTTCATGATTGTAGTGATCCCAACGCCCTTAATAAAGAGGCTTCAACTCTCATCGAGGCAAAAGATCGGTCTATATTTGGTCTTCATGGTTGGGTTCTTGTAAGCTTCTTCCATTGTATATCCTCCTGTAACCCTCTTCCTAACTTCGTGTGCCTTGAATTTGTAGCATTTGCATTGTCTCAATCTTGCGACTTCATAGCCTATATCTCGCCACTATAACTACAGACCCATCGTGGGAAAACGTTGGTGTCGCAAACTGGTCTTCTATCGAGCTTAACACCGCCATTATCTGCGCCTGCCTGCCGACTCTGAGACCTTTGATTGCACGAATCCTCCCGTCTCTCATCCCAAGCGGCCACGGTCGCACCAATTACTACCCACCCAGCAGTGGTATCAATGCATATCGGAGCGGCAATAAATCATTCACTGCGCCAAGGTTGAGTCGCATGACGAAGCAAAAGACAGTCTTGGATTCCGCGAGCGAAACCGCGATTTTCAATTCCTCAGATGACTTCCCATTAGCTGATATTGAGGGTAGAGATACACATTCACCCAAGGGCGTTATTGCTGATGTGGAACTTCGTATCTCGTCGGCTCAGAGCAATGCATCCTTGATTACTCGTGCAGTTAACAACGAGGAAGCCTAGGCGAATGGGCATGAGAAGCGAACTACTTAGCAATGTAACTACGACTGTGTTGCGGAGCAAAAGGTAGAGTCCGAACTCTGTAGTTCTGCTCCATTGAACGGTATTTGTACCGCGACAGACTGTAATAAGGAGTTTGAGCGCGCTGATACACAATCAAATAGAGATCGACCGTGGACTACGAATTATTCTCTTATCTTGTCTAAAAATTCTCTAGTTAATCATTCTCGCTATATTCTGCCATTATTACAGGCCTTGTATAAAAGAGCTTCAAAGTCTATATTTCCCTCCAACACAACCATTAAAATAACTCGGCACGTTTAGGGATAGGTCGAGTTTTAGGAAGGGAAGACGAATCTTGTCAGTTTTCGATTAAACTAGCTGGTATGCTAATAGGGGTTTTCTCTATACTATTATATAAACACGTGAAAAACTTTTTGATATAGGACCTCGGCCGCAATTGCTAGGTGTAGAGTTGTTTTAATATAACATATCTTGCAGGCGAGTAGCTAGTTAAGAAAAACCCGACTATCTGGCCTACTATAAGCCTCCTTGTTCTTTTAAAGTAGAGATCCGAGAAAATACTAGAGGTAGGACTATTACATATTAATTATAGGTAGTAAAACAAGTAACTAGCCTCTTACAAGAAAAATATACTATTACTAGAGGAGTAAATCTCTTATAGTTCCTTATAGGCTAGTAAATAGGTAGGAGTTAGGTTAGGGTTAGGTAGGCTTATATTAGACCCTGACCCCTACCTAACCCTAACCTAGCGCTCCTACTACCCCTACTACTACCTAGAGTCTGTGCAACCTAACCCTAACCCCTACCTATTCTTAGCGCTAAGAATAGGTAGGAGTTAGGGTTAGGTTATATAGACTAGGTTACCTTAAGTCTAAGTAACTAGAAATTTATTGTTTTATATATTAAGTTAAATATTTACTAATAGTATTACGTATTTATTATAGCTAGTTATTATAGTATAGAATTAACGTGTTCTACTACTTAACCTAATACTTTTCCTAAGTACTATAAATACTACCTCTAAACTACTATATCTTAATAATAATAAAATATTACTACTATATATAAAGGTAGAGTAGAGCTTACCTTTTAAGCTTTATCTCTAAGCTAATTTAAGAGCTAGTAACGTACTACTAAAGCTTTTAACGTTAATTATTATTACTTCTCTAAATAACTTAAAGGAATTACGCCTTAAGCTATTACGTATACTAACTACTAGAAACTTACTCTTAACAAAGAGTAGATAATTGTTAACTATATTCTTAACCTTAACTAACAAGGATTTACTCCCTAGCTCTACAAAGTAGCTAATATAGCTAATAAACTACTAGCTATATAGAGTAGATAGCTTATAGGTAAAAACTAGCCTATATACTTTGTAGAGTGTTAAAACAAGCTAAAAATAGTATTTAACTAAGTAAAAGATTACTAGAGAATACTTTAAGAGGATCCTAAAGTTATTAGTACGTAGTTTAAGCTTATAGAGAAGACTAAGGCCTAGTATAAAGTAGTAGATAATAATATCTATAACTTTAATAAGACTAGCTTTTAGATAAGTATAATTAGGTTAATAAAGGTTATTATAGGTTTAGAAAGATATAAATAACCTATACTTACTTAGAGTAGTAATTATAAGTAGGTTATAGTAATCTAAGGTATCTATATAGTAAAGTATACTATCCTACTATTTATTATCTATAAAGAGCGTATATATATCTCTACCTAGTATAAAGAGATTAGTATACTACTAGACTAGAAGCTCTTAGTCTTAGAATATAGCTAGATAATAAATCTACTTAGCTTAGAGTAGTTAAAGTACTTTAACGCGTATATAAAGGTATACTAGGTAAGAGTATACTAGCTACTTATCTTAGATAGCTATAAGAGCTACTTTAACTAAGAGTTTAAAAACTACTACTTTAAAAACAAGATCTTTACTTTCTATATACTTACCTATTTATTATATATCCTCTAGCTACTTAATATAGTATACTTCTTACTATTAAAGTATAAGTACTCTAATTATATATAGGACTTAGTATAGAAATATATATTTTATATTAATAAAAAAGGCTTCCTCTTTACTTTTAGAGATATATTTTTTAACGTATTTATAGAAGAGAACTATAAGAAAGCCTTTAAAGCTTTAAGGCTTATTTCTCTAGATGTATAGTAAGTACTAGATTACCTTAATATACGTATTTATACTCTACTAGGACTCTTACTAGAAGAGATACTATAGTAGTTAAAGACTCTAAGTAATATATTTAAATTTAGATCTTAGTTAAAGCTTATAAAGAACTCTTTTATATAATTACTAGTTACTATATAGGCTAGCTTCTCTTAGCTTATTAAAATTACTAAAGTAATACTATACTAGAATACTTTTCTCTAAGCTTATATCTATAAGCTTAAAGATTAAATAGATAAGCTAACTTAATAGAAAACCTATAAAAGAAAGTAAATTTAGTATAGTAGTATAATAGAGTATAGAATAGTAGTAATATAGGTAACTATAGAGAGGTTAATAGGTATATAGAGGAAGAAAAGGGCTTATAGTAAGAGTACTTAAGAATAGGCGTAGCTAGGTTAATAGCGCTGTAGAAACTATAAGAAGATAGGGTATAATATATAAACGTACTAAGAAAGTAAAGAAGAGACTTCTAAATTAGATAGTAGTATTATAGTAGTAAAGAGTACTAAGTAAAGTTTATTATTAACTTCTAAAGAGGTAGTATTTATAGTACTAAGAAAAAGTATTAGGTTAAGTAGTTTATTAGGTTAAGTAGTAGAATATATTAGTTCTATTACTAGTAGACTTTTATAGCTACTTTAGTACTATAGCCCTATTATATATCTCTTTAATTAGTTATATACCTAAATTTATAATAATATAGTTTATAAGTAAGTTATATACTCTACTAACTTTATATACTTCTTTAAGTATATAACTTAGAAATATAGTAGAGTAGAGAGTATATATTTATATAATAAATTAAGTAGTAGCTTTTCTATCTTTTTTATATATATATAAGTTATACCTAGTTACTTTATACTTTTTATAGTATACGTAAGCCTAATAACTTAAGCTTAAATACTACCTACTCTCGCGCTATTTATAATTAATCTAGTAATTAGCCTCTAGTTAAGTAATTATATCCTCTTCTTATCCTTTTATTAAAACTTCTTTATTCTAAATCTACTTCTTTTTTTATAATTTATACTTACTAGCTAATTTATTAGCTCTCTTAAGACTAGAGATCTAATTATATATTAACTTAGCTTCTAGTATTATTTTATAAGCTTTCTTTTTAAGTTAATTAATTATATTAATAATTAATACTAGTAATAAGCTCTTATACTAGTATACGCGCTTATATATAAGTATAGACTAAGCCTCTAGCTTATATATATTACTTAGTATATAAGCTACCTAGAGAGCCTCTAGTAGAGTAGCTAGAGTAGGCGTATAGAGCTAGATATTAAGTCTTAAGATAACTACTTCTAGCTAAAGTAGAATAAGGCTAGTAGCTTAAAAAGCTAAGTAAATATTAGCTCTTATAA